>JABWTJ010000612.1:0-445209 GCA_016801875.1 Solanum sitiens | reverse complement strand
ATACATATCATTCACTATTAAGAGTTTACTACAAATAGTATCAACCATAACCTACCTTCACCAAGGATCCTTGATCAAACAAGCAATCTCTCAAGCTTCTTGGTTCCTCTTGGTTGTCTCTCTCTATAGATCGTTCCTCTCTTCTCCTTGTTCTCTCTATTTTTTCTTCTCCCAAACTCTCTCTCTTTTCCCCAATTTGGCATATAATTAGGTATGAAAGATGAGGAAACCACCCACTAAATAACTCAAGGTCATCTCCTTTACACCCCCAAGGATTTGAGTTATTAACATTGACCCACTAAAATTTATAATTATAGCAAGAATAGTCCAAAACTCCCCTTTAAAACTTACCCAGAAATTTGACCCAGACTGGGATTACGCAACCTGTGACGGTCCGTCGTGCATACGACGGTCCGTCCTGCACTTCCGTCACGACGGACAGAGAATTGCTCTCAGTACCCAATTCTCAAGAGTTGAAGTGTTTTGAAACGGAACCTCACAACGGTCCGTCATGTCTGTGACGGTCCGTCCTGCAGGTCCGTCACAGAGTTCAGAGAGTCGATTTCAGCACTCAAATATAAGAATTCCAAGTGTTTGGAACGAGACACCCTCGACGGTCCGTCGTGCCCATGACGGTCCGTCGTTGGATACGTCGTCTCAGACAGTTTTCCAGAAATAAAATCTGCTGCTCAAAACGACTAAGCAGGTCGTTACACTTAGAAAGTTGTTCAGTAGTTTAATAAGTTAAATTGGTGAATATTGTGTTTGAATTAAGTTAAAACTAAACTAATTAGACTTAGAAAGTTGTTCAGTTTTTTAATAAGTTAAAATGGCGAATATAGTGTTGGAATAATGTTAAAACTAAACTAATTAGATTTAGAAAGTTGTTAAGTTGGTTAATAAGTTGAATTGGTGAATATAGTGTTAGAATTAATTTAAAAAAAAACTAATTAGACTTAGAAAGTTGTTAAGTTGGTTAATAAGTTGAATTGGTGAATATAGTGTTGGAATTAAGTTAAAACTAAATTAATTACACTTAGAAAGTTGTTAAGTTGTTTAATAAGTTAAATTGGTTAAAATAATATTGGAATTAAGTTTAAACTAAACTAATTAGACTTAGAAAGTTGTTAAGTTGTTTAATAAGTTTAAATTGGTGAATATATTATTGGAATTAAGTTAAAACTAAAATAATTAGACTTAGAAAGTTGTTAAGTTGGTTAATAAGTTGAATTGGTGAATGTAGTGTTGGAATTAAGTTAAAACTAAATTAATTACAATTAGAAAGTTGTTAAGTTATTTAAAAAGTTAAATTGGTGAATATATTATTGGAATAAAGTTAAAACAAAACTAATTAGACTTAGAAAGTTGTTAAGTTGTTGAATAAGTTAAGTT
The DNA here is from genome assembly GCA_016801875.1 of Solanum sitiens. Classification (NCBI taxonomy): domain Eukaryota; kingdom Viridiplantae; phylum Streptophyta; class Magnoliopsida; order Solanales; family Solanaceae; genus Solanum; species Solanum sitiens. The sequence goes on along the minus strand of JABWTJ010000612.1, from coordinate 443,817 downwards.
GGTTATTATAATGTTGGAATTAAGTTAAAACTAAACTAATTAGACTTAGAATGTTTTTAAGTTGTTTAATATGTTTCATTGGTGGTTATAGTGTTGGAATTAGGTTAAAACTAAACTAATTAGACTTAGAAAATTGTTAAGTTGGTTAATAAGTTAAATTGGTGAATATAATGTTATAATTAAGTTAAAACTAAACTAATTAGACTTAGAAAGTTGTTCAGTTGGTTAATAAGTTAAATTGGTGAATATTGTGTTGAAATTAAGTTAAAACTAAACTAATTAGACTTAGAAAGTTGTTAAGTTGTTTAATAAGTTTAAATTGGTGAATATATTATTGGAATTAACTTAAAACTAAAATAATTAGACTTAGAAAGTTGTTAAGTTGGTTAATAAGTTGAATTGGTGAATATAGTGTTGGAATTAAGTTGAAACTAAATTAATTACACTTAGAAAGTTGTTAAGTTATTTAATAAGTTAAATTGGTGAATTTATTATTGGAATTAAGTTAAAACAAAACTAATTAGACTTAGAAAGTTGTTAAGTTGTTGAATAAGTTAAGTTGGTTATTATAATGTTGGAATTAAGTTAAAACTAAACTAATTAGACTTAGAATGTTTTTAAGTTGTTTAATATGTTTCATTGGTGGATATAATATTGGAATTAAGTTAAAACTAAACTAATTAGACTTAGAAAATTGTTAAGTTGGTTAATAAGTTAAATTGGTGAATATAATGTTATAATTAAGTTAAAACTAAACTAATTAGACTTAGAAAGTTGTTAAGTTGGTTAATAAGTTAAATTGGTGAATATTGTGTTGAAATTAAGTTAAAATTAAACTAATTAGACTTAGAAAGTTGTTAAGTTGTTTAATAAGTTAAATTGGTGAATATATTATTGGAATTAAGTTAAAACTAAACTAATTAGACTTAGAAAGTTGTTCAATTGTTTAATAAGTTAAATTGGTGAATATAGTGTTGAAATTAAGTTAACACTAAACTAATTAGACTTAGAAAGTTGTTAAGTTCTTGAAATAAGCTAATGTGATTAAGTTAGTGAATATAGTGTAGGAATTAAGTTAAAACTAAACTAATTAGACTTAGAAAGTTGGTAAGTTGTTTAATAAGTTAAATTGGTGAATATAGTGTTGGAATTACGTTAAAACTAAACTAATTAGACTTAGAAATATGTTAAGTTGCTTAATAAGTTGAATTGGTGAATATAGTGTTAGAATTAAGTTAAAACTAAATTAATTACACTTAGAAAGTTGTTAAGTTGTTTAATAAGTTAAATTGGTGAATCTATTATTGGAATAAAGTTAAAACTAAACTAATTAGACTTAGAAAGTTGTTAAGTTGTTGAATAAGTTAAGTTGGTTATTATAATGTTGGAATTAAGTTAAAACTAAACTAATTAGACTTATAATGTTTTTAAGTTGTTTAATAAGTTTCATTGGTGGATATAATATTGGAACTAAGTTAAAACTAAACTAATTAGACTTAGAAAATTGTTAAGTTGGTTAATAAGTTAAATTGGTGAATATAATGTTATAATTAAGTTAAAACTAAACTAATATGACCCGAGAAACTATTTTCTTGAAAACTTTTATGAAATTATTGTTTTACCCTTCTTGATAGTTATTTTGAATCAGTGGTTGAAAATGGGTTTGAAAATTTAAACTATTTATTTAGCTATAGTTATTTAATTAAGGAATATTCATTAATTATTTTTAATTAGTTTAATTAATGGGTGATTTTAAGAATTATTTTTAGTTGGTGGCTAATGGGCTAAAAGTCCATAAAAAGGGTTTAAAAACTGAATTTAAGTAATAGGGTTTAATATTTGTAAACGATAAATTAGTGAGAACAAAAGTAACTTCCGGTAAGGATGACCTTGGGGCGGCACAATCTAAGGGACGATTTTGTTCAGGTAAGATCCATATGTAATTGTATAGTTCCATTTCATGATGAATAAGGTAGGTGTAGAAATTATTATTATTATTATATTAATTTGGGAGAAGTGGGTTGCACATTCTTGCAGTGAATATGAGGTTATATTTCCTTGTGGTATGTGTTCGGGAGTAATGAGATTTGGAAGGGTTGACTTGTCCACTTTGATTAATTTTAATGATAAAAAGGGATAATAAAAGACAATGTGATTATTTGTTTGTATGTGATGTGTTGAGAATGGTACGAGTACCGGTGTTATAATGGAAAGGCTTATTACTATAGAATGCGGATTATAATCCGAGAATGCCAAAACATATATGCATTAACTAATATATTATTGATTTGATTTATTATGTGTGATTGTGTTCTTTACTGAACTCGTATAATTGTGATAATTGAGGTGATTATATGTCATAGCGACATTTGATTTATTGAGATGTTGCATCATCTCCTTATTTGATATCATATTGTGCACATGCATTGACATGAGATTGGGTATGAGTAAAGGTCTAACACGTGGAGATCGTCCGTGTTGAGATCGAGTATTGATTATTTGGGCACGTGGAGATCATCCGTGCGATAGAAAAGTTATTATTATGATTTGGGCACGTGGAGATCGTCCGTGCGAAATTTGTTTGATTATGATAGTGCGTTGAGATCGTCCGCACAGACACATGGAGATCGTCCGTGTCGGTATATGGACCTCGCGAGTCCCCCATGGGTCATGAACTCTCGATGTATTTCCGAGGAGTATCATGTATATACGGTTGAGAGAATAATTTGTATTCTGAGGCATATCACTTCATGGTGTCATATTGCATTGCATCCCATGTCATTCTTCATTCTTGATGATTATGTGTTTTATTGGTGGTTGGGAAGTATTTGATATTTGATTACCTCTATTTGACGAACTTGATTTTGTGTGTTGCTGATATTGTGAGTGTTTTTTTGTGAAAGTTGTGATTGTTGAATATTGTGTTTGTAGTTGAGGATGTGTAATTTGTTAAAATGATTTAGATGAGCTGGGTGCTATGAAAATTGTGAACTGTTAGGTTGGGCTGATTTTTATGCAGGTTGTAGTTGTGGAGGTTCGGTTGGTATGTAAAGAGTACTCGTATTTTATTCCCTTAGCTTGTGTTTAGAAGTTTACTTGTTGGGTACCGTGTGGTTGGTACTCACCCCTTGCTACTACAATTTGTTTTGTAGGTTACTAGCCCTGACTTTGTGATATTTTCTCTTCTCCTTGTCTGAGGCTTCTTGTGGAGAATTGTGATGTAGCTGTTTGTTATCTCAGCAGACCTTCTTACTCCTATTTATGATCTTGTTCTATTCTAGAAACAAGTTCATTTGAGACTAGCGTTTCTTTTGAATCAATTGTAATACTTTAGAGGCTTGTACACGTGACAACCAGATTTTGGGGGTGTTTTGAATTGATTTTGAAATTTCCGCATTTTATTGTAATGGTTGAGTTTTAGGTTGACTTGTCTTGGTGGGATAAGACGAGTGTCATCACGTCCATTTTTGGATCGTGACAACATGGTATCAGAGCCCCAGGTTCATAGGTCTCACGTGTGTACAAGTCGAGTCTAAGTAGAGTCTCGATGATCGGTATGGAGACGTCTGTACTTATCTTCGAGAGGCTATGGTGACTTTTAGGAAAAATCTTCACTTCTTGAATCTCTATCGTGCGTACTTGGTCTGATTTTATTCTTATCGCGTCATTCCATTCCCTCTCATTATGTGATGACTCGTGCGTAGTTCCTCATGTCAGTAGTTGGTGTTGCGTATGGCTTGAATGATAGTTATGGTACTAGGGTTAGAGTGATATACTTATGAAAATGGTGTGTGGTTCTATAACTGAAAGTGACCAATTAAATTGATGGCAAGATAATGAATAATGCAACTTGAGAAAACACAGTAAGAAAAGTTGTCATAATATGTATGAGTTGCTTAGCGAATGATAAGAATATTGTTGCACCAATTGAGATCAGATCCTCTTTTGTGGTTTTATAGATTGAGCGTATACCAAAGATGGTTATAAAATGACTATTACAATAGTACCAATTCTTACTTGGTTAGAGTTATGTTTTTGTTACTCTTGCTATGGACCTGATCTACAAAGGAATGCACATCACGTTAGATGAGAACCCGAACCAATTTGGTAGAGTATTATATATAGTTAATTAATGGGTAAAAATGTGTGGGCTATTTGAGTATAATCTTCTCGATAGGTATAATGTGTTCTAGTGGTGGATTTAACAGACTTTACAATGTGGTACTAGTTGTAAATGGAAATGAATACGTTGATGTTAAATGCAAATACTAACTACTTAAGGAGTTATCTATTGTATTACATGCTCATATGATAAGATTTAGTGTTGCATTCATATTTGAGAAACCAACTAGCTTGCTAGTACGGATGGATATGTTAAGCATCATTTATAAGGAAGCTCTTAGTGGTGGATCTTTGGTATGATATTGATGTGTTCAGGTGTGAAATGTATTTGTGGATTTTAAATGAGTGTTGATTTCACCATAAGCTCCATGGAAGTGCACCGACACTAGGATGATAAACTTATATGTAAAGAAAGCCCAACAAGTATATTTGGGTGAAGGCAATTGAAAATTTTAGTAAGAAAATGTGTATGAAGTTAAGTTAGTTTGTTGAAATTGATTGGTATAGTTGGATTTGAGATGTCATGTCGATGACAAGGTTGACTTTGTGTTGATGAGGAGGGTTGACTGGGCATAGTGATAATAAGAGTTCGTGATGGATTGTGATGAGGATGCAACTATATGATAAGTTTTGTGGGTTAAAAGACTTTTGTATGGAAATGGTGACTTTAGAATGTCTATGTTATCATTCACTACTATTTTGTGAGTAGCATGATTGTATGGTAATTTTTAGGAGGATTTGGTATGTCACTCGAATAAAATTGAAAAGAGCTAGAGCCATAATGGAAAGAACTAGGGGTATGTAATTTAACTTTCAGAGCGAGGGGGGAATTAAGATATTTACTTTGAGTGCAAGGGTTAAGGATGTATCTTCACAGAAATTTGGTGAATTGGGTTCAGAGAAATGTGATTTTACTTGTTTCTCCCTGATTATGAAAATATATAGTGTCACAAGATCAACATATTGGTTAAAAAAAAAAAACTATTGGATAAAACTTGAGAAAGGAGTATACGAACGTTCAACTCGTGTATGATGATTAGTTCTTTTGTGATTTTGAGTTTAACAAAGAGTATGATTGAATTTTTAACGAAAGATAGGATAAAGTTAATGGAGGGACGATCAGTGATAAGCTAAGATACGTGAATTCATAAAAATCTTCAAGGTATAATTAGATTCAAAATTTAATTTTTTCATTGTGAGTTTAGGTTTGTAATAGTGTGTAATTTTGTCAAGGTATGAATTGGTAAGGTAAGAAATGATCGATAACATTGAGCATGAAGTATTTGGAAGGACTTAAAAATAATTTGAGTAGTAAATTTGGTTACTTTTGATTGTTAAACCTAAGGGGGTTTTCATGAAATGTTTTGGCTTAGAGGGTAATGTAAAAATATAATGAGTTGTTGGTAAAAGGATGAGATAGGTAAGCAAGTCAGCGAAAGAAAAAAAAATCTGATATATTAAAGGGTTAAAGGTATTTAATATTTGCATCATGGGAATAATTTAAGAAAGGTGAAAGAGTAGGAACTCTCATATAGACCCTTGATTAAGAATTTTAGGTTATATGGATTTTAACCTTTTAATTAAGATATTACTATGAGATATGAAGTGGTTTGGTACAGTCTTATAAGGGGTTATCACCGACTTTTGATAAAGATTGAGTATTGGTTAGGTGACAAGCAAATACGTGTGAAAGGTTTTATGTGATCATGTGGAGTTAGATTTTTCAAATTATGATAGGTAACTTATTGGTGTTCAACGGTGTGGACCTACAATATTACATGATTAATGGGGATTTGAGGGGATTGAAACTACTCTTTTAAATAGGATTACATAGACTGATGTAATGTGTTACATAGACACTTGATAGTAAATAAAAGGTTATATTATTATAATATATAAAATTATTTGAGTGACCAAGAATTTCTATGAATTTTTGAGTGAGTTATGTGACAGTTTGAAATGGTAGTTGAAATTTGATATCTAAAAGGTTACATGGATTCCACATTGTACGTGATTCAATAACCTTATATTGATGGGAAAGTACTTCTATTTGAAATTAGTGTTGACAGCCTTAGGTGTGATTCATGTCTATCATAAATTACTTATTTGGAAAGAGAGAGTACCATAATTTTTATTTTTTGGAAGCGATAATGTGTTTGTTAAGAAGACTTTGATACTAGTGACAGTTTGAGAGTAAGGTAAATGGTTGGTGTGGTTAAGATTTTTATTTGTATTAAGAGTGTTGGCTTCAATGGAGTACGATGAGAAGTATGTGGGGTTTGATGAATCGAGTATTTGTAATGTTGCGATGAAGATTAGAATGGGTGGCTAAAAATCGATAGGTGGAGTTAGAAAAATGGAATTACTTTTAAATGGATCCTATATCTTGTGTTATTCGACCTTGCTTCTGTATATTCTTATGTGACCAACTATTTCGTTCTGGACATGGTTTAGAGTATAATTTACTTTTTACGTTCGTGTGTATTTTTGCTTCTATGGGTAAGTTCCTAGTGGTGGATCAGGTGTACCGATCCTATGATTTTCCTTCTTATAGGGTAGGATCCTTTGGGCAGACTTAATCATTTCATTTATAATAGATTTTGTGTTGTTTGGGATAGTTGAAATATACCAGTAGTTTTTCACACATAAGTTGCTTATGAGAGCTTATATAATAGCTATGAAGAGTTACAATTGTCTAAGAGTGTTGTTACTAGTTTTGCATTTTGAAGTGTATCGCTTGTTGGTGTTTACTTGATCATTTTTCTTCTTTAGACCAGATGAGTCTGCTAATCCTTGATGAGTACCCAATATCTAAAGATCATTTTTTTTATTTAAGCTCGTGAAAAGATTATGTTGTGACAAGGAAGCCTTGAAAAGATCTATGATGGTTTGTTGCAATATGAGCATGTGGTGGTTGGTTCAGGTTCACTTCTGGCTATAGTGGCTAGAGAATCTTTGTTATGTGAGAAATTATGATGATTGTGTTATGGTCCAATGGATTTCAATTTAGATTGGGTTCATGGGATAGTCTGCGGCTTGATTATCACTCTTGATTTGTAGATCTTCCAATCTTTGATTTGAAAGTTTAGTTTTTAGTAGTTGATCTTGGTGGAATGGTCTTAAGGAGGAACTTACTTAGAGAGATAAACTCAGAGTGGTAGGTTATAAATTAAACTTTTTGTAACGTCGGTTATTCTTCCTTCTTCTTCTTATGTTCGAGGACGAACATGATTTTTAGTGGTGGATAATGTAATGACCCGAGAAACTATTTTCTTGAAAACTTTTATGAAATTATTGTTTTACCCCTCTTGATAGTTATTTTGAATCAGTGGTTGAAAATGGGTTTGAAAATTTAAACTATTTATTTAGCTATAGTTATTTAATTAACGAATATTCATTAATTATTTTTAATTAGTTTAATTAATGGGTGATTTTAAGAATTATTTTTAGTTGGTGGCTAATGGGCTAAAAGTCCATAAAAAGGGTTTAAAAACTGAATTTAAGTAATAGGGTTTAATATTTGTAAACGATAAATTAGTGAGAACAAAAGTAACTTCCGGTAAGGAAGACCTTGGGGCGGCACAATCTAAGGGACGACTTTGTTCAGGTAAGATCCATATGTAATTGTATAGTTCCATTTCATGATGAATAAGGTAGGTGTAGAAATTATTATTATTATTATATTAATTTGGGAGAAGTGGGTTGCACATTCTTGCAGTGAATATGAGGTTATATTTCCTTGTGGTATGTGTTCGGGAGTAATGAGATTTGGAAGGGTTGACTTGTCCACCTTGATTAATTTTAATGATAAAAAGGGGTAATAAAAGACAATGTGATTATTTGTTTGTATATGATGTGTTGAGAATGGTACGAGTACCGGTGTTATAATGGAAAGGCTTATTACTATAGAATGCGGATTATAATCCGAGAATGCCAAAACATATGTGCATTAACTAATATATTATTGATTTGATTTATTATGTGTGATTGTGTTCTTTACTGAACTCATATAATTGTGATAATTGAGGTGATTATATGTCATAGCGACATTTGATTTATTGAGATGTTGCATCATCTCCTTATTTGATATCATATTGTGCACATGCATTGACACGAGATTGGGTATGAGTAAAGGTCTAACACGTGGAGATCGTCCGTGTTGAGATCGAGTATTGATTATTTGGGCACGTGGAGATCATTCGTGCGATAGAAAAGTTATGATTATGATTTGGGCACGTGGAGATCGTCCGTGCAAAATTTGTTTGATTATGATAGTGCGTTGAGATCGTCCGCACAGACACATGGAGATCGTCCATGTCGGTATATGGACCTCGCGAGTCCCCCATGTGTAATGAACTCTCGATGTATTTCCGAGGAGTATCATGTATATACGGTTGAGAGAATAATTGGTATTCTGAGGCATATCACTTCATGGTGTCATATTGCATTGCATCCCATGTCATTCTTCATTCTTGATGATTATGTGTTTTATTGGTGGTTGGGAAGTATTTGATATTTGATTACCTCTATTTGACGAACTTGATTTTGTGTGTTGCTGATATTGTGAGTGTTTTTTTGTGAAAGTTATGATTGTTGAATATTGAGTTTGTAGTTGAGGATGTGTAATTTGTTAAAATGATTTAGATGAGCTGGGTGCTATGAAAATTGTGAACTGTTAGGTTGGGCTGATTTTTATGCAGGTTGTAGTTGTGGAGGTTCGGTTGGTATGTAAAGAGTACTCGTATTTTATTCCCTTAGCTTGTGTTTAGAAGTTTACTTGTTGGGTACCGTGTGGTTGGTACTCACCCCTTGCTACTACAATTTTTTTTGTAGGTTACTAGCCCTGACTTTGTGATATTTTCTCTTCTCCTTGTCTGAGGCTTCTTGTGGAGAATTGTGATGTAGCTGTTTGTTATCTCAGCAGACCTTCTTACTCCTATTTATGATCTTGTTCTATTCTAGAAATGTCACGACCCAAAATCGAGCCGCGAGTGGCACCCACACTTATCCTACTATGTGAGCGAACCAACCAATCTAAAACCCCAACATATTGAACAAAATACAAAGCGGAAGACTTAAAACTCATTATCCCCAAAATCTGGAAGTCATCATCACAAGAACATCTATCCTCAAGTTACTAATCTAAAAGTATCTAAGAAGCTAAAATAAATAAAAGGCTAGTCCATGCCGGAAGTTCAAGGCATCAAGACATTGAAGAGAAGATCCAGTCCAAGCTAGAAGCATTAGCTCACCCTGAAATCCGGTGTAGTGAAGACTGGCTAGAATTGCTGCTGAGTTGAAGACGACGGTACGTTTGCTGCATTCCCCAAATAACAAAGAAAGAAACAACAAGTAGGGGGTCAGTACAAAACACAAGTACTGAGTAGGTATCATCGGCCAACTCAAAATAGAAAACAGTATATATCAGTTCATATCATAAATCAACTACAATACTCAACATGTAGCAACAAGTACTATAATCATCAATAAGTACTACCAAGTTCATCCATGAGGACTCAAGCCTCAATACCACACTCATTTGGGAATTAGGTTCATTACATTGAGTATATTAACATCTCTCAAGATTCATTATCTTTCTTCCTCTTGTGTCGGTACGTGACACTCCGATCCCCTACTACTATGTGTCGGTACGTGACACTCCGATCCCCTAATTCTACGTGTCGGTTCGTGACACCCGATCCCTTAATACTATGTGTCGGACGTTACACTCCGATCCCCTAATTCTATGTGTCGGAACGTGACACTCCGATCCCCTAATTCTATGTGTCGGAACGTGAACTCGATCCCCTACTTCTACGTGTCGTTTCGTGACAACCGACATCCCCTAATACTATATGTCCACGGACGTTGACACTCCGATCCCCTACTTCTACGTGTCGGTTCGTGACACCCGATCCCCTAATACTATGTGTCGGAACGTGACACTCCGATCCCCTAATTCTACGTGTCGGTTCGTGACACCCGATCCCCTAATTCTACGTGTCGGTTCGTGACACCCGATCCCCTAATACTATGTGTCGGAATGTGACACTCCGATCCACTAACACTATGTGTCGGAACGTGACACTCCGATCCACTAACATCATTCTTATCAATTCATCAAGCCTTCCTTTATACCAAGGCATCATCAATCTCAAGGTAAATTAGGGTTTCTTCAAGATTTTGGATTCAAAGCTTCATTAAGCTTATTTTATCACAATCACATAATCACATTCATGCAAGCATACAATTAAGCATATAGAAGGGTTTACAATACTACCAATACATATCATTCACTATTAAGAGTTTACTACGAATAGTATCAAACCATAACCTACCTTCACCAAGGATTCTTGATCAAGCAAGCAATCTCTCAAAGCTTTTTGTTTCCTCTTGGTTGTCTCTCTCTATAGATCGTTTCTTTCTCTCCTTCTTCTCTCTATTTTTTCTTCTTCCAAACTCTCTCTCTTTTCCCTAATTTAGCATATAATTAGGTATAAAAGATGAGGAAATAACCCAATAAGTAACTCAAGGTTATCTCCTTCACACCCCCAAGAAATTGAGTTTTAACATTGACCACGAAAGTTATAATATAAACCAAGAATAGTCCAAAACTCCCTTTACACATATCCCAGAAATTGACCAGACTGTGATTTAGCAAAAACCTGTGACGGTCCGTCGTGCCTCCGACGGTCCGTTCCGGCATTCCGTATCACGACGGACAGAGAATTTCTCTCTACCCAATTTACGAGTTGAACAGGGTTTTGAAACGTAAACATCACCAAACGGTCCGTATGTCTGTGCCGGTCGTCCTGCAGGTCCGTCACAGACTTCAGAGAATTGCTCTCAGTACCCAATTCTCAAGAGTTGAAGTGTTTTGAAACGTAACCTCACAACGGTCCGTCATGTCTGTGACGGTCCGTCCTGCAGGTCCGTCACAGAGTTCAGAGAGTCGATTTCAGCACTCAAATATAAGAATTCCAAGTGTTTGGAACGAGACACCCTCGACGGTCCGTCGTGCCCATGACGGTCCGTCGTTGGATACGTCGTCTCAGACAGTTTTTCCAGAATTAAAATCTGCTGCTCAAAACGACTAAGCAGGTCGTTACATTATTGTAGCCACATCAAATTTAGAATTCTCTGTGTATGTCGTAACTGGAAGTTAGCAATATCTTTTGATGACATACTATCCTAAATTACTCCTACATTTATACAGTTTGCTATTGGAAGTCACTCGCGCTAGGAAATATGAAGTAGTTAGCTTTAATATTTCACTTACATTGTTGTTGAAAGTTATTTATTAGTTTATTGCACTGAGAGTTACTTACATTTTTAAAATTATTTTTCTTAAGCTCTCACCAATTATTTACTTGGCGTTCACTTTGTGACTGCAGATTCATTGAGAAATCGACAAGATATATTTGAAATAGCTACTACGACATCGGGGTAAGGCGTTACTCACAAAATCAATGAGATCCTGGCAAACTTTATACAAATTTTTATTTATTTCAGTTGAAGTTTTCTACAAGTTTGCAATTAACATGATGGTCTATCTGTTAAATTATTTCCTAGATGAAACATAAGTATTGTTTAATGATAATTTCTAGCTCTCTGATTTTTATATTTGCACTCAGTTTTAGTCTTCTTTAGTTGATGTTCGGTACTTAGTTTTTGAAGGCATTTCAAAACACCTCTCTGTCATGTGTTTGAAGTCTATGTATTGATGACGATTTTCAGCATGGAAAAGATTCATATGACACACTCAGGGGTCACATCGCCAAAATTACTTCTCTGAGGTTTGAGTTGCTATATATCTATTTTTTTATTTAGAAGTTGGCACATGTGGTAAACCAGATTGATATGTCAACAGAAGTTCTAGATTATCCAATTCAGGATCATTTACTTCACTTATAAATACATTTCATCTTAGTTTGTCATTTCTTTTTTTTATGTGTATCAATAGCCATAATACTACTAACTGCAGATCAATTCCATTTGAAGAGATATGCTTGTATAGTAGCAAGGGGCAGAAATGTGATAATCTTTTTGTAACCTCAAGCTTGGACCATTCAATTCGGCTATGGTTGAAGGTAATTGATATAACTAAAGATGAGTTGTAGTTATTTGAACTTTTATCTGAATACTTGTGTGAATGAGCTTATTGAACTCTTGATCAAACTTTATCCTGTCTGTGATATTCTAATCTGCATATTCTTTAGTTGAAATTCTTTTTAACTTATCGTTTCTAATTTTAAGTTTTGTTTTCACTTTATCATGGATTTGTCGTAATTATTGTTTTACTCATTTTTTTCTTCGCTGAATATCACATTCCAATTGCAAGAGCAAGAAATAAAATATTCTTCCGATGCCACAGAGCCTTGAGCTTAGGATTGAGACACTCATCTAGCTAAAGCATCACTACAAAGACAGTCGCTTTCTTGTGAAATATTCTTGCCAAAGAAGAATACAGAACAACCGACATAAATGATGTATAGTTTCTATGCGGTATTAGTTAGGCTTTAAGTTATGCAAATTAAGAAAAAAGATGTGAGGGCCAATAAAATCCTATTTTCTTAGCAAAGTATTAATAGTAATACTTAAGCTATGAGTAAGTAGGAATATAATGTGAATATCCCCAATGAGCAATGCTCTCTTTTTTTCATCATCTTCTCGTGGTAATAACATGATTAATATTTTTTCTCTTTCACTTCGATTATTTATATGCTTTAAGTGGTAGCATTTGTATTGTATGGCTGGTGGACACTGTTTGTTAAAGACATGTGTTTTTCTCTGCTTATTTAATAGAATCCAAGTGCTGATACGGTCTATTCTTTTGTTGGTTAGGCTAGTTAAGTACTGTTTGATGTTATGCTACTGTATTAGGAGTAACAAATGTTTTGACTTCTTCTCACTTTTGCTATATATCTTAGAATTTAAACTTTTTCGACCTCTTCTTCATTATGATTTTACTTCTTTATTATGTATTTTATGATTTTTTCCTCCAGAAACTTATGTCTTCTGGTTATTTTATCCTTAAGCTTTTTCATATGGTCAAATCAAATGTTTATTAGACACTGAAATATTGATGTTCATAAAGAAGTTGTACATGTAATTTTCTCTCTTCTTTGATCAGATTGAAGAGATGAGAGGTTTAGATGGATATCTCTTGGAAAAAAGTTGAACTGCAACAATTTGCAGATGTTGTGACAAAGCCCATTGAGGACATATTTAGACCTATTCCAGGTTGAATATTTATCTTGAGGTAATCTATCATTTGTTACTTAGCTTACATGTTACTCTACAGAGCTAACACAAGATCCAAGGTTGCTTCTAACACATTATGTTTATGTAGGTATTCTATTGAAAGATTAGTTGAGTGTGAGCACTATATTAAGGTAAAGAATCAACAATTTTTAATCTTATTTATGTTAGATCTAACTCCACAAATTGTTGAAGTTGTTGGAGTTCTCATCGTTTAAATTTGTTCATGTTTTATAATTAAACGATCATTATAATAGGTCAATGAGTGCATGTATGACCAACCAGTATGTGAGTTGAACTTACCTCGGAGTCTGTTGAATTATTCAGCTCCATGCAAGAGTGCAGTAAACTGCATCTTTCTAAGTAATAAACTAAAATTTCAAGTTATTTGCTAACTTTCAGTAACTGATACATTATTGTTCTTTCTCGAACCTGTCGGCATTGTTTCTTAGTCATTGGATTGACAAAGTAAATTAGAAGGTTTTGAGTCGAGAAGGATTTAGAGATAGTTAAGTCTACTGCAACAGTAGAGTGGATAGTGTGAGCTCCTGCACCAAGAAAATTGGAAGTTCCGGTAGGATTTTATATTCATCGAAAAAACAAATGTTTGGAAGATCCAAATCCATAATATTATTTAAAGAATGAATAAGTCATTTCTATGTAGGACTTGCTTTCCATAGTCATAAAATAATAATGAATTCTAATATTATTAATTTGAAAATAAGATCTACAGTCTATGAGGTGATTTTTGACTTCTAAATAACGGTAGTTTAAGAGATGGGCACAACTAAGATTTCACATATGCTACATACATGTTTATTACACATAAACATAATTTAAGGAGGAATTCTCAAGGATTCTAATAGTATGCTAATTGCTTATATTGAGATTGTCTTATCTGTTTGTTTGTTTCTCCGTAGTTTGATGGTCAGTTATATGATGAACATTGGACTGCTCTTCATGGTATCTAATCTTATATTCCCTCTACTGAGAAGGGTGACTTGAGTTGGAGACCTTTGATTTTTTTATCTAGGTACATACAAAATTTAAGACGAAGGAAAAAATGTTCATGAAAAAAGAGATCATATATTCATCAAATAAAAATCGATCATATGTTCTTTTAGTTAGAAATATTGATACTAAACAGTGACGACTCTGAATTAGAGATAAGACATGATAAGGTACTTTTGAATCATGTTAAGAGAAAAATTGACGATTTCAGCTTCAGTTCACTTCCATTTAATTAGATAAACTATACCTTTTTTCTACAAATATACAAGAATGTTGAAACAGATTTATTGAGCTTCATGGCTAAAGCCACAAAAACTGCCCCACAGTCGAAATAAGGTAAATTAATACTTAAAGCTTATATTTTCATAGAGAAATTTTTATTGCTCAGTTAGTTGATTACATAAACTCCCTTTTTGTTTGTGAAGGTTTGATGTCTCACCTTGTAAACCCCTACGCAAATCCCAGTAAAAAAATTTGTCAAAGATTCCTCAAGAACTGTGACCATCCAAATGTGTTTCTCCGATCTTTTTTAGTGTTGGTGTGTGAATTGTATTAAGTAAGATAAGAAACTTGATGAGTATACAATGTCTTGAAGATGATTCTTGGTACATAACAATTTTTTATGTGTACATTTTGCTTTTTGAATGTTGTATCATAGACGATGCAACTTTGCAATAGAAGGGAATACTTGGGAACTCTTTTTGTTTCATTTGTTTCGTAGAATAAGAAATAATAGATGCTTGAATGGAGATTTTAGTGGCTTTATGTTCTTCAATGGGAATTTTAATGGGGTTTTATAAAAGCACTGCTGTAAGAGTAGATTTTAAATATTACATCGTTACTTAGAATATTTATTCTGTTCTTTGAATTTTAAATGCTACTTCATTACTTAGGATCCCCCCTCCCCCTAACTTGGTTACTTCTTTACCGCAGGTTGTGACTATTTGAATACTTATGTTATGACTCCCTTCTTATAAGGGTTAATGTGGAACTTCTAGGCACACACTTGAGTTGGTAAGATCCAACAAATGAGTAACAATTTGTAAAAACATAATATTCCAAGGGGCTTCTTTGAGCTTAAAAATTGGTTCTTTAGTGATTGACATTATTCTAAATTCTGATATATCTGTTGTAATCTTTATGACTATTATGGTCTGAGTTGGAATTTTGTTGAAGTTGCTTAATGATCTTTTGCAGAACACTTTCCATTGTTGGGCCCGTGCTTAGCACGGGCTACACTAATCTAGTAGATTTAGAATTGGTGCTAACAGTCATGGGTGTGACATGTATTTGTCATGAAATTCTTAAATGGAAAAAAAGGGAATCATAGTTCAAATTTTTTTTTGAAGGCGATAATGTGTATGCTAAGAAGACTTTAATACTAATGGCAGGTTGAGAGTAAGGTAAATGGATGGAGTGACTAAGAGGTTTTGGTAGTTTTAAGAGTGTTGATCCTAGTGAAGTGTTGTGAAGAACATATGTGGTTCAATAAAACAAATTTGTGAGCAATTATAATTGGGACTAGATTGGTGATTGTCGATAACTAGAATATTAAAGAGATGGATTCATATGAATGAAAATGTTTGGTATGGTCACTATGGAAGAAGAATCTAGTGTTCTTCTACTTTGGTTCTGCATACTATTATATGACCATCTACTTCGTTTTAGATATGATTTGGAGTGTGATTCGCTCTATGCCCACACATGTTTTCATATCTATGGGTGAATTCTTAGTGGTGGATCGGGTGTACCGATCCTGTGAGTGTCCTCCTGGTAAGATGACATCCTTGGTTAGACTTGTTCATTATGGAAGATCTGGTGTTGTTTGGGATAGTTGAAGTATAGTAGTAATTCTTTACGCACAACCTTGCTTATGAGAACTTATATAAGAGCTACTATACATGAAGAGTTACAATTTTCTAAAAGTGTTGTTAGAGATTTTGCATTTTGGAGTGTATTGTATTTTTGGATGTTTACTTAATCATTTATTTCGTTGGGTTAAATAACTTTTCCTTTGGTGTGTATTCGGTGTCTAAAGATCAGATTTTTTTATAATTTAAGTTTGTGGAAAGATTGTGAAGTGAAAAATAAATGATTATTTGTGCATTATGAGTGTGGTGGTTGGTTATAGTTCATTTCTGCTTGTAGCCGGTATAGATACATAATGTTATATTGGTTATGTGAAAAAAGACTCGTCATGATGGTTGTATTATGGTCTAATGAGTTTCACTTTAGGTTGAGTCCATGGGTTAGTATGTGGCTTGATAATCACTTCTGATTAAATCTGTCAAATTTTGATTCTAAAGTTCAGTTCTTGCTAGTTGATCTTAATGGAATGATCCTTAAGATGAGGTTATCACTCGAAGAGATGAACACGACTTTGAAAAACCATACCTCAGGTTTTTGATCGCGTTGGTTATTCTTCCTTTTTCTTCCTAATGTTCGAGGACGAACATGATTTTTAGTGGTGAAGGTCATTTTTGGAAATTTTGAATATTAGTGTAATTTGAGTTAATTAATCGATAGTTAATAGGTTAAAGTGATAATTTATTTAAAACCCTGAACTACTTGACCTATATATATTGAAATAAGTTAGCTGAGTTTCGCATTTATATTATTATAACTTAAAAAAAAAAAAAAGAGGAACATGAGATGTCGTAGGTCAAAGACGACAAACACAGGTACTATCTGACCCTTTTAATTTTTTTTTACTTTCAATTGTTTATGTCACTAACATGCTTAAGAAATTGAGGGTTAGGAATGTATATACAAATAATGATAGTAAAAGTGACATGTACTAATGAATTTGGAATTTGAATTTATAAGGGTTAGAGTAATTTATTAGTTATGTTTGTGATATGTTGGTTTAGGGGAGCAGAAAGTGAACGAGAATGATGGCCAAATTATTAGCCAATAATTGGGAAGAGGATATGATAAAGGAGGAATTTAGCATATAGTTAATTTCAGGCTTATATAGATTTTGTGACTCAATTCTAGGGGTCTGTGGTTTAGGCATTGCCTTGTTTCTTGACTAATTTTGGATTTCTAATGATAGTTATCACATTGTAATTAAGGTTTTGATATATAAAGATAGGTAATTGAATATTAAGAATATGATATTACATGAATACCATTCGAATTATGATGTTGAAAAAATTGGGACATAACTCTAGGCTTAAAACTTGAAAAGTATGATAGTTGAAATGTTAGCATCAAGATTTACGAATTTGATTATAAATTTGAGTGAATTTTTGGTTCAAGGCTAAACACATAGTAATATGGGTGTTGTTAATTTTAAAATCTTATTGTGGTAATTTGTTGGATAGATTGTTCTTATTTGGAGCCCATTGAAAGGGGGAAGACCAAGTACCGAAATGATTGTTCGACTAAATGAGGCAAGTCAATTTCTGAACTCTTGTTAAGTGTCTCGAAAGCGTGTATTTCCTTGTGGTATATGTGTTTAGGAGTAAGGATAATTGATGATGGGTTGACTTGTTCATGTTGAGTAATTTTAATGATAGAAAAGGGTAATAAAAAGGTAAAGTCATAAATTGTTGGTGCGTGATGTTTGAGAATGATTTGAAGGCTTATGGCTTATTGTTGATATTGTATCATGTTTGTATTGTTGTGAATTGTGCCTTGTTATGAAAATGGTCCTCTCCTTATTATTTGTGTGAATATGTCATTTGCATTATTCTGAGACATGGTTGTGACGAGTATTATGTGTATTGAGAGAGAATGAGAAATTAAAGAGAATGTACCATTTCGAGGGTCTATGATTCGAGGGACGTATCGCACGCCGCGATGGATATTATATATCGAGGGACGTATCGCGCACCGCAATGATTACTATTATCGAGGGTCGTATTGCACCCCACGATGGATGCATGTACATATATGTATCCCAAGGGTTCCAGACAGAGAGACAGCAGGTGTGTATCACTAGGTCAAACATGAATCATTATACATGACATTGCATTCCATTGCATTGTACATACTTATCATTAGTGAACTTGATATTGTGTTTTGTTGATCTTGTGATTGCCTTTTGGTGGAACTTGTGATTGATGAATATTGAGTTTGTTATTGAGGATATGTAATTTGTTAAAGTGTTGTTGCTGAGGATATGTAATTTGTTGAAGTGTTGTTACTGAAGACATTTTTTGAAGTGTTGTTGTTGAGGATATGTAATTTGTTGAAGTGTTGTTGTTGAGGATATGTAATTTGTTAAAATATTGTTGTGGAGGATATATAATTTGTCTAAGTGTTGTTGAGTTACGTGCTATGTAAATTGTGAGCTGCTAGGTTGGGCTGATTTTTATGCAGGTTGTAGTTGTGGAGGTTCGATTGAGGTGGTAGGAGTACCCGTATTTCATCCCCTTAGCATGTGTTTAATGATTTACTTGCTGAGTACCGTGTGGTTTGATACTCACCCCTTGCTTCTACAATTTTTTTGGTAGGTTATGAGCCTGCATTTTTATGGTACTTGTCATTCTCTTCTTTTACGAGGCTTCTTGGAGATTTGTGAGGTAGTTATTTGTCGTCTTAGCCGACATTATTTCTCCTTAATTATGATCTTGTTCTATTCTAGAAACAAGTTCATTTGAGACTTGAGTTTTTCTTTTGAATCAATTGTAATACTTTAGAGGCTTGTACACGTGACAACCAGATTTTGGGGGTACTTTTGAGTTGATTATAAAATTTCCGCATTTTATAGTAACACTTGAATTTTAGGCTGACTTGTCTTGTTAGGATAAGACGAGTGTGATCACGTCTAATTTTGGGTCGTGACAAAACTACTTTATAGATGAGTCATAATGTGAAAATTAATAAAAACCTGCATACATTTAATTGCAACAACAATTATCTGGAGACAGATTCATTGCAACCCCAAATTCCGCTCACGAAAAAGTGATTTCTACTTACTAAAGTTAAAAACTACTCAATTGATAAAGGGTGAAATCCCTGCTACCCAGAATAACAGTTGTAAAGAAAAATAGATAAGGTAGTAGGCTTTTTATTGAGTAAAAAAATAAAACTTAGATTTCGATTGTACTTACATTTTTCTTTTTTTAAACATATGAGACTTTGACCTATAATTAAATTTACATAGAGAATGAACATGGTGAAAAATTACCTAAAGAATCAGCTTAAAATTACCCACGCTTCGGGCGGGAATTTAATAATACTTAAAATCTATCGGTCAGTAAAACTAAAACACTATATTATCTTACGTAAAAAATTAATAATGTAAAGGAAAATCAAATTCTTACATCTTATCATTTAACCTTAATTATATAAGCATAAATTAATGTCAGTAAAATACTTACCAAGATCTCTAACATAAGCAATGGTGTCACTGAGTCACTCAACATGAGCAAAGTACACAAATATATAATTATGAAGAAGAAGAAGAAAAAGAATGGTCATTAACACAAGTATTCTGATAAAAGTTCAAAAAGAATAACTACAACTCATCTTTAGTTATATAAATTACCTTCCACCATAGCAGGTTACAAAAAGATTATCACATTTCTGCCCCTTGCACTATACAAGCATGTCTCTTCAAATGGAATTGATCTGCAGTTAGTAGTATTATGGTTATTGATACACATAAAAAAAGAAATGACAAACAAGATGAAATGTATTTATAATTAAAGTAAATGATCCTGAATTGAATAATCTAGAACTTCTGCTGACATATCAATCTCGTTTACCACATGTGCCAACTCCTAAAAATTTTTTTTTAGATATATAGTAACTCAAACCTCAGAGAAGTAATTTTGGCGGTGTAACCCCTGAGTGTGTCATATGAATCTTTTCCATGCTGAAAATCGTCAATGTTCAATACATAGACTTCAAACACATGACAAAGAGCTATTTTGAAATGCCTTCAAAAACTAAGTAAACACCGAACATCAACTAAAGAAGTCTAAAACTGAGTGCAAATATAAAAATCAGAGAGCTATAAATTAACATTAACCGATACTTATGTTTCATCTAGGAAATAATTTAACAGATAGACCATCATGTTTATTGCAAACTTGTAGAAAACTTCAACTGAAATAAATAAAAATTTGTATAAAGTTTGCCAGGATCTCATTGATTTGGTGAGTAATGCCTTACCACGTTGTCGTAGTAGCTATTTCAAATATATCTTGTCGATTTCTCAATGAATCTGCAGTCACAAAGTGAACGCTAAGTAAATAATTTGTGAGAGCTTAAGAAAAATATTTTTCAAAATGTAAGTAACTCTCAGTGCAATAAACTAATAAGTAACTTACAACAACAAAGTAAGTGAAACATTAAAGCTAACTACTTCATATTTCCTAGCGCGAGTGACTTCCAATAGCAAACTGTATAAATGTAGGAGTAATTTAGGATAGTATGTCATCAAAAGATATTGCTAACTTCCAGTTACAACATACACAGAGAATTCTAAATTTGATATGGCTACAATAAACAGTACATCAATTACTTATCCTAATTATTTTATATCTCAATTGTAAGGTGTTGGGAAAAAAGGTCAATGAGTATGTTTGTGTTGCCTATGGGTTCTATGTGTAATTTTTCAGAGGTGTGTTGGTGTAGATACCTAACACAAGTAGGCCAGGGTTCATTCAACCAACTGAAACAGTAATATGAACCTGGATGGAGCAATATGAAACATTTAATTAATCACAAGAAAGAACTATTGAAAACCCAAAGCTATTAAAGAATTACGCACGTCGGATCAAGTTCTCCCAGGCTCTCTAACTCTTCTACCAGAAATTTCAAGAATATAACTATTCATACATTCTAAAGTTGTTGGCGGTGAAGCAGGAAATATGGTCTATGAAATTCAAGGGGAAGAAGAAATATACCAATGCCATGAATACTTACCTTGAATGTTACTTTATTCAGGATCTTAATTGATTTGCAACTCCCAACAGTGAAAAGGAAGAGAACTGAAAGAATTAAGTTTTTCGAAAGCATTGAGAACCATGAGCGCAAAGATTGAGAGAACTGATCTGGAATCATAACATATGAGAAGATGAGAACAGTCTTTTGAGTTGATTCTCCGTATGATATTTTTTGAACTAGAGGAACTCAATCCTCTACATAGAGAGTTCTTCGTTTCTACAAAATTCATACAGAGTCTGTCTTAACTATGTGACGACGTAATTACTATTTTGCTTTGTGCAAACTATAGAAGTGTTAAAAGAAGCATATTTGAGCAAGAATTCAGAGAGAATCATACCTTAAATGGTAAAAAGAGAGCTAAAAGTTTTAGAAGGAGAATTGAAGGAGTTCTCTGTTTTGTTTCGTAGAAGAAGCAAAAATGAGAGAATATCTTACCCCAATTTGGAAGATGTTGTTGAGAAGATAAGAGAACTAAAACAATGAACTTGAAGGTGCCAAGAAATTAGGTTTGGAAGCAAAAAAAAAATGAGGTTTTCGTTGTAGTTGTATTTGTCTTTCTTGTTCTTTGTCGGTTGGAAGAAAGTACAGAAATGGTTGCTTCAAGAAGTATGTGAAGTATTCTATTAGCGTGAAATGACCAATATGTCCTTGGTTGTCCTCCTGATCATGCTTCTATATAATAGAAATATTATATGTTTTTAAAATATTTGATTTGTCTTCTACTAGTAAATGTTAGCATTTTCTAAAAAGACGAGGGGTTCTCAAGTTAATTAACTTTTCTTTTATATTCGTAAAGTAACAGTTAACATATCTACTATTATAAAAATCTCTAAAAGTTTACTCTATTGGCATATACTTATAATAGAATCAAGAACCTGATTATTTTTTTTACTAATGTACTTTTATTCCATAAGTAAAACTTGTGAATTGCTAACCTATTACCAACGAATTTTGAAAAATTGATATTTATTTAACAACACCTTATCTCGACGTTACTAAAATTTCTAACGGATTACTAATGAAGATTTTTTGTTATTGAATATACCAACTGATTACTTACAAAATTTAAAATATAAACAACTAAATTTACTAACCTATTTTTTATCCGTTTGTGAAGATACTAACGGGATACCAACCAAGTTTTGTTCAGTAAATTTGCCAACGAAAATGTTAGAGCCATTTTTCATAAATTACTAACAAACTCTTTAGGTGGTTACCAACCGATTTTTGGTAAGAAAGTTTACCAACAATTATAATTGGTTTGAAAATTTCCTACAAGACTTTTAGTAACACTTTGATTTTCATTAGTAACCGGTAAGTAACTCCATTTACCAATCGATTTGATAGATTTACCAATCAATATTTTTGTTGATAATTATGCCTTATTTTGTAGTGTGAGACACAATAGAAATTCATAAACTTGAAATCATACTTTGCCTCAATCTAAGATTACCTAATACAGGTGTTGATCGGAATTTGCATATACTCAACAAAACTAATAAAGTCAAAGGAATGTTGACCTAAACACACTTCGAATAAGGTAAAACAAACAAGAAAAAGGAAAAGCCCAAATCTTCTGTGTTTCATAAGTCATGGAAGAAATATTTGAGATTAACTTTTATTATCATCCAAATTTGTCCATATATTATCTTTAAATTTCTAATTCAAAAGAACTCTTCACACCTTAACCATTAAAATTATAACAGTCCAAAAAAATCAAACTTCTTTAAATTTTTGTTAGTTTCTTTCTTTGTTCCTTTATGCACACTAAATCAAGAATCAATAAACCAAGGTACTTTTTCTTGTGTTTTTATTGCTGTTGATATGATCTTTTTCAATATTATATAGGTTTTCATGCAAATAATGGAACGTATATGTTAATAATTAAGGAAAAAGGTATTTGGCTTGTTTCCATTTTGTTGATTTTTTTTTTCAATGTACAAAAGAGATATGATTGATTTTGATAAACGACATCTAGGATGAAGAGCTTTTTGACACGTAGAATTTACAAAAAGCTATGCAGAGATGTCACAATTATTGAACAATGTTTTCATAGATGTGAAAAAAATTAAATCATTTTAACTAACTTCAGTTTGGGGGGTTTATTTTTTTTATTTTAAGGATGTTGATAAATTATTTGATCTTGTGATTTCATGATCTTGGAGTTTAGATTTTCTTTGTTACGTTCTTTTCGATGTTTATATTATTGCTCATCAAGGCGGAGTTTTTGAAACAATTTGTCAATCTCTGTCGTCTGCGGTCGGTATCTTCAAACTTACTTTGTGAGACTAGTGATGAAGGTGCTTTTTGTAATTCTTGAATTTCCTTTTTCTAAAAAAGAAAACAATGATTTTGATAAATTAGTTGTTATTGTCATTTCACGATCTAGAATTTTTTATTTTCTTTTCCTGTCTTTCCAATGTTTTTTAAAAGGTTAATTGTAATGTAACTTTTAGGGGGTTCATTATTATTTTCAATTAAACTTTTTATTTATTTGTTTATTCCATTCGTGTATGATTGTTGACATTCAATTTTGACGACCTTTAACTATTTCAGAAATGTTATTCAACTAAATACATATTTTTAAAAATATTTTTAGTTTAAAATGTTAGTCGATTTTGTCCAAAAATATATATTTTAGTATGCATACTTTATAAAAAAATATTATTAAAATAATTTAGAATTATTAATAAATTTTGAAATAATTATTTCAATGAAATGTTTAAAAATTTAAGTTATTTTAATTATATACAAAAACATTATAATATATATTGTATTTTAATTGGAACTCATTTTTTTAATTTTCCTCAAAATTATTTTAATCTTAGTGTATTCTATTCTAATTTTTTTCAATTCTAGTTTATTCAATTCAAATTGTATTTGAATTATATCCAGTCTTCCATTCCAATTCTAGGTAATTTTTATTGCAATTCTGGCCGTTCAAATCCAATCCAAGGTGATTTTGAGATTTCATCTTATAACCTGGAGCATCCGTCTTTTGATATTTAATCTCAGTCCCTCATCTCTTTAATAATTAATTGTTCAGATTCACCCATCCTTTCTTTCATTTTTGATATCAAAAGACCCAAACCCTTACTATTCCATTTTTATACTCTTCCTCTCCTCCCTCTTTAGCCGCCCTCTCTCCCACCTTTTATCTCCACCGATGAATCTCTCTCTCCCTCGCCTCATATCCCCTCTCCTCTCTTTTCTCTCTTTCCTGCGATGGACAACAGCTAGGCGAGGAAAACAGCAGCTCCGGTGAATCCAGCAGCGGCTGGCTTCCTCTGTTTCTCTCCTCTCCTTTCTCCGGTGTTGCAAATGAAATCAACCGGCAATAGCATCAACGAAAAAGCAGCAAACAAGCGACTCCGGTAATGGAAGAAGTGCCATGAGCTCCAGCTGGTGGAAACAACGCCACTAGCCGGCAAAACGAAAACAACAACATCAACAGCCATGTACGGCACAAAATCAGCAGCCAGCCTGCGAAGAACCGAAAAGACCAGGCAACCTCTGGCCTGCGTGATCCGGTGAAGCCAGTAACCAAACAACGCCAGCAGCGGCGCCCAGTTGCCTGCCTCCTCTCCCCTCTCATTTCCATACAACAGCTCCGATCTAGTAAACAAGGCAAAATCCGGCGAAGGTTTTAAAAGTTTCAAACTGGTCAAAAGAGGGATATTTAATCAATCCGTCCGGGTATATTTCTTTTAAAATCATTATCTCATCTTAGCAATTTTATTCTTCTTTTTATATGCAATGTGATGAAAGTTCTATGCATGTTTGGTGTAGAAGTTCTCTGAGTCCTAAAATTTAACTACTAGTTATGACTTTCACATTTTACAAACTGTTTGTGTCATAGAAAGTTGAATTATATTCTCCTTCATGTGCTTGCTGCTCTTGATCACTAAGCTCATTGTGTGCTTCACGTGAATATTGTGTGGAAGCTTGCTCTTGTATTTTTAACAATATCTTAACTGGTTATTTTTTGTTAAAATTGATAAGTTTGGTTATGAAATCATTGATTATCTTGAGATGTCCTTATTCTTTATTACCTCCCATAATGTCATTTAATCCCTTTAATTGATGCAATTATACTTGTAGTAGTGGTAATAATTTTGTAAGATAATTGAGATTGCTACTTGAGTTTATATTATCCTCGACATATTTCTCTTTTCTTGTTGTGAATAAATTATATTAAGATTGTGTAAATACTTCTTGACTTGAGTTTTCTTCCTTTAATATAAATATTATATCCTTGCTTTAAATTGATTAATTGATACTAAGGTAATATTTATCGTATAGTGCTAATCCGGACAGATTTCGTGTCTCTTGGGTAAGATAAATTTTGCTTATTATTTTATTTATTATTGTTAATTGATCATAATTGACTTAATTGAAGTTGAATTGATTCTCACTTGTTATATATTTGTAATTTTGATGGATGACAAAGAGTTGTAGTTTTGATGACTAACAAAGAGTATTGATGTGTAACAAATCATTGTTTATCATCATCAAAAAGGGGAAAAATATTGGGAAGTAGGAGAACATATAAAGTAGTTTTGATGATTGATAAAGTGAAGGCATGGTTCACTACTTGTTGTCATATGTGTACTCTATGACAGATTGCGGCAAAGAAGAAAAAAAATGCAAAAATTGAGAGAAAGAAGGATACAAATATGGAATGAAATAAAAAAGTATCAATTCAAGTCAAATAAGAAAAGAAATAAAGAAGTAGCAATTCAAGTCAAATAAGGAAAGAAATAAAGAAGTAGCAATTCAAGTCAAAAAAGGAAAGAAGTAAATTGAAGTTATAATTCAAGTCAAAATTAATAACTCATCTTTCCCTCTTGCATGCTAGTTTGCTTTGTAAATAAATTGTCCTCCAATATGAAAACAAATTAATCCTTTTCTTTAAATCTGCTACTTAATAATTTTCTCCACTTAAAATCAGATGCTAAATCTTTCTTTGTATGCTCATTTGTGCGGTTCAAATATGTCAATAAATAAATTCTGCATTTTGAATTATGTTTTGCAACTTAAAACCAGCTAATATATCAATGCCGGTATGAAACGGTCATGTTTCAAATTAAAATTAAATAAATAAATCTTTGTCCCTTGTTATATTTTGCTTATTAATATTATTTTATTACTTGTTATTTAGTCTTTATTTATTTTTTGCACACAGGCCTAGCATGAGACCTTCACACTATGTGTGTTCGAAACCATGATTTATAAAACTTAGAGTTCAATGTGATATTTATGTGCTAAATGCTCGTCCATTTGTTTGACTTGGTGTCTTGGGGACCTATTAGGATCATATTGTTTTCTTACAGTCTATAACCTCCATAAATAGTAGTCCAATGCCATTGGGATATCAAGTGAAGGAGCTAGGCACATTTTAGGACGTTATGCATGCGGTGGTGGGGTAGGGGTAGTTTAGGCCCTACGGAGATAATGACATTGCCTCGAGCCGTAAACGACAATCATCTATTTTGTCTGTCCCTATACAGAAGCCGAACGCTGATCTGTAAAGTCTTTTAGAGTCTCCCTTCCCTTTTCCTTTTTTATCTGTTGTAATTACATTTTTTTGGGGTTGTTTATTAAATAAAATAAAAAATTTCTCTTGACTATTTAATTTTGTAATATTGTCTTCTTGCTTTTCCCTTTATTATTTGCATAGTATTTGTTATGTTTTATATTATGTTAACATCTAGTCTCGCATGCTTAAATAATTAATCAAAACAATAAACGGTTTACTATTTTTCATCACCTATCTGACATGTATAAATTAAATAACTTAAATGAAGTGAGAATACTTGCTACTTTGAACCCCACATAAGTTGCATGAGATATGTTTGGGACCCACATTTGTGGACCTCGAGGGATGTCTAAGACTTTCCTCTCGAGGTAATTTAAACTCTTACCCTTATTTCTTGTTCGTTTATCTTAGTTAGGTTTAGTTAGGTTAGATAAGTGCCCTTACGCGCAACAATTCGATAGGTGACGACTCTTCAAAATATTTAAAAGTCTCAAAAGAGTTGTTAGGTCGTGACAAAAATCCATTTTTACGAAAAACGTAGTGCGACAATGATCAATTTATTGCATTTGACCCAAGTCATTAACACTACTATATTTTTATGTATTATTAATTTGGGAATTTATGATTAAAAGAGGTGAGTTTTGCAATATGGTTCAACATTTTCTCTTTTCTTTCCTTTCACTTTTTATTTCTTAATTCTTTATATATTTTATTTTGGTGAAAAAATTAATTATTGTATATCAATTTTTAATGGAATTTGATTAATTTATATTTAATATTTTTTTTACAGTTTGCAAGAATTACATAATGAGGAATGTAAAAGAAGAGAAACTGAAAGTTTGTCCAGAATGCAATACAGATTTAGGTATTGTCCCCTTGCAATAAATCAGGTATGTCCTCTAATTTTAATTTTTTATTGTCTTTTAAATATTTTTGAATTATTATATATTGTGATTTATCTCCTTTTTTTACTTCTAATAAGTAAATTTTATTTGAAAAGATACGAAAATTATATCAAATAAGGTAGAACAGAGAAAGCTTTATAGTTCCTTCGTCCTGTTTTATGTGAAGGTGTTAGTGTTTAGAGAGTCAACCAATTTTTTTCTTTCACTGAACTTTTCACAGTTGTTTTTAATCTTTTTGAATAATTATGTGACTTGACTTACAATATTTTTCAAATATGTTATTATTTTAAAAATAAAGGTTTGAAGATTTTGAACCCGAATCAATAGTGAAATTATGTATTTTGACTTTCTTAAATTGACTATAGGCTTAAATTGTAAGAACAAAAAGACACTTCTAATGCAACCATATATTATTCTTCTAAATATTTATGGTGATTAGAGTTCATTTTATTCCTATGTTGATGAAACATAGCATGTACTTAATAAAACAAGTTAAGGTTGTCTCGAAATTGACCTAGACACCAGTCTTTTTTCAAAATGTAAAAACGGTTTGATATTGGCTATATTTTTTCATCTGATTCATGTTATATGGATTCATTATATATACTATGTTACTCCTACTACATTTTAATGTTATTATTTGAGGAATCAAACAATTTCTTTTATATAAATATTTTGATTCATTCTCTTTGTTGATTTGTAGCACTTTTTGTGTATACTTTTTATTTTAAAAGTTGAAGAATTTATTCCCAAATTCCTAGTCAAACTAAGATGTTTTAATCTTTGTACTACATACCTTTTCGCATTATTTGAGATAAAGAAAGTACATATTTTAAGTAAAATTATCAAATACAAGTACAAGATTTTGACTCTAGGTTAATGTCGAATAAGTAGACATAAATGTAATTTCTTTCATTGTACATATAAATGTGTGTGACAAATAATTTATATAACTTCGTAACTCGTATAATGCTTAGTTTTTAGGCCTGATCATCATGTGTAAGGGACCAAAGACATATTCTCAAGTAAAAGAAGATAATTTATTGAGCATGAACTAATTGAAAAAATCAAAAAAGCCAAATTCAAAAATTTCGCTCGTGAGGATATTACTATGAATAAGAGTCCTGACATGGTCATTGATACTCCACTATCACCTCCTCCTCTAGTTGTTGTTGTTGCTGCTACAAGTTTAAGGAGAATGGAGAAATCAATATCTTCCATTATAAATGCTATACTACTTGTTGATGATGATCAAGTTTTTAATGAACACATCATATCGAGTAGTAGTACCAGAAGAGGAAGAGGTAGAGATAGAGGTAGAGAAGAGTGTGTTGATTCGAAACTTGATCACAAACAACAAGTGGTGTAGTATTTTCTAGGGAGGAAATTGATTCCTTAGTTGTCCTTGAGGTTGTAGAAACAACAAGCGGAGGAGGAGGAGGAGGAGGGGGGGATGGTGGATCATCAATGAGCATGTAAGGAATATAATTAAGATCAATATCCTCATGAGCTAATAAGCCCCTGCACGAACTTCTTTGACACTTTCCGAATATTAGAGCTAACGAACGACCCCCAAGATATTTCTACTCAATTTTTACCATTCTTAAGGCTAGCGGTATGATTTTTCACTCTCCTAATCAATTTTTCGATTCGTAGAATATAATAGAATTGGTGAATAATGATGGGGATTTTTTTTTAAAAATGATTTCTATGGGAAAGAAAATCCTAAATTGGTTAATTTGATCATGGATTTGATCTAGGCTTCATAGAATTGTTATAATTTGAAGTAATTAGCGATTGTTTGTTAATTCCTGTGTTATTGTGATTTTTCGTAGACCAAGAACAAGCTGAACGAATCCGAAAAGGAAAGGATAAAGTTTCTTAATGTTTCAAGCTTGTTTCGAGGTATGTGATGGTTGTGATTCTATGTCTGTGTGGTGTAGGTATGTTCTTGATTCATTGTGATACTTGTATATGTATGAATGTTGCAATATTGATCACACTTATTTAAAATGAGATAGATGACTAATGTTGCTATAAAATCATGATGTATATGTATGATCTTGAGGATATACTTGTGATTGTGATTGTTGTGTTTGTTTGGGATCGGTTTTCACGTTCCGGCATAAATAACACAGATTTGATTGGATCGTATTGCCATGTTTTCGTATAATATTTGATTTGATTTCCATGGTCCGGCATAAATATGAGACGGAATTGCCAAGTTACGGCGGACCAACTATTTGGGTTTGGGTTTTGTGAGAGGAACAATGATGTGATGATAAGTGTTAAATGTGTTGTTGATTCTTTGTGTTGATAAAGTTGTATATGTTGATATATATTCATGTGATTATAATGTTGCTTGACTTGTTTATCTTACACTTGAGGGATAGTCGCGTGATCCTACCAATATTCTATGATTGTGTACTAATACTTCACTTGCTCTTAGTTTTGTTGAGTAGAACGCATCTTCACGTGACTATTGACAAACCCCGCTTAGAAGATCAGTAATCGTTGCTTCAAATTCAAGGGTGAGCCAATTCTCGGGCTGCGATGAGATTCTCTTTCGTCTATGTCCACTACTTCCATACATAGACATTTGTTCTAGTTAGTTGAATAGTTCATTAGTTGATAGTCTTCCTTTTTATTCCACGCATTGGAACTTAAAATCCCTTCTTGTTTAGACTTATGAATCTTGTTAGATGTTTTGGTACATCGACTTTCATATGCTAGTCATTTAAATTCACCATTTATTTAGTTAATTAACTTGCTTCTGTAACTTTACTACCTTAATTTTGGTTTAGTTGCTTAGTGTGGGTGTCAATCATGATTTTTAGGGTCATGACAAAGTTGGAATCCAAGCCTAGATTCTTTGATCTAGATGTACGAATATGAGTCTAGTAAAATGGTACGAGGGCGCTTCTACTTTTCGTCGAGAGGCTATAAGACTTCAGGAAATCTCTGTAGTTTTTCTCTTATCTCCTTTCGTGCTAGAACATAGGTCCAATTGGTATCTAGGTGATATAAATTGGTAACTAACCTTCTTCACTCTTCTGTCCAGAGATGGTCAATACAAGGTTCAATGGTATTCATCCTGCAGCTCACGTCAATGCTCGAGCTGAGGAACCTGCACTGAGAAGTTGCGGTCAAGGTAGGGGTAGAGGAAGAGCTAGGGGTAGAGTTCATGGGAGAGTAGCGCCTTCTGGGAATGAAGTATCGGTTCACAATGCTCCTATAAATGAGATCCCTTAAGTCCATAATGAGAACATAGAAGAGGATATTGAGGTTGGAGATGTTGTGGAGAATGGAAAAGAGGAAGAGATACCAGTACAGACTATGGTTGTTCCCCCAACGATCCGGTGTTATCTCAATAGATTATCGCGTTCTTAAAAGGGTTGGTTGATCCTGCAGTTCTTCCACCTACTCAAGTTCAAGCTAATTCTCAATTGGAAAGTCTTTAACAATCATAGAAACCCTAAGAGGATTACACTTAGAAATTATCAAATACTCTGTCTACTCTAAAGAAAATAATTTAAACAAAAGTCTTGTGAACTCTAAGAATGCTCTCCAATCGTTTTTGTTGTATTCGAGTCGAAAAGTTGATTAAGTTTATCTTCATTGCTGATAAATATTTCTGCTTTAATTGGTTAGTTGTTCCTCCATTAGTTTAAATTTTATCTTGTATTATTACGTCGAATGTTGTTGTGTGTTGGAATGAATAAAAGGAAGCACCCAAATTAGTTTTCGCTCTTCCCTCTTCTCTATGTGTGATCATGTCTATGGTTATTCTTTATTTGTTTTGATCTCCTATGTGTGTGTCTTATATATATATATATATATATATATATATATATATATATATATATATATATATAGCATTATCTTTTCTAACATGTTTTGAAGTTAGAGTTCAAGATGCTGAAGAGTCGCCTAGAAGAGAATTTCGGATGGAGCTTTTTTTATTTTATTTTAATGTTGTATATTTTGGTCACTTGTTCTTTATTTGTCTTGTTATATGTGTATAACTCTAAATCTATATTATATATGAAATATTTGGGGATCGTTCAAGTGCAAGGGGAAATTACGTGCTAATTATTTTTCATTTATTTTATTTTACTAGGTGTGATTGCTATAAAATCTGGCTATGTGTAAATTACTTGAAGAATGCAAAAATATTATAATATCTCTTTAATAATTATCTTAAATCAACTATTGGTTTGTATTTGTCTATTGTAATATCCAACTGGTGTAATAAATGTTCCATACATGAGAAAAATGTAGTAAATATTTGTTTCTAAATAAAATTAGATTTCATGCATATACGACCTAATGTTGCATAAATTTTGACTCTTTTGTACTTAATAAACTGCCATCATGTTAGTTTATTTAGAGATCCTGTTTAGGATGTAACAATTAATTTGGGTAACTCATTTAATGGCATATTTTGGGATATATAAATCAGCATATACACTTTAATGTTTTCTACAAAATAAATCATGTCTATATGTGTTGCATTTTAATATTTGCATGTTATTCTCATATGTTAAGGTTTATGGTTAAATATTCTCTAAAATGCAAATTGATTAGTAATCATGGCTCTATGAATTATGCAATATGTGTGACCTTTCAATTATTTAGAATCACATTCATAGGTATTATTAAATAATTTTCAGCATGTTAAAAAATTATGATAATGTTTTGCATATTTGTTGCCCACTCCTAAGCATTCTATATTACAATTGTTTTTGTTCACTTAAAATAAATCAATTATTTCCTAGCATGATAAATAACTCATGAGTTATTTTTATTCATTTTTCTTCCACTATATATTAATAAACTCATCTTTCACTCCTGCATGCTAGTCTGCTTGGTAAATAAACTTTCCTCCAATCTGAAAATCAATTAATCCTTTTTTTGTAAGTCTGCTACTTCTAAATTTTCGCCACTTAAAATCAGATGTGAAATCTTTCTCATCATGCTAATCTGCCATGTTCAAATATGTCAATAAATAAATTTTGCATTTCGAATAATGTTTTGCCACTTAAAACCTGCTAATATATCAATGACAATGTGAAACTGCCACGTTTCAAATTAAAATTATATTAAATAAATCTTTTGCCCTTGTAATATTCTTCTTGTAAATATAATTTTATTACTTGTTAATTAGTCTTTATTATTATGTTGTTTGTTTGCACACACACCTAGCATGAGAGCTTCACAACTATGTGTGTTTGAAAGCATGTTTAATAAGATTTAGAGGTCAATGTAAGATTTATGTGCTAACTGCTCATTCTCTTTGTTTAACTTGGTGTCTAGGGGGCCTATTAGGAGAATATATTTTTATTTCGGTCTAAACCCTCCTTCAATAGTAGTCCAATGTTTTTGGGACATTAAGTAGGGCCGCTAGGAACCTTTTAGAACGTTATGCGAGCGGTGGTGGGGTAGGGGCAGTTTAGGCCCTACAGAGATGATTACATTGTCTCGAACCGTAAAAGACAAACATTTGTTTTGTCTAACCCTATACAGAAGCCGAGCGCTGCTCCGTAAAGTCTTTTAGAGTTTCGCTTTCCTTTTTCATTCCTTATGTTTTGTAATTATATTTATTTGGGGTAGTTTATTAAATAAAATAATATTTTTCTCTTGACTATTTAACTGTGTAGTTGTTGACACCCTATTTTGACCCTCCCCGATAGGAGTTAGTTAACGAATTTCTTAATTCTAAATGAATTGAAATAATTAAATTTTATAAAAAATTTAAAATAGTTTTCAAATTATTTTAATTTGATCTTAGAGCTTTTTCATAATATATATGGTTTACACAATTATGTATATAATTAGTATATTTTATGATTATTCGAAAATCGTCTCGAGAAATATTTTTAATATTTGGTTGGCTATTTTAGCTATGGTAGTTTTCATTTTAAGTTAATTAGTTCGTAACCAAATTAATTATTTTATTTTGTTAACATTAAGAAGCTTTTTAATTAATTATATTAATTGGTCTTCGTTAAACTTTAGTCAAGATCCATGAGTTAAGCTAAATTTGATTAAACTAGTGCCTTTTTTTAAAATAATCGATTATGGACCATTTCTTGATACAAGAATTTGACCCAATACCTCAATGTTTCAGCCCATTCGAATTAAACTCCCAACCCCATTTTCCGGCCCACTCCTTTTGTTACCCGACCCAGCTCAATCCTTTAACCCGGCCCAGATGTTTGTCTTCTTCCCAAAGGAGCAGAATGTACGATAGCCTGATCAAACGGAAAATCCCAAAACACGCCCAAATTCAGCGCGTCAACAACGACGCTCAACAATCAAAATCCCAGCGCGTACAACCCAACTCCATAGACGGCGAGTTCACGAGAGGCAGCGAGGCGCACAACACTTTACCCCTCTTTGTCGTCTTCTCTCAATGTCCCTTTAAATTCACAGTAGCAGTAGCGAAGAAGGCACGCGAATCGTCCTTGGGGCTTTGAGATCGAGCGACGTAGCTCCCCCAAGGACAATATAATCAATTGAAGCCGTCCGTTCTCCCTCCCTCTTTGAGAATGATTTCAGAGTTTCAGAAAAGTTGTTGATCCCAAATTGGTGCAAGAGTTTGTATTTCAAATTTGTGAGTAAGACCAAGGGTTGATCGGGTATTTCACAAAAATTCGTAACCCTAGATTTTCTCATCTATATAATCATCTCTTCCTGTTCCAAAAGGGGGTTTTTTCAGTGGAGAAGATTGAGAGAAAAGAAAATATAGAAAAGCGAAAAAAAAGGGGGGAACGAACTTTCTAGGCTGAAAATTTTAGCGAAAATATATTGGGGGAATTTTGATAAAAAAAAAAGAGAGGAAGTTCATAAGGATTCAACACGAAAGGGATAAGAAAGGCGTAAGAAATATATGTTCGAGATAGGAAAGGAATCAACTCGATTTTAGCTTCATTTATAAGGATCTCTCAATATCCTGGGTTTTCGGGTTTTGGTGGTGGAAAGATTGTTATCTCCCTCAAGCTTGTTTTGTCCCTTGTTCGCTGCCAGGAGAAGGTAATGTTATCTCCATAATTTCTTCCTTTCGTCTCTTCATTGTTCAGTCCCTTAAATATTTGAAAAAGAAAGATCAATATTGTATTGGGTGTTCGCTGCGTAGTTAAAGTTGGACTGATGTGTTTTGACTTGAAGTATGCATGTTTGGTCGTTCTCTGCGGATTGACCGTAATATCGTGTAAAAGCTTGTTGTGGGATTCTGTTCTAGTTCGCTTCCCCGGTTAAAACTAGCGTCTGTTTGCCTCTTTTAATTGTGGTCAACATGCTGGGAGTTACTAGTTTATTTTCATCGCCTTAAGTTTTTTTTTAGTCAAAGAATGGAGTCTAAATGCTTTGTTCCCTCTAGGGTTGTCGGTGTGTTTGGTCTCATGAGAATGCTATCTTGAAATTTTGTTTGTTGTGCAGTAGTTTTAGCAATCGTCTAAAGAGTCACCTAGTCATTTAGTGAAAATAGACATTTGGTTTGAATGGTCAGGTCTTATGAGAGTATGAATGTTACTGTATTATCGTATTGTTGTTCCGTACGTGGTTTGGAACTCAATGACCTTTTTGTTGAGAAATACGATTAAAACATCTGTCGTTATATGGTTCCTTTCGTGGTTTCGTTAAGGAATGTCTAATGGTCATTTATCAAGGCTTGATAATTTTGGGTTTTCTCTCTATCAAAGAAACTTTGAAAAATCTCATGTTGACTGCTTCTCAGCGTTGTCTGGAAATCTCTCATCTCATAAATACAATTTTGTCATGCCAAGTATGTAGTTGCTTGTTAGTATCGCCGTGTTTCTTTAAGATTTTGATCTGGGGTCAATGACACCTTGAATCCGTAATGGTCACATTGTTTTCGTTGTGATGTTGTAGAATAGTTGTAAATGATTTAATAAGGGTATTGTTGCCTCCATTTAGTAAGGAACGGTTTTGGAATATTTCATATGCATAGTAATTTGAGTTGCATCATTTTCTTGTGCATTTGAGATGCTCTAACTAATGTGGTCTTGATCCTTAACTTTTCCACTGCTTAGTTAAATTGTTTCCCCTCTCTTTCCTGTTTTGTTTAAGGTTTGAATCATTTGCATGACCATAAAAATATATAATAATATTAAAAAAATAATCTAAAGTTGTCCATATAATTAATTTGAATTTGAGGTGTTTGGCAGAACCTTCTTTCTTTACATATCATTATTGATATACTTTGTATTGTCAGATTATGAGAAACATTAACTTATAACCCCATCCCGTCATTCATGTTTTAGTTGTTAATTGATCATCTCTACCTGTATTTTCTTGCCCATTAAATGTTTATCATGCGAGATTCTTTCTATTTATTCTGATTGTTTTGATCTAAATGATAAGCTAAGGTTTCGGAATCTCTACAACTCTAATATTTTGCTTTTTGTTTGTTCGTATGAGATGCCATCTGAGTCCATTGCGGACACATCCTGAATTCCCGTTCCATATTACTAGAGAGACGTAAAAGCTCAAAATTAACCATTGAGTCAACCCATAAAAGTCGACGAACAGATCATGGAATCAAAATTCAAAGCAAGGGGAGGAGTTGAAGAAGTTGGGTCGATAGGCCTCTTTTATTTTTACATAATTGTATTTTGTTATTTTCAGGCCTAAGCCTTGTAAACTTACTTATTACTATTTTGCTAGATGTTAGGACAGGTAAAATGGGTCAAAAAACCCAACAGAACCCGTTTTGGACTCAACTCACTCTCTCTTTCTCTCCCTCTTTACTTTATAGCTTATGTGTTTGTTATTGTTTATCGTTAGTCTTAGGATTAAAAAACTCAAATTCCCCGCAGGACGTTATTTGTTTTAACGATTCGAACCAAATTAATCAATTTTAAGCAGACTTAAAAATAATAATAAAATAAATTTGCGAGTTAAAGAGGTCACTTAGAAGATAGGCTAGTATTTCATATTTTTTACAAACACTAAGGAAATTTCCAAATTCGATTTTAGCCAAATAAGTTAGTTGCCGGATAATCACATTAGTGGGTATTTTAGGTGCCTTAACCACCTTCCTAAAATCTAAATATGAATCCCCGAACCTTTTTTTTTTAGGTTTTCAAATCGATTTTCTGTTTAAGTCTTTGAAAACAAAGTTTTCTTGATTTTTCTTAAAAAATTAAGTGGCGACTCTAACAAAGTCGCAAAAACTTATACAAAAACATATATTTTTTCGAAAACGAATAAAACAGAAATGGCGAATCCATTGGGGATTTGGAGGATTCTAACCTTACAACTAATTCTATTTGGCTACGTGAAATAATACCTTACTTGTTTCGTTATTGTGTTATAAAATCTGTTGCATTTCCATGGTATATTTCCGCCAAACGGCAAATAGTTGCATTAGGATAACGGAAGTTACGTGGCTTACCACGACTTCTTTCAGAAAAATACAAGTCTTCATTTGGAAGTAACAAACGAAAAGTTGGCTTGCGGTCATCCAACGTCGTTTGTTAGCTTCACCCAGTTGTCTGTCCGACTCGGGTGACCGTCACTTTGAAACAAATTCTAGTCAGCTAAGATAGAGCGAAACCAAAACCGAACTTAAGCATTAGCCTAAGACGGCTTAATACGCAAGGCGTATTAAGTCCATTAGTTGAAATCGCCAAAATCATGTCCAAGGTCTCCGACCTCACGACATATCATTTTGCTTGACATTTGAATGATGTACATGTGGAAACCAAATGTGGGGTGGGTAAACTTAACTGGTTTCTTTTTTGTAGGTATGAATCGCTTTCCAAGGTTAGACATGGTTGTAGAAGAACCGCCTCTACTCAAAATGTAGTATAATGACCTTGACGGAGATCATAGAAGAACCCTCAACAAGTACGTGGGCGCCCTAACCGAGTTGATAAACATGAAGGGTTGGCCTGAGTTGATCGAAGTCCTCACAGGTTATTGAGACAACGAAAAGATGGTATTCAGATTCAGAACTGTGGAAATCACCCCGACAATCGAGGAACTTCGGGACTGCATTGACATAGTGGGTACAGGGCTAGAAAGAAGAGCGAGAAAACAAGAAGACATCCTCATCCCAAATAAGCCTCCTGTTGAAGATATGATAGACTGGTTCGGGTTAGGAAAATATTATACTTACTGGTGTCAAGAATCTAGCATATCATTCAGGGATATCTACGTCAGATTCGGACACACAAGCTTTTACGCTAATTACAACCAAGAGTTCAAGATTACCTATAGAGAATGGAATGAAATTCGTCCTTTGGCGTTCGTTGTAGCACTGTTGGGAACGATGGTATTTCCACACGACCCAAGTCTGAGTATCAATACTCGAATGATAATGCTCGCACACACTTTGTTCAAAGGACTTAAGAACGAAGGGCAGGTGAAGTACTATCCTATCGCTCCGGTCATTCTGTCGGACATGTATCGAGCCTTGGGAAAGTGCAAGGGAGGACATGTCTACTTCCAAGGATGTAACCTGCTCCTTCAGTGGTGGATTTTGAGTCATCTAGCAAAAGGACCTGGGACTCAGGAATTACATACTCTGGATAACAAGAACACTCTTAGAGATTTGAAGACATGTTGTTTTAGGAAAATTTGGAGAATCGAAGGACTAGGGAAAGATGAGCTCACATTTATTTCCTAACTAAGAGAAGAAGATATCGAATGGATGCTCGATCACTTCATCTCGAGAGAAGTCGTCGTAGAGGGCCGCAGACAACTCGTACTTCCACTACTAGGTATCCGAGAAATTCTCCCTTACGCCCCCTTCCGAGTCCTTCGACAGTTTGGGAGGAGGCAAAACACATCTCGAGAGGCGTATTATGGCGCCTATGTGTACGATATTGGGGACGATAGAGGACGATGCTTCAGAAATGCTGAGAGAATGGAAAGGGTTCAAGCGGATTGATAAAAATACCACTGCCCCAGATCGGTTCGACGCTGGGTATGACGAAACTTATAAAGCTTGGCTGAAAAAGAACATACGAAGTATCTCCTCTCCATTCCCGAATAGTTATCGCAGCGTGGAAGAAAAAGAGGCCAAAGCAGTGATCGAGCTAAGAGAGGTAAAGAGGGAAGCCCAAGAAAAGTACGTCAAGTTTATTGAGAATCAAGATGCTCTTGAAAAGGCAACTCAAGAAGTGGAATGGCTAAGACGTGGTTATGATGAATTTGACTCATGGGTCAAAGAGAAGATAAAGAGAATGTAATACGAGAGCTGGGAAGAAAAAGGACGCCTGAGCGAGGGTTACATGATGATACTACGATACATGTTTCAGCAATACAAGACTCCGGAAAGCAGCGAAGAAGCAGGGCCATCAGGGACACCATAGTGGAGTTCGCCCCTGTGCGGGTTTTTCTACATGTATTTTGTCATTTTTTAGCCCCTGCGTGGGCCTGCCTTTATTGAATTTTCGTACATTTAAATGGCCCCTGCGTGGGTCTGCCCTTTTGTATTTTGCTATTTTATTTCCCCTTGTGAACATTAATTATTCATTTGTGAAATTTAATTGGGTGGGTTAATTATCTGGTTCAATTCCACGCGTACATCGTTCAAATACGCTAGGCCTACCCTTGGCACAAAAGGGTCCCTTGTATGTTTAAGACGCGATATATGTGTTTTTAACTGCTTATGTGCTGTGTTGTTGTGAATGAGGATATCGTAAACCCACTTCCTGCCAGAAATTTCCAAAAATATACAAGTCATTATTACAAAATGTCCGACCAAATTTTTTGAGTCTTAAGTTTCTCAATCAAAAGCAAAACTCGATCACTAAAATCCTAAAACAACTACTCTAATCACCTCAGGAAAGGTGATATCACAGCTATGGACAAATGAAAGAGTATCCGGACTGAACCAACTGAAGAAGAGATGATCAACATACAAAAGCAGCGAGGAAAACAGCTATATGACTTATTGTTTCCTCCTGAGAGCCCCGAGGAGAAAATCATTGAAGAGAGTTATGAAGAGGCGCTTGCCCACAAACCTTCTCTCGAGAGACGTCTGGAAAAAGGGGATCAGAAAATCACTCTTGAAGCATATCCGCAAGAATACTGAAGAAGGATAGAGGCCATTTCGTGCGCCCTCATTTTCGAGCACTATCGGTCTAGGCGTATGCTGAGGCCCATCTAAAGAGCGTCATCTCAAGAGGATCAGGGGACCTCTGCAAGACTTGTGAGTGTTATCCCAACCAGAAGGGGCATACGATAAAGGAGTGCATAGAGTTCAAGAATGTAGTCCGCCGTTTGCTCGATATGGACAGTACTCCGAACAGTTAGGGTGACAACGTCATCATTGCATGTGATGAACCGCATCTTGACATACCAGTCACAGAGAATACCATATTCTATCGTTGCTCATTCACGCCTTTCAAGAAGACGATGCTGGAAATCTAATCAGAATTGGTTCAAAATGGTATCTTCACCCATTTCTACAAAGGCATGGACATGCCATATTTTCTTTGGTACGAAGTTAGGAAGCGTTGCCCCTATGACAATACCGAAGACCATAGCATCGAAAAATGCCTAGCATTTCGCCACAACCTGGAACATCTCATCAGCATGGGAAAGATTCAAGTCGAGTCTGCTCCCCGTGGCTGATGCTATGACGAATACAAGAGCGACTAAGATGGGTCGCATTTATCTTTTAAGTGCTTTGTTGTTATCTTTTAAATTTCCTTGTAATCGTTGAAAATGAATGAATGAAAAAGTATTTCTTCTGTACTCGAATTACGTTGGGCTTGAATTCTCCTTGTGAGATACGTAGGCAGCCTTCCAAGGACCGGCCCCTATCTTTTGAGATCTTCATTCTCCCTCTCATGCTACAAGGAAATGTGAAGAACAGATCAATGGACGTCAAAGAACAGCTACAAGAAGACCTTAGCTCAACATGATTTAGCCTTTCTGAGATGGTGTCGAACTAAAAAGCAAGCAAACTCCTGCTTGTTAAAAATCTGTTTCCGTCCTTACTCGGGGGTTAAAGATATCTTCAATCAAAGCAACTTGTGTGTTTATCTGCTCTCTGTTTGATATTATGCATTTTGTATTCGGAATTTAAACTGACAAATTTTCCTTTGAGTTGTTTTCCTCCTCAGGTACTTTGAAACTTGTCTGTGTTGATTAAGCTGACAGATCATCCCTACTTCACTAGATCCAAAGGTCCCACATATTCCTTCCCCAATCGAAATTCAGACAAAGGAAAAACGGTAATGGGGGACAACAAATAAGAGATCAGTCTTACTGCCATCGTGGTGGCCCAACCCACCATAGCGGATCAGAATGAGCTGATTATGCAATTAATACAACAGATCGCGGAGATGATAGTAGAGATGAAAGGAGATAGGATCTGCCTCGACCAGGTTTTACTGCTAACGTTGCTGATCGTAGACCTCCTCTCTATTTCCCCTCTTCAAACGTGGATCCAGCTCAGAATTTGCCATCTACTTTTGCCCAACCCCCCCCCCCCCCCCCCCCCCCCCCGTCATCGATTTGACTACCCAAAATCCTCAGTATGCCTCCGCCTCCTACCAGAGTCGACCACCCCTTAAAAACAACCATTCCCAAATACCATCTCATCCTCAAAATACCTACCATCAAACTGCTCCACCTCCACAAAACCAAAGCAAAAATCCAAATCAAAATACTTTCAATCCCCAAATAACCTACCACCACTTAAACCAGAATACTAATCCCCAAAC
The DNA here is from genome assembly GCA_016801875.1 of Solanum sitiens. Classification (NCBI taxonomy): domain Eukaryota; kingdom Viridiplantae; phylum Streptophyta; class Magnoliopsida; order Solanales; family Solanaceae; genus Solanum; species Solanum sitiens. The sequence continues at coordinate 402,370 of JABWTJ010000612.1, read as the reverse complement.
CTATCCGCAAAACTACCAAACTACACAGAATGACCAAAGTCCTTCTGTGGATCCACCCCTACCTAAAAGAACAACTTTCCAGATTCCCGTCCCGACTGAGGACGATGTGCATGGTTCTGAGTTGGACCATTATGAGGAACAAGAAAGAGAATGGAGGGAGAAGGAATAGGCGAAGATGGATATAAAGGAAGAGATCAGGAAAACAATGAATGAGTTCCAATGCATCCCCAACGTCGCTGGTCTTAACTACAAGGATTTGTGCATTCATCCAAATCTGGACCTCCCGGAAGGGTTCAAGGTTCCAAAATTTGATATTTTCGGAGGAGTAGGGAATCCTATGGCCCATCTGAGAGCCTACTACGACCAGCTTGTCGGAGTTGGTAGAGATGAATCTTTGATGATGCAGCTCTTTAGCCGAAGTCTATGCAGAGAGGCTCTATAATGGTTCACTTCCCATGAGACCAGGCAATGGCCCAGTTGGAACGCCTTGGCCAAGGATTTCATCGATCGATTTGCTTATAACGTGGAAATTGTTCTCGATCGATACTCCTTGGAAAAGATGAAGCAAAAGTCCACTAAAAACTACAGAGAGTTTGCATACAGGTGGAGAAATAAAGCATCTAGAGTTCAGCCTCGGATGTCCAAAAAAGAAATAGTCGAAGTGTTTGTGCGGGTGCAAAAGCCCGAATACTACGATAGAGTCATGTTGCTCGTTGGAGCAAAATTTGCTGAGATAGTCAAGATTGGTGAGACTATCAAAGATGGTTTGATAACTGGAAAGATAGCCCGTGTTGCTGTGTCTCCCGTATCATCGGGTTTGCTGAAGAAGAAGAGAGAAGACATTTCGGCTGTCTCTTCTGAGGGGAGGAAGACCCACAAAAGACCGTCATTCTACCAAGGTCGTCCTCGACCTTCACAGAACTCCTACAAGGCTTGCTATACGCAAGCTGGTTATCCAAATGCTACTTCCTCATACCAAAATGTCCCCACTCCAAATTACCTAAATCCATCTCCAGTTTACCAAAATTCTCCTCCACTTTACCATTTCCATCCCTGTCTACCAAAATGTTGCTCCTAAGTGTGCCAATGTGCAATCAAACTATAGAGCACCGCCTCCCGTATATCGAGTCCAAGCTCCACTCTACCAAAATACCCCTCCAAATTACCAAGTTCCATCGATAAATTATCAAACAAATCCTTCTCCAAGAAACCAAACTCCCTGTGCAAATACCAGAAATCATCAACAGATGCCTCCTCCCCAACAAGGAAGTTATGATCCACCTCGACCCATATTCGAGAAAAAGACCCCCAAAAATTTTACCGCGCTCGCTGAAAGCCGAACAAATATGTACGAGCGACTGGTTGTGGATGGATACATTCACCCAGTGGGGCCTAAGCCGGTGGATACTACTTCCAAATACTACAGACCCGATCAAAGGTGTGCATATTACTCCAACAGCATTGGACATGATACCGAGGAATGCATCAACCTCAAGCGCAAGATTCAAGATTTGATCGACCAAGAAGTGGTTTCTCTTCAAGCAGCCGCGCCCAATGTCAACACCAATCCTTTACCAAATCATGGAGGCGTCAATATCAACAAGATAGAGACGAATGATGACTGGTGTGTGACTAAGGTGATAATTTTGGTTGTCCATGATGAGTTAGAAAGGGATGTGGCCTCGCTGAGCGTTAAAGAGACAAAGGAGTTCGTGATCCTGACACCCGCAAAGGCTGTTGCCTTGGTGCCATTCGAAGCTCCTGCTAAGCCAAAGTTTGTGATTGAAACCACTGCCGCTCAGGGTATGACCCGATCTAGGAGGTGTTATACTCACGAAGAGTTGGCTTTTGGAGGACATAAGAAGGACCAAGGGAAAAGACCGATAAGTGAGGGCAAAGCAGAGGAATTCTGGAGGAAGATGCAGCCCAAAGACTATTCGATCGTGAAGCATCTAGAGAAAAACCATGCCCAGATTTCTGTGTGGGCCCTACTAATGAGCTCCCAATTGCATAGACAGGCCTTGATGAAGGCTCTTGATGATACGTATATGCCCGTGAGCACGAGCAGCGATAATATGGCTGCTATGATCAATCAAGTTATCCGAGGGCATCTGATTAGCTTCTGCGATGACGAGTTGCCCTTTGAAGGGAAGTCACATAACAAGGCGTTGCATATCACTATCACATGCCGTGAGAAAGTCAATTCGCGTCTTGGTGGATGACGGATCTGGTCTCAACATTTGCCCACTCTCGACTCTGAGACAGTTAAGGTTTGACTTGGGGAAGTTGGAACAAAACCAAGTCAATGTAAGAGCCTTCGACGGATTACAGAGAGACACGTTGGGAGCTGTGAATTTGGTCATCCAACTGAGTTCGGGAGAGTTCAGTGCACACTTGCAGGTCTTGAACATTGACACCAGCTATAACCTTCTTCTGGGAAGGCCTTTCGTTCACATGGCTGGGGTTGCGCCCTCAACTCTTCACCAGATGATGAAACTCATTTGCAAAGACCAAGAGATGGTTATTCATGGCGAAGGGAGTCACTCCGGCAGACAGGCGCCAATTATTGATGAGGTATCGCGAGGTACCGATTTCTACATGGTGGAGCTGGTAAATGCCATCGGTGAGAACTTATCCCCACAACCTCCCATGCCTGATGTGTACAAAAGGATCGCCACTGTGATACTGCAAAATGGGTTCGAGCCAGGGTTCAGATTGAGCCTATTCAAGTTTCCGTCAAAAGAGCGAGATATGGTTTGGGGTACATCCCACAGATGATGACATGAAGATGAAGAAGAACAGTGATCAGGCATTGGCTAAGCCAATCCCTCATCTGTATCAATTAGTTTCGGTCCGGGAGCATGCCGATCATGACGACCTTTGGGAAGGAATCTATGGCCTTTTCGAATAGATCGATGCTGTCATAGAGGACGAGATTGAGCTGACAGGAATTCGTGATGCTGAGCTTGGGGAGATGCTGCAGAATTGGACCTCCACACCAATTCTGATTCCCTGAATTCCTTGGTAGAAGGACATCATTGATGAATATTTAAATCGGCGGTAGTTCGGAAGAGGCCCGAGACCCATCATTTTGCTTAACTGAACTTTTAAATTATCCTGTGATGTTTAAAAAGGAAACATGACCCTTGCCATGACCAAAGTTTGTGCTGTTTTTACAATTTAATTGAAAGCCTCCTTTATTGAAAACTTGCTTAATTATTTACTTCTTATTAATTTCCCTAACTTTGTCTGTTTATGATTTAAGTAATTTTAATTTAAACCCTACCAATGTCATGTCATGTCACGAGCTAAACGAAAAAAATGAGACAGGTGATGACGAGGGTGAAGGGTACGAAGAAGAAAATGAAGTACCAGAATATGTTGCTGAAGAATTTTGGCAGTTTGAAAATGAGCATAAGCCAAATTTGGAAGAAACTGAAACTGTAAATCTAGGAGACCAAGAGTGTGTACAAAAGGTCAAAATTAGCGCTTACTTGAATGAAACTCAAAGAAAGGATCTGATTCATTTACTCACTGAATACATTGATGTGTTCGTCTAGGAAGTCAACGACATGTTAGGGCTGAGTATCAATGTTGTGTCTCACAAACTGCCTATTAATCCGAGGTTCAGTTCAGTGAAACAGAAGGCTCGGAAGTTCAAGCCTGAATTGAGTTTAAAAATCAAAGAAGAGATCACCAAGCAGATCGAGTCCCGATTGGTGGAAGTGACGCAATACCCGACTTGGTTGGCCAATGTTGTTCCGGTCGCCAAAAAAGATGGGAAGATCAGAATATGTGTCGATTACAGGGATCTCAACAAAGCCAGCCCCAAGGATAGTTTTCCGTTGCCAAACATCCATATTCTGATCGATAACTATGCTAAGCATGAAATGCAGTCATTTGTGGATTGTTACGCAGGTTATCATCATATTTTGATGGACGAGGAAGATGCAGAAAAGACAACTTTTATTACACCTTGGGGTGTATATCATTACAGGGTGATGCCATTTGGCCTAAAAAATGTTGGCGCTACTTATATGACATTATGACGACCATATTTCATGATATGATTTATAATGAGATCGAGGTGTACGTAGATGATGTCATAATCAAGTCTCGCAAGAGTTCGGACCACTTGACACATTTAAAGAAGTTCTTTAATCGTCTATATCATTATAACTTGAAATTAAATCCCGCTAAATGTGCTTTTGGGGTACCAGCCGGCAAGTTGGTGGGATTTATAGTCAGCAGAAGAGGTATTGAGCTCGAACCTTCCAAGATTAAGGCAATTCAAGAACTACCTCCGAAGACTAGGAAGGAGGTAATGAGTTTCTTAGGGAGGTTGAAATAGATCAGTCGATTCATAGCTCAATCAACCGTGGTGTGTGAGCCTATCTTCAAGCTGTTGAAGAAAGACGCTTTGACAAAGTGGACTGAAGAGTGTCAGACTGCTTTTGATGCTATCAAGAACTAATTGTCCAATTCGCCGGTATTGGTTCCTCCGCGAGAAGGGAGTCTGTTGTTGCTGTATTTGTCCATCTCAGATAAAGCATTTGGATGCGTGCTTGGGCAGCATGACGAAAAATTGAAGAAAGAGCATTTATTATATAAGAAAGAAGTTCACGCCATATGAGTCTCGTTATACTCTTTTGGAGAGAATGTGTTATGCTTTGACTTGGATCGCTCAGAAGTTGAGACATTATTTGTCTTCTTATACTACATATCTCATCTCCAGAATGGATCAGTTGAAGTATATGTTCCAGAAGGTGATGCAGACCGGAAAGTTGGCCAAGTGGAAAATGTTGTTGAGTGAATTTGATATTGTGTATGTGACTAAGAAGGCGATAAATGCACATGCTTTGGTTGATCATCTCGCAGAAAATCCCGTCGATGAAGAGTATGAACCACTTAAGACTTATTTTCATGATGAACAAGTATCGTTTGTGGCTGAAGATATTTCTGAATTATATCATGGCTGGAGATTATTCTTTGATGGAGCGACAAATCACCAAGGAAAAGGTATCGGAGCGGTCTTAGTGTCAGAATCCGGTCTGCACTATCCCATGGCAGCTAAGCTTCGATTTAATTGCACAAACAACATGGCCAAATATGAAGCTTGTATCCTCGGTTTAAAAATGTCTATTGACATAAATATCCACGAACTATTGGTTATTGGAGATTCAGATTTGTTAATTCACCAGGTTCAAGGAAAATGGGCTGTGAAGACCCGAAGATTACGCCATATGTGTAACATATACAAAAGTTTTGTGGAAGATTCCATAAGATTGAGCTTAGACATACTCCCAGAACACAGAATGAGTTGGCTGATGCTCTTGCCACCATCGCGTCGATGATTAAGCACCCAGATACTAATTATATTGATCCTCTGGATATAGAGCTGAAAGAACATCCGGTCCATTGTTCACATGTTGAAGCAGAACCAGACGGGTTTCCATTGTATTTCGATATAAAGAAATACTTAGAAACCGAAAGTTATCCTGAAGATGCAACATCCAACCAGAAAAAGTCGATACACTGTATGGCTCTCAACTTCTTTCTAAGTGAAGAAATCCTTTACAAGAGGACTCCAGATTTAGGTCTTCTCAGAAGTATCGATTCTATTGAAGCTGCGAAGCTTATCGAACAAATATACGCTGGAGTTTGCAGCACACATATGAATGGACTCACTTTGGCAAGAAAGATCCTACGAGCCAGTTATTTCTGGATGAGTATGGAGAATGATTGTTACAAGTTTGTGCAGAAATGTCATAAATGTCATGTGCACAGTGATTTGATCTGAGTGCCTCCTCACGAACTTAATGCTATGGGTTCACCTTGACTCTTTGTAGCTTTGGGAAGTGATGGCATCGGTCCGATAGAGACAGCCGCTTCTAATGGACATAGATTTATTTTAGTTGCCATTGACTACTTCACCAAGTGGGTGAAAGCAGCTTCTTACAAGTCGGTGACCAAGAAAGTTATAGCTGATTTTGTTCGCAACAATCTGATTTGCAGGTTTGGAGTACCAGAATACGTCGTTACTGATAATGGTGCAAATTTCAACAGTCACTTGATGAGAGATATATGTGAGCAGTTTAGGATTACTCACCGAAATTCAACCGCTTATCGTCATCAAATGAATAGAGCTGTAGAGGCCGCCATTAAGAATATCAAGAAGATTCTGAGGAAAATGATTGATAATCACCGAGGTTGGCATGAGATGTTGCCATATGATTTGTTGGGTTATTGAACGACTCTCAGAACGTCGATTGGAGCTACTCCATATTTGCTAGTATATGGAACAGAAGCAGTCATACCTACTGATGTTGAAATACCGTCTTTGAGAATCATCCAAGAAGCAGAGTTGAGTAATGCTGAGTGGGTCAGCAAGCGGATTGACCAATTGACATTGATAGATGAGAAGAGAATGGTTGCCGTTTGGCATGGTCAACTATATCAACAGAGAATGATTCGTTCTTTCCACAAGAGAGTCAGAGCCAAAAATTTTGAAATTGGTCAGTTGGTACTTAAGCGCATTTTTCCTCATCAAGATGAGTACAAAGGAAAATTCGCACCAAATTGGCAAGACCTTACATGGTTAGCAAAGTATTATCTAGAGGTGCTTTGGTCCTGTCAGAGATGGATGGCACCGCATGGCCAAAACCGATCAACTCAGATAATGTCAAGAGATACTACGTGTGAAGCTCTAGTTTGTATTTCTGGTATTTCCCTGTTGCTGCTCTATTTGCTTGTATTTACTTTGCTTAAAATTTTCATCCCTTTTTAATAAACTACGTCTGACATTGAATTCTCAAAAATGAGATACGTAGGCGGCCTATGTCAGCCTCGGTCACCCCATTTATCCCTTTTAATATTTCTTTGTATTTGAACTACGTTCGACCTGAATTCTCAAAAATGAGATACGTAGGCGGCCTATGTCGACCTCGGTCGATCTCTTTGTAAATTTCTTATTTTTTGTTAACCTTTGAGGGGGAACTACGTTTGACCTGATTCCTGCCTCAACGGGATACGTAGGCGCCACAAGGGTTCGGTCATATTTCCCGTAAAATTTCTATTCATTTTCAATAGAAACTGGGACATAATATTTGAGAGGGACTCAAAAATTTTCGAGAAGAAGATTTTTCCTCAACCAGTCGAGACTAAAGTTACTTGGAAATTTGCAACTAGGACAAAATTTTTGAGAGGATCTCCCAAATTCCGTGATTTACTCACCGACAATTAAAGATAAGCCGAGACATGTAACTGGGACAGAAATTTCGAGGATGACCTCAAAATTTCAACATAGTTTTATCAGTAGTCTAGAGTGACTTTAGATACTCCCAAACGAATAACCGGACAGACCTCCAAGCATCAGACTCAAAGAAGTTTGCTAAGCCTGAAGTAAAATGATACTTCGCAGTAACCTTTTTCAAAATACTACTCTTCGAAAATTTATTTTGCTTAAAATTTTCCATTTATATTTCATTGGTTTCGGCATAAAATATTTTGTCTCATCTATCAAGAGTCGGGAGATTAGAAAAATCAACCAAAGATAGCAGGACAGGGAGCAGACAACTGAAGAAATTAACACAGATGAGTTCGTTTTAAAACTAACGCTTTTTCTGTGAACGCAGGTTTATAGGTTTGCTCTGAATTCAGCGAATTTCTCCGATCGACGAATATGGAGAAGTCATAGAGGGCGTAGAGCTCTCTTAAAATTTACAATTTTTTTTTCTGTGGATGCAGGAATTATTGTATATTGTTTATATCGAAGACTTGGGAGTGTTGCATTATTATTTCATCTGACTTCCAACAACATGAAGTCTATAAGGAGCGTCCAACTAGATTCAAAGATGAATCGAATGAACCCCCCCCCCCCCCCCAAAAAAAATAAGTTTATTGTTTTTCGTCAAGGACGTGATCTACATCACATTATCAGACACGATAGGGTCGCTACCAGAAGGGTCATTTTATTGGTATTGTCATTTCATATGATATACCACCGGAGGGGTCATTTTAGTTTTATTGTCAATTGAGACGATATCATTATCTAGAAGACACCTAGAAGATAACTTTATTCCTCAATTGAAGTACTTTCTTCATTTGGTACCAAGGATGATATCAAGCGAAAATATTCACGCATCACGGAATGATATTATGCCCCCCAAGAAATCACGCATTGCGGGAAGATATTCATGCCACCGCAGAAAATCATGCATCACGAGTTAATATTCATGTCGCGGAAGATCATGCATTGCGAGTTAATATTCACGCATCGCGGGAATATATTCATGCCTCGGAAGATTTCACGCATCGTGGGAAGATATTCATGCCTCGCAAGAAATCACGTATCGCGGGAAGATATTCATGCCCCGCAGAAAATCATACATTGCGGAAAGTCATGCATCGCGAGTCAATATTCATGCATCGCGAAATATCATGCATCGGTAGTAAATATTCAAGCATCGCGGGAAGATATTCATGCCCCGCAGAAAGTCATGCATCACGAGTTAATATTCATGCATCGCGGAAAGTTATACATCGCGGAAGATCATGCATCGCGAGTTAATATTCACGCATCGCGGGAAGATATCATGCCCCGCAAGAAATCATGCATCACGAGTTAATATTCATGCATCGCAGAAGATCATGCATCGCGAGTTGATATTCACGCATTGCGGGAAGATGTTTATGCCCCGCAGAAAATCATACATCGCGGAAAAGTCCTGCATCGCGAAAGAGAAAGCATGCACTGCCAGAAAAGGGAATCGTGCATCCTAAGAGAAATATTTTACCCATCAACATCAACTGCATCTTTTATTTAGCAAGATTAAACATCAAGAGAACCGTCGAAGACGACATCAAGAGAAATATCAACACTGCATCAGCTTTTATTTATTTTCACATCAAATGAAGAGTATATTTAAGATTATATTGCAAAAATAATACATAAGCTTTATTTTCTTACGTCAAACCGATGAAGTTCGACGTCAAATGTTGAAGGAGAGCAATTAAGTGTCAACGCGTTAAAAGACACTGTCTCCCATTTGAATTGCATTTTTATGCTGACGAGTTTTATCTCATTCTTTGTCGAGAGCATCCGAAAGGATGAGTTCTCCAAAAACCACAGGTGCGGACGACATCAAGAAGGATGCAGCACAACGTGAAACTTCTTCTTAGCAGCGAACTGGGACATAGTCCAAAGAGGAATTTCGAACTCTTAGGACGCGAGAAGAGGAGAGACTTCCTCCGCAATCAAACCACACCCCTATCAGAAGGCATGTGGCTTTTTCTCTGGCTTTTGTCATGTTTCTGTTTTGCATTCGGATTTTGGTGTCTACCGGAGGGAAGTTTCCAATCTGAGTGACAATACGCCAAGAGCTTTGAAATTTATGTCCGTGTAAATTCTTAATTATGGGTGTGAAGCGCGCCACATTCATGGCTAAGAGGTTACAAGCCTCTTTTCACACTCGATTTAATTTGTCACTTGTGCAGAACCAAAGGTTATCTAACATAATGGATTCCATTTTCAACCGATCCAGTCGAACTTCATCGGTTTAATAAGATTTAGAGGTCAATGTAAGATTTATGTGCTAACTGCTCATGCTCTTTGTTTAACTTGGTGTCTGGGGGGCCTATTAGGAGAATATATTTTTATTTCAGTCTAAACCCTCCTTCAATAGTAGTCCAATGTTTTTGGGACATTAAGTAGGGCCGCTAGGAACCTTTTAGAATGTTATGCGGGCGGTGGTGGGGTAGGGTAGTTTAGGCCCTACAGAGATGATTACATTGTCTCGAACCGAAAAAGACAAACATTTGTTTTGTCTATCCCTATACAGAAGCCGAGCGCTGCTCCGTAAAGTCTTTTAGAGTTTCGCTTCCATTTTTCATTTTTTATGTTTTGTAATTATATTTATTTGGGGTAGTTTATTAAATAAAATAATATTATGCTCTTGACTATTTAACTGTGTAGTTGTTGACACCCAATTTTGACCCTCCCCGATAGGAGTTAGTTAACGAGCTTCTTAATTCTAAATGAATTGAAATAATTAAATTTTATAAAAAATTTAAAATAGTTTTCAAATTATTTTTATTTGATCTTAGCGCTTTTTCATAATATATATGGTTTACACAGTTATGCATATAATTAGTATATTTTATGATAATTCGAAAATCGTCTCGAGAAATATTTTTAATATTTGGTTGGCTATTTAAGCTATGGTAGTTTCATTTTAAGTTAATTAGTCCGTAGCCAAATTAATTTTTTTTTTATTAACATTAAGAAGCTTGTTAATTAATTATATTAATTCATCTTCGTTAAACTTTAGTCAAGATCCATGAGTTAAGCTCAATTTGATTAAAGTAGTGCCTTTTTCAAAAAAATCGATTTTGGACCATTTCTTGATACAAGAGTTTGACCCAATACCTCAATTTTTCAGCCCATTCCAATTAAACTCCCAAGTCCCAACCCTATTTTCAGGCCCACTCCTTTTGTTACCCGACCCAGCTCAATCCTTTAACCCGGCCCAGATGTTTCTCTTCTTCCCAAAGGAGCAGAATGTACGATAACCAGATCAAATGGAAAATCCCAAAACACACCCAAATTCAGCGCGTCAACAACGACGCTCAACAATAAAAATCCCAGCGCGTACAACCCAAATCCATAGACAGCGAGTTCACGAGAGGTAGCGAGGCGCGTAACACTTTACCCCTCTTTGTCGTCTTCTCTCAATGTCCCTTCACAGTAGAAGTAGCGCAAAAGGCACGCGAATCGTCCTTCAGGCTGTGAGATCGAGCCACGTAGTCCTCCAAGGACAATGTAATCAATTGAAGCCGTCCGTTCTCCCTCCCTCTTTGAGAATGATTTCGGAGTTTCAGAAAAGTTGTTGATCCCAAATTAGTGCAAGAGTTTGTATTTCAAATTTGTGAGTAAGACCAAGGGTTGATCGGGTATTTCACAAAAATTCGTAACCCTAGATTTTCTCATCTATATAATCATCTCTTCCTGTTCCAAAAGGGGGGTTTTTTTCAGTGGAGAAGATTGAGAGAAAAGAAAATACAAACCAAAAGGGATGAGGGAAAAAGGCTCGAGAATAGAAAAAGCGAAAAAAAGTGGGGAACGAACTTTCTAGGCTGAAAATTTAGCGAAAAAATATTGGGGGAATTTTGATCAAAAAAAAGAGAGGCAGTTCATAAGGATTCAACACGAAAGGGATAAGAAAGGCGTACGAAATATATGTTCGAGATAGGAAAGGAATCAACTCGTTTTAGCTTCATTTATAAGGATCTCTCAATATCCTGGGTTTCGGGTTTTGATGGTGGAAAGATTGTTATCTCCCTCAAGCTTGTTTTGTCCCTTGTTCGCTGCCCGGAGAAGGTAATGTTATCTCCATAATTTCTTCCTTTTGTCTCTTCATTTGTTCAGTCCCTTAAATATTTGAAAAAGAAAGATCAATATTGTATTGGGTGTTCGCTGCGTAGTTAAAGTTGGACTGATGTGTTTTGACTTGAAGTATGCATGTTTGGTCGTTCTCTGCGGATTGACCGTAATATCGTGTAAAAGCTTGTTGTGCGATTCTGTTCTAGTTCGCTTCCCCTGTTAAAAATAGCGTCTGTTTGCCTCTTTTAATTGTGGTCAACATGCTGGGAGTTACTAGTTTATTTTCATCGCCTTAAGTTTTTTTTTAGTCAAAGAACGGAGTCTAAATGCTTTGTTCCCTCTTGGGTTGTCGGTGTGTTTGGTCTCATGAGAATGCTATCTTGAAATTTTGTTTGTTGTGCAGTAGTTTTAGCAATCGTCTAAAGAGTCACCTAGTCATTTAGTGAAAATAGACATTTGGTTTGAATGTTCAGGTCTTATGAGAGTATGAATGTTACTATATTATCGTATTGTTGTTCCTTACGTGGTTTGGAACTCAATGACCTTTTTGTTGAGAAATACGATTAAAACATCTGTCGTTATATGGTTCCTTTCGTGGTTTCGTTAAGGAATGTCTAATGGTCATTTATCAAGGCTTGATAATTTTGGGTTTTCTCTCTATCAAAGAAACTTTGAAAAATCTCATGTTGACTGCTTCTCAGCGTTGTCTGGAAATCTCTTATCTCATAAATACAATTTTGTCATGCCAAGTATGTAGTTGCTTGTTAGCATCACCTGTGTTTCTTTAAGATTTTGATCTGGGGTCAATGACACCTTGAATCGGTAATGGTCACTTTGTTTTCCTTGTGATGTTGTAGAATAGTTGTAAATAATTTAATAAGGGTATTGTTGCCTCCATTTTAGTAAGGAACGGTTTCGTAATATTTCATATGCATAGTAATTTGAGTTGCATCATTTTCTTGTGCATTTGAGATGCTCTAATTAATGTGGTCTTGATCCTTAACTTTTCCGCGGCTTAGTTAAATTGTTTCCCCTCTCTTTCCCGTTTTGTTGAAGGTTTGAATCATTTGCATGACCATAAAAATATATAATAATATAAAAAAAATGTAAGTTGTCCATATAATTAATTTGAATTTGAGGTGTTTGGCAGAACCTTCTTTCTCTTTTATCATTATTGATAGACTTTGTATTGTCAGATTATGAGAAACATTAGCTTATAACCCTATCCCGTCATTCATGTTTTAGTTGTTAATTGATCATCTCTATCTGTATTTTCTTGCCCATTAAATGTTTATCATGCGAGATTCTTTCTATTTATTCTGATTGTTTTGATCTAAATGATAAGCTAAGGTTTCAGAATCTCTACAACTCTAATATTTTGCTTTTTGTTTGTTTGCATGAGATGCCATCTGAGTCCATTGCGGACACATCCTGAATTCCCGTTCTGTATTACTAGAGAGCCGTAAAGGCTCAAAATTCTCCATCGAGTCAACCTATAAAAGTCGACGAACAGATCTTGGAATCAAAATTCGAAGCAAAGTTGAAGAAGTTGGGCCGATAGGCCTCTTTTATTTTTATATAACTATATTTTGTTATTTTCAGGCCTAAGCCTTGTAAACTTACTTATTACTATTTTTCTAGATGTTAGGACAGGTAAAATGGGTCAAAAAAGCCAAAACAAAATGGGTCCAAATGTCGGTCCAGGCGAACAGAACCCGGTTTGCACCCAATCTCACTCTCTCTTTCTCTCCGTCTTTACTTCATCGCTTATGTGTTCGTTATTGTTTATCGTTAGTCTTAGGGTTATAAAACTCGAATTCCCCGCAAGACGTTATTTGTTTTAACGACTCAAACCAAATTAATAAATTTTAAATAGATTTAAAAATAATAATTAAATTAATTTGCGAGTTAAAGAGTTCACTTAGAAGATAGGCTAGTATTTCATATTTTTTGTAAACACTAAGGAAATTTCCAAATTCGATTTTAGCCAAATAAGTTAGTTGTCGGAAAATTACATTAGTGGGTATTTTAGGTGCCTTAAACACCTTCCTAAAATCTAAATATGAATCCACGAACCCTTTTTTTTTCTAAGTTTTCAAATCGATTTTCTGTTTAAGTCTTTGAAAACAAAGTTTTCTTGATTTTTCTTAAAAAATTAAGTAGCGACTCTAACAAAGTTGAAAAAACTTGTACAAAACATATATTTTTTTCGAAAATGAATAAAACAGTAATTTCGCTCTCCTCACTTTTTCCTTTATTATTTGCTTAGTATTTGTTATGTTTTATATTATGTTATCACCTAGTCTCGCATGCTTAAATAATTAATTAAAATAAAAAAGTGTATAATATAATTTGATCACCTAGCTGACATGTTTAAATTAAATAACCTAAATGAAGTGACCATACTTGCTACTTTTAACCCCCACATAAGTTGTATGATTTACGGTCGAGATCTACATTTCTGAACCTCAAGAGATTCCTAACACCTTCCCCTCGAGGTAATTTGAACCCTTACACTGATCTCTATTAAGTTGACCTTAGTTAGATTTATGTAGGTTAGATAAGTGCCCCAACGCGCATCAATTCGTTAGGTGACGACTCTTAAAAATATTTAAAACTCCCAAAAGCGTTGTTAGGTCGTGATTAAAACCCATTTTGCGAAAAACGAAGCACAACAATGATCAATTTATTGCATTTTGCTCTAGTCATTAACACTGCTATATTTTTATGTATTATTAATTTGGGATTTTATGGTTAAACGAGGTGAGTTTTGCAATATGGTTCAATATTTTTCTCTTTTCTTTCTTTTCACTTTTTATTTGTTAATTCATTATATATTATATATTGGTGAAAAAAATAATTATTGTATACCAATTTTTTAAATGGAATTTGATTAATTTATGTTTAATATTTTTCTTACAGTTTGCAAGAATTGCATAAATAGGAAGGTAGAAGAAGAGAAACTGCAAGTTTGTTCAAAATGTAATACAGATTTAGGTATTGTCGCTCGCCAGATGTATCACTCATCCCGCTCCTCCCTATTTGGTTTCATATAGATAAAGAAATGAAAAGATGGGGGGGGGGTCGTTTTTCTAATCGTCGAAATTATCTTAATTGTGCCCCACTGCCATTGAAGCACTCTCTGATACGTGTTCTAGAATTCTCAAATTCAGTGGAGTGGGGCTTACCTTGAAGCGGATTCCAATGTCATAGCTTTTGCCTTCCCAAAAAATCAGGTATGTCCTCTAATTTTGATTTTCTATATGTCTTCAAAATATTTTTGAATTATTATATATTGTTATATATTTGTTTTTCTTTTTTACTTCTAATAGGTAAATTTTATTTGAAAAGACACGAAAATTGTATCAAATAAGGTAGAACAGAGAGAGTTATATTATTCCTTCATCCTATTTTATGTGAAGGTGTTATTCTTTAGAGAGTCAAACAATTTTTTTTCTTTTATTGTAGTTTTCACAATTTTATTTTGAATAATTCTTTATCTTGAATTACAATATTTTTTAAATATGTAATTCGAATTTCAAAAAAGGTTTGAAGAATTTGTACCCGAATCAATAGTGAAATTACGTATTTTGACTTTCTTATTTTGACTATAGGCTTAAATTGCAAGAACAAAAATACACTTTTAGTGCAACTATAGATTATTCTTCTAAATGTTTATGGTGATTAGAGTTTTTTTTATTCCTATACTTATGAAAATAACATGTACATAATAAAACAAGTTAAGGTTGTATCAATATTGACCTACACACCAATCTTTTTTAAAATGTAAAAATGGCCATTGCCGTTTGATATTGGCTTCATTTTCGATTTGGTTCTTGTTATATGGATTTATTATTTATACTATGTTCATCTATTGCATGTTAAAGTGTTATTATTTGTGGAATCAAACAATTTCTTTTATAAAATATTTTGATTCATTCGCTATGTTGATTTGTAACAATTTTTGTGTATACATTTTTATTTTAAAAAATTGAAGAATTTATGCCCGAATTCCTATTCAAACTAAGATGTTTTAATCTTAGTACTCCATACCTTTTCACATAATTCAAGATAGAGAAATTATATATTACAAGTAAAATTTTCAAACAAAAGTACAATATTTTGACTCTTGGTTTATGTCGAATAAGTAGACAACACTGTAATTTCATTCATTGTACATATAAATGTGTGTGAAACAAATTGATATAACTTCGTATAATTCTAATGTTTTAGGCCTGATCACCAAGTGCAAGGGATCAGAGACATATTGTCAAGTAAAAGAAGATAATTTATGGACCGTGGACTAATTTAAAAATTCAAAAAAGGCGAACCCAAAAAATTCCCTTGTGCGGATATTGCAATGAATAAAAGTCCTGACATGCTCATTGATACTCCAGTATGACCTCCTCCTCCTCCTGTTGTTGTTGCTGCTACAAGTTTAAGGAAAATGGAGAAATAAATTTTTTCCATTGTTGATGATCAAGTTTCAAATGAACATATCATATCGAGTAGAGGTATTGGAAGTGGAAAAGGTAGAGATAGATGTTGGGTATGTAGCAAAAATTAATGGAAAATGGAGGGAATGAAAAGAGAGAAACTTAAAAGTTGGGAACTTTAAAAGTCCTCTTATGCTTTAATGAAAAGACATTTCTTCCTCATCAGTGGTTGAAAGAAAAAAATGAGAGTTTAAATATAGAAACACTCCAATTAATTGTTAAAAGGTTTTGAAAGAGGGACCCCCCTCGCGCCGTCGTCGCCTTCGCTCGCTCGACTCGTCTTTGGCTTCGACTTTGGAAAATGATCGATCGAGAGATTATTTTTTGGACAAAGTTTGTTTTAATTATTTAGTTAATTATATTTTTAATTAAATTAAATTAAATTAAATGGCCAAAACATTTTCTATTAATTAGTTGATAACATAAATGTTTTGAATATTTAGTTGAGATTAACAGAAACGTTTTAACTATTTAGTTGATTAACCTGACCCGACTCAGATCTGCGAGACCCGTTTTAATTAAAATATTTCCCTGTTTTAATTAAATTTCCCAGCGTTTGGAAATGACTGTTCTAAAAGGTTGCAACATTCAGGAACAACCATGACCGTTTGAAAGGTTGCAAAATTTCATCAATGGTCGTGTGGATTCTGAAAGGGTTGCAACCTTACGGAACCTGTTCCTCTTGCTTATAAATACCATTCATTCTTCAAAAAATTTCCTTAGGTTTTTTTTATTTCTTCTTCTTCTTTTGCACAAAGTTTTTTTGTGTACTTTACTGTTGTTGAGTGGTTCGCTGACACTAGAGTTTTGATTATCAATACGTAGGTGATTGAGATCATTCTATCCTGGGAGGACATATTCCAAATCAAACCTCGGATACTAGAGGGGAATAATTTCCTTATGGGACACTGTGTATTCAGTGGGTTTGATCTTTTTCTTTTCTTATTTTCCAGATTCTGGAATTTTGATTCATTGCTTACTAAAAGTGTATCGATTTTTGTTTAACAGAAATGGAAAACAACAATGTTATAGTGGTTGTTGCTGCACCAACCTGAACTGTTGTACCAAAAAAATTAGAAACCAAATAAATTCTCTAGAGTGAATTTCAAAGGATGGCAACAACGGGTATTTTTCTGGCTTACCACTCTTGGTCTGCACAAATTTACCAGCGAAGAAACTCGAGTGTATGCTGGAGAAATGCCAGATATAGAAAAATTCATGATTATTGAAGCATGAAAACAGACAGACTTCCTCTGTAAAGGTTAGATTCTGAGTGCTTTAGAGGATGACTAATATAATGTCTATAGTGGAATGACAACTTCAAAAGATTTGTGGGATGAACTTGAGAAGAAATACAAGACAGAATGTGCATGCTTGAAAAAGTTGTGGTCGCAAATTTTTTAGACTATAAAATGATAGATAGTAAAACTGTTGAATCACAAGTGCAAGACCTTTAACTTATTTTCCATGATCTGACTGCTGAAGACATGGTAGTAAATGAAGCTTTTCAAGTGGCTGCAATGATCGAGAAGTTGCCTCCTTCTGGAACGACTTCAAGTATTATCTAAAGTACAAGCGTAGGGAAATGAAGCTTGACGATCTTGTAATTCTGCTCAAGATTGAGGAAGATAACAAAAGCGATGAAAAGGAGTCCGTAAGAGTTCAACAATTATTGGAGTTAATATTGTTGAAGAAGCTCCTACTAAAGACAAATCGAGAAAGAAGTCTAACGGACAGAAGTCAGAACAAGCCAAGAAGAAATTCAAAGAAAACTGTTACAACTATGGTAAGGCTTTTCATAGGTCTTCTGACTGTCGTGCTCCAGGAAAGGACAAAGACAAAGACAAAGGGAAAGTGAAAAGTCAAGCAAACATCGTGGAAGAAATGGAAGATGCAGATGACTTGTGTGCAATGATCTTAGAGTGTAACTTACTCTAAAATCCCAATGAGTTGTTTCTCGAATCATGTGTCATTCGATATATTTGCTTTGCTAAAGAAGCCTTTTCAATGTACACTCCTGCTGAGTACGATGAAGATTTTTTCATGGGAAACACAACAACAACAAGGATTGTAGGAAATTGGAAAGTAATATTTTAAATGACATCTGGCAAGGTGTTGACTTTGAAATATGTTCTACATGTCCCTACTATTAGGAAGAATTTAGTTTCTGCTGCACTACTAGTTAAGAATGAGTTTGAGTGTGTCCTAGTTATTGATAAAACTGTAATAAGTAAGAATGATATGTTCATAGGAAAGGGCTACCTCAATGAGGGCTTTTCCAAACTGAATGTAATGGTTGTTTTCAGTATTAATAAGAATTTTGTTTCTGTTTACTTTATGGAGTCATATGATTTATGGCATGCCCGTTTGGGACATGTAAATTACAAAGCCTTGCGAAAATTGGTTACTTTAGAAGTATTACCTTATTCTAAATGTGATAAATCGAAATGTGAAATGTGTATGGAAAGTAAGTTTGTTAAACATCCTTACAAGTCTGTTGAAAGAAATTCAAAACTTTTACTAAATTGACATCGATATATGCGATATGAAGTCAACACCATCTCGTGGTGGAAAAAAGTATTTTATAACTTTTATTGACGATTGCACTCAATTTTGTTATGTATATTTTCTTAATAGTAAGGATGAAACAATTAATGCATTTAAGTAATACAAAAATGAAGTGGAAAACCAATTGAATATAATGATAAAAATGATTCGAAGTGATAGGGGTGGAGAATACAAATCTCCTTTTGCAGAGATATGTTTGGAATATAGTATTATTCATTAAACTACTGCACCCTATACACCACAGTCAAATGGTTTGACAAAACGGAAGAAAAGAACATTAAAGGAAATGATGAATGCCTTAATGATCAATTATGGTTCACCGTAAAACCTTTGGGGGGATTCCATCCTTACGGGCAATAAGATACTCAATGTACCCCGTAGCAAAACACAAACAATACCGTATGAGTAGAGGAAAGTAATAAAACTGAACTTGAATTATTTCAAAGTGTGGTGGTTTATAGCCAAGGTATAGGTTCCTTTACCCAAAAGGGTTACAATTGGACCCAGAATAATAGATTGTGTATTTATTGGATATGATGTGAAAAGTAAGGCCTGCCAGTTTTTGGTTCACAAATATGATAATCCTTTGATTCATGTTAATACGAAAATTGTGTAAGATAATGCAGAGTTCTTTGAACACATTTATCCATATAAAACTGAATATGATTCAATAAGTGAAAGACCTAAACGACCACTGGAAGAATCAACGGGAAACACACTACCTAGTGAGGATCCTAGTCGCCGCACTCGCCAACGCAAACCCACTTCTTTCAAACCATATTTTGTGGCACTATTGCTTGAAAATTATCCTCAAACATTTAAAGAAGTTATGTCTTTGTCTGAGTCAACTTATTAGAAATAAACTGTCAATACTGAGATCGAATCAATTTTAAATAATCATACTTAGAAATTGATTGATCTTCCTGCAGGAAATAAACCTTTAGGATCAAAGTTGATATTTAAAAGGAAAATGAAAGTTGATGGTACTATTTACAAATATAAGGCTAGACTTGTAGTCAAAGATTCAAAAAAAAAAAAAAAATCTAAACTATTTTGACACATACTCTCAAGTAACAATAATATCAGTTAGGATGTTATAGCACCAGTGATAGTGTATGATCTTAAAACTCACCAAATGGATGTAAAGACAGTATTTTTAAATGAAGAGTTGGATGAATAAATTTACATGGAACAACCTGAAGGGTTTGTAGTTCCTGGTAAAGAAAAGAAAGTTTGCAGACTTGTAAAATCGCTCTATGCATTATAACCTTTCGGAACCTGTTCCTCTTGCTTAAAAATACCATTCATTCTTCATAATTTTTCTTACGATATATATATATATATACAATGACATTTCGTAATATAAAGAAACATTTAAGTTGCATAGATTATAAGTGAGATATTTCATATCTATGAAAAATAGACAGTATGTAAGCTTATATATACTACTTTTAAGTTATAAAATTTAACATATAATTTAAAAATATAAATTCTTGAAATGAGTACAATAATTATTTTTTGCACAATGAATATACATACTACTATATGCGTATATGTTCAATATAAGCGTAGACAATAACTCTGCAGAAACATAAAAGCAGAGTTTAAAACATGTACTAAAAAATAACAATTAATATCATAAACATAAGTTAATGAGTGTAAAAAAACCATACCAGGATATGTAAAAATAGAATGAAATAGAAAGGACAAAATTGAGTTTGCTGAATGCACAGTGTCCCCTTATTAATATTTCCCCTCCAATACCAAAAGTTTGAAGAATTACATCCTCTCAGGATGGAAAGCTAACTTATTGATACAAAAACAATGGTGTCAGTAAGTCACTCAACAGGAGTAAAGAATACAAATATTTAATTTTGCGAATGTAGAAGAAGAAGATCAGAATTTGTGTTATTTTAAAATATGAGGAGATCCCTTTGATTATAGACAACAAAGGGTAGTTTAAACAATTGTTTATTGTGACTTATCAGAAATGTTACAACTATTTGGTAAAGTTGCAATCCTTCGGTATGTTCACAACCTTTCATAAAAGTCACAACTTTTCATAATGTCGCAACTCTTCATTAAAGTCACAACTTTTCATAAAAGTAGCAACTCTTAATTAAAGTCACAACATTTCATAAAAGTCAAAACTTTTGATAAATGTCACAATTCTTTATTAACGTCATAATTTTTCATAAAAGTCACAACTTTTGATAAAAGTTACAACTCTTTATTAATGTCACAACTTTTCATAGAAGTCACATATTTTCATGAAAGAGAAAGGCTAGTTTTGGTAATAAATAAATTTAAAAAGAAATTCTTGCTTGTGGTGGCGCCACATAGGCGAACCTAGGGTTCTCCTTTATATAAATATATCATTGGGAACAATATGAAGGAAATTATTATTTTAATCTGTGTTTCTCGGGAAAACAAAAACCTTTCTGGTTGTATACTCCTTTGAGTTTTCAATTTTGAGTTATTTCTTACTAAGACTATATCAATGTTTGTTTATCAGGAATGGAAAACAACAATGTTATAGTGGTTGTTGATGCACCAAACCAAACTGTTGTACCAAAAAAATGAGAAACAAAGTAAATTCTTGATGTACAGTGGTTTCACGGTACTTTCAATGCCCTTAAGATTGGTGTGTGTCTAGAGCCTTTTTGTAGTAATTTAAATATTTTTTATCGTTGTTTTGCTGGAAAGTTGTCCAAAACTAAAATGCACAAGGCTGTGAAGAATCAGTGCAGAAGTGACCCACGAAGCCATCGACGGCCCGTCGTCCCATCGACGGACCGTAGGTGGTGACCGTCGATTGGACGTTCAGGCATCTGGAAGCAACTCGGGGAATTTTGACTAAGTGTGGGGATACGAAAGGATCGATGGTCTGTCTGTCGATCGACGGACCGTCTTGGCAAAAACGTCGATTTGATCAGAAATGTTCCAGTACCTGATGTTGAAGAAAAGTTAAGTATGGAACAACGGGAAGCATCGACGGACCGTGCTATCGGTCCGTCGATTGGATCAAAGAAGATGCAAAGTGAAGGTTGAGAAAAAATGTTAAGTATGGACCGACGGACCGTCTGTGGGGGTTGTCGATTGAAGCCACGTTTTGGACAAACATTCCTTATTTGAACTCCTTTTAATTTAGGACTCTGTTTTCTTATAAATAGGATATAAAACCTCATTTTTGGGGTTGGATTCTATTATTAGTTTCTTAGTTTTGTTCTTAGAGATTGGTTTTTGCAAACATGGCAGTAATTCAAATTTCTGGATTTTGGTTTTCAAGATATTTTCATGATTTGAAGTTTCATTTTTGGATTTTCTTCAAAGTTGTCAAAGTAAGTTCATGATTTATTGCTTATGAACTATGAATTGTATTCTTCTAAGCATGGGTAACTAAATCCACAACTAGGGTTGTGGGAACCATGGGTGATTAACAAGGTAAAACTAGCTTAATAACAATTCTCAAATAGGTTATTGCATGCATTGATAATTCTTTCGCTTAAAAGTCTTTTTAACGAGTGCACGTGTTAGAACTCTCCCTATTTATACTTGCCGGACCAAGGGGGTAGATAGTAGGAAAAGAATTATCAACATAGATTTAGTGGGATACTATCTAATAGGTTAGTTTCGATTGGTGCGAAGTAATAACTAAGACACACATCAAATATGATGCTTAATATAAAGTAAAGGTAAGGGTTAGTAACTTAGACACACGTAGACGGACCAAGGTACGGGGTGAAATTCTCTAAATGCCGGACCAAGGATTTAGAGATACCTAACTTACCACTTTTCATGCAAAACACTAGGAAAGAATTGTTATAGCTAGGATTACCGTGTTATGAACCTATGGGGAACACTTACACCCTAGTTTCTGTCACAACTTGATATACACTAAAGTTTCACTCTTGCTACTTGTTTTACTGAGAAATAATTAAACACTTTTGTTTCACAAAACCCCCCTTTAATTACCTATTTTTAGAAAGGACTTGACTAAATAGACATAATTGTACATTTAAGTTAAGTCTAAACTATTTTCCTCGTGGGGTCGACCCCAACCTACTTGTTGGGCTCTTTACTTGATACAACCGCTTATACTTCTTTAAGGAAGTGTAATTTGAGCTTATCAAATTTTGACGCCGCTGCCGGGAAATGTGGCTTTTAGATTAACTTTAATAGCAATTTCTGAATTTTAGTCATTAATTTCCTAATTTTACTTTTTCTTTTTCTTTTTGTTTTTCTTAGGATTAGCTCTAGTGTATGCCATATACATGGATCCAAGGAGAACCAACGCTTCCATTCGATCTTGAGATTAACCAGACTCTCCGCAGAATGAATAATCAACAAAATCCTGCAAATCTAGTTGACAGGATCAATTGTCAACTTCCTCCACCGGTTGATGCTCACAACCAAGTGATTGTAGAAAACTCGGGTGATGATGCTTTGAGGAGGCAACCGCCCGTCCCATGCCCTCAAGAGTTCTATAGGGGCAACATCAACATCACTGATTCTGATGGGCTTCTTGTCCGACCTCCTCTACCGCAGGGTCATACATTCGTGGTAACAAGTAGCTTGATGCAGATTCTCATCGCTAGATGTTTGTTTTCAGGGCTACCATCTGAGGATCCACATGCTCACATCGCCAAGTTGAGGTTGGTGTGCAAGAGTTGTGTAGGTAGGCCAGACTTGGACATGGACGTCATCGGGTTAATAGTGTTCCATCTCTCACTGACGGGAGAAGCCACGACATGGTTTACTGAGTTGCCCTATAATTCTATCTATACTTGGGATCAATTGAGGGATGTTTTCCTAGCACGGTATTAGCCGGTGTCCAAAAAGCTCAACCACAAAGATAAAGTGAACAATTTTGTGGCATTTCCTGGAGAGTCGGTGAGTAGTTCTTGGGATAGATTCACCGTGTTTGTCAGAAGTGTGCCTAACCACCGCATTGATGATGAGTCGTTAAAAGAGTACTTCTATCGGGGGCAAAATGATAATAATAAGGCAGTGCTTTATACTATTGCTGGTGGTTCTTAGGGTGAGTGCACATATGCAGAGATTGTAGAGAAGTTTGAGAAAATATCTCGCAACAACAAGGCTTGTAGCACTAGGAAGTCAGACACGGGGAGAAACACCTTTTCAGTGCAAGCTACACACAACCCGGCTGCAGATGAGATTCGTGAAGAGATGGCTCAAATGAGAAGGAGCTCGGGTTGATTTTGAGACATGTCACTGGAGGTGCGGAGAAGGTAAAATGGGTGAATTATTTTACTAAACTACCACCGCCAGTGGATGACTACTACTATGAAAAGGATTATTATGCAGTGAATAAGCAGACAGGGGGTTTCGACCGAACGCCCAAGGCTCCAATCAGGAAAATTTGCACCAAGGTCAAGAAAATCATGGTCGGAACTATGGGAATTACACAGAGAAGGCCATTATGTTTGAGATAGAAACTACAACCGCGACAACAAATTCAACCGGGGTAACTATGGTAACAGAAACGATCGAAGTGGGCCTTATGTTCCGCCTCAAAATCGGGAAGTTTCTCCTAGGGATGATGGAGGTAGTATGGCACGAGTTGAGGATATGCTGCAGAAGATGAGGAGGAGGTTTGATGCTAGTGATGAGCATGCCAAGGAGTTGAGAGGTGATTTGGCTAATATTGGGCAAAAGGTGGATACACATGCGGCTCCATAAAGCATCTTGAGTTACAAATAGACCAATTGTCTACTATTGTGAACCCACGTCAATTGGGCACTCTTCCTAGCAACACCATTAAAAACTCGAAAAATGATGGACATTGCATGGCGGTTACTACTCGAGAAGGCAATCAAACCATTGATCCACCCATGCGCTCTGTAGTAGAAGATGAGGTGAAAGATGATGAAGAGGTAGTTGGAACTAGTGGTGAATTGGGTAATGAAGCGGTGAAAGAGGCAGAGGTACCCCAAAAGGTGATCCCCATTTCTAGACCACTTCCACCATTCCCTTAGAGATTGGTGAAGAAGACTGAGGACGGTAAATACCAGCGTTTTATCACTATGTTGAAACAACTTTCAATCAATGTCCCTTTGATAGAAGCTTTAAAACAAATGTTCGAGTATACCAAGTTCATGAAGGATATGGTTACAAATAAGAGATCAGTAAGTTTTGAAGATGATGATCGAATGCGTCATTGTAGTGCTATTGCTACAAGATCTCTTGTGCAGAAGAAGAAAGACCCGGGTGCTTTCACTATTCCACGCACTATTAGACTATTACACTTTGCTAAAGCACTATGTGATCTAGGTGCAAGCATAAATCTCATGTCTCTCTCCATTTACAAGAAGTTTGGTTTGGGTGACCCAAAGCCCATGGCAATGCGGTTACAGATGGCCGATCGAACAGTGAAGAGACCCATTGAGATACTCCATAATGTGCTCGTGAAGGTGGAGTCTTTTATATTTCCGGCCGATTTTGTGATTCTTGACTGTGAGGTGGACTTTGAGGTGCCTATTATTCTTGGGAGGCCGTTCCTTGCTACTGGTCGTGCCTTGGTTGATATGGAGATAGGGTGGATGAACTTTAGGTTGAACAACGAAAAAGCAACGTTCAACATTTGTAGGTCCATGAAGCAGAGTGGTGAGCTCCAAACGGTATTTGCTTTATCGTACAGGGTTGAGAGCACTTCTGAGGTGCAAATTGAAGAACGCCTTGGTGTTGAGGCACTAGCGGCAGTGATCATGAATTTTGAGAGTGATGGTATTGAAGAGTACGGGTATTTGGTTGCGACACTTGAACGAGGCAAATATCGGTTCAAACCAAAGAAATTGGAGTTATATATAAAGCATCGTGAGTCTCAATCCGTGAAACCATCTATTGATGAGGCCCCAAAATTAGAGCTAAAGTCTCTACCACCTCATCTGAGGTATGTATTCTTGGGAAGAGATGACACTTTGCCGGTAATCATTGCATCGGATTTGAATGTGCAACAAGTAGAGTGTTTGGTGGAAGTTTTAAAAAGGTTCAAACGAGCCATTGGTTGGACTATTGCGGATATTATAGGTATTCCTCCAGGTATTTTTTCACATAAAATCCAACTCATGCCCTATCACAAGCCAATTGTTGAGCACCAAAGACATTTGAATCAACCTATGCAAAAGGTAGTGAAGAAGGAGATTATTAAGTGGTCGGATGCCGAAGTCATATATCCTATCGCAGATAGTAGTTGGGTTTGCTTGGTTTAGTGTATGCCCAAAAAAGGGGGAATGGTAGTAGTTCCCAATGAGAAGAATGAGCTTGTTCCAATGAGGCTGGTGACCGGATGGAGAGTTTGTACGGATTATCAGAAGTTGAATGCATGGACTAAGAAGGACCATTTCCCTATGCCCTTCATGGATCATATGTTAGATAGACTCGCAGGAAAAGGATGGTACTGTTTTCTTTATGCTTGTTCGGGTTACAATCAAATTTCTATTGCACCACAGGATCAAGAGAAAACCACCTTTACTTGCCCTTATGGGACGTTAGCATTCAAGAGGATGCCTTTTGGGTTATGTAATGCACCGGCTACTTTTCAGAGATGTATGATATCGATATTCTCTGATATGGTGGAGGACACCATCGAGGTGTTCATAGATGACTTTTTAGTGGTCGGCGACTATTTAGATTGTTGTTTGAGTCACATGGATGAGGTTCTCAAAAGGTGTGAAGATTGGAACCTTGTGCTAAATTGGGAAAAATGTCACATCATGGTGAAAGAAGGTATTGTATTGGGCCATTGCATCTCAGAGAAGGGAATAGAGGTTGATCGAGCAAAAATAGAGGTTATTGAGAGACTCCCTCCACCCATCTCTGTAAAAGGTGTGAGAAGTTTTCTTGGGCATGCGGACTTCTACTGGAGGTTTATTAAGGATTTCTCAAAAATTGCACATCCTATGTGCAAGTTACTTAAAATACAATGTAAATTCTATTTTGATGAATCCTGTTTGAAGGCATTTGGAGAGTTGAAGGAGAAGTTGGTGTCTGCGCCCATTATCATTTCCCAAAATTGGAGTAAGCCATTTGAGGTGATGTGTGATGCTAGCCGGGTTGCGCTTGGTGTGGTATTAGGACAAAGAAGGGATAAAATACTCCACACCATCTATTATGCTAGTAAGGCCCTAAATGGAGCACAAAAGAACTACACTGTGATTGAACAAGAGCTCCTTGCGGTGGTATTTGCCTTCAAAAAATTTTGCTCTTATTTGCTTGGCATGAAAAGTCATAGTGCATACTGACCACTCTGCATTGCGGTATTTGATGGAAAAGAAATATGTGAAACGAAGGTTGATTATATGGGTGCTACTATTGCAAGAGTTTGATTTTGAGGTGAAAGATAGAAAAAGGACCGAAAATCAAGTTGCCGATCACTTCTCCAGATTGGAAGATAAATCTATGCGAGAGTTGGGTGAAAAGGTGGAAATTCATGATACATTCCCTGATGAGCATGTGCTGGCCACCTCTCATGACTTAATTCCATGGTTCACCGATTTTGCAAATTATCTGGCTAGTGATATAGTCCCATCGGACTTGTCCTTCCATCAAAGAAAAAAGTCCATGCATGATGTGAAGAAGTTCTTTTGGGATGAGCCCTACTTATACCGGAGTTTTGCTGATTAGGTTATCCGTCGTTGCATGCCAGAAGTTGAGATGCTAAGTGTTTTGGAGGCATGCCACTCCTCGCCGCTGGGTGGGCATCATAGTGGTATCTGGACTGCCCATAAGATCTTGCAGTGTGGGTACTATTGGCCAACTATTCACCAAGATGCTCATGAGTTCGCCAAGTCATGTGATAGGTTCCAAATAGAAGGAGGAATTTCGAAGTTTGAATCCCATTCTAGTGATTGAGTTATTTGATGTATCAAGGATTGATTTTATGGGCCCGTTTGTGAGTTCTCATGGGATAAAATATATTCTTGTGGCAGTGGATTATGTGTCAAAATGGGTGGAATCCATAGCACTTGCCAACAATGAAGGGAAGAATGTCACCGCATTCTTAAAAAAGAACATTTTCTCCAGATTTGGCACACCGAGGGCCATTATTAGTGATGGGGGATCTCACTTTTGCAACAAGTTGTTCAAAGGGCTATTGGATACTTTTATATGGGAAGGCTTGTCACTTGCTAGTTGATTTAGAGCACAAGGCCATGTGGGCGATAAAGAAACTGAAGAAGGATTGGAATGAAGCAGTGGAACAGAGACTTAACGGATTGAATGAGCTTGATGAGTTTCGCCTAAAAGCATATGAAAGTTCATCCATCTACAAAGAGAAGATGAAGAAGTACCATGACCAAAAGATTGAGAAGAGAGAATTTGTGGTTGGGGACTTGGTGCTTCTATTTAACTCTAGGTTGTGATTTTTTTGGGGCAAACTCAAGTCCAAATGGACTGGGCGATTCTTGATCACTAAAGTGTTCCCACATGGAGCGGTTGAGTTGGAGAACAAGGAGGGTACAAGGTTCACGGTAAATGGGCAAAAATCAAGATCTACCTACGGTATGCGGAGAGTGCCCATGAAGTGGTTGAGGCCTATCACCTTGATGAAGTCTGAGTAATCAAGAGTCTTGCATCGTGCCGCGACGTTAAATCAGGCGCTTCTTGGGAGGCCACCCAATGTGTATCCTCTAGCCAACAATAGGTTTTTCTTTTTCTTTGTAGGAATATTTGCATTCTCTTGTGTCGTTTTTAGTTTACTCATATTCATGTGCTATTTTTTTTAGTATGTTGTCTAGAGAGTAGTTTAGGGTCCGTATCTCAAAAGTGTCCAGAAAAACACAAAAAGAATAGCTTAATGGGTGTTCAATGTGCAGGGACCAAACCCATGAATTCTGTAGAAATTGATCTGGTGCACTGATCTACGAACTAACCGATGGACCGTCGATGGTGTTCGTAGATCCCAGGTATGTCTTGAATTTTTTTAAAGTTTATGCACAACCGAGGGTCCAGTCCACTGATTTAAGAACCGTCGACGGGGTACCGTCAGTTCACAGAAACTAGTGACCCAACCCGACCCGACCGGCTATATTAGAATATACCTGTTCAGTTACCCCCATATCTTTTCGAATTCCCTCCCAACCGTTTTCCTCCCCTTATTCCCTTCTTTCTCCATTAACTCCCACAATCACTCCCTTCCATCTTCTTCCAAGAACCCAATTCTCCCAAACTCCCACCATCCCAAAACCCTAACCTCCCCAGTTTTCTCCTCAAAACTCCATCGTTTCTCCGGTCGGTGTTCGTAGGCGGCACGTAGGTTGGTTGTTGAAAGATCACCAACACATTCACTCCACTACAGTCTACCGGTATTTCATTTACCTTTGCTTAATGAATTCTCATTTATTTGCTTGTGAAAACAAATAAATTGTATGTGGGTCTTGACTTAGGGACAAATTTGCATGTTAAACTTGTTAAAATTGGGTTCTATGTCCCTTAGAATGATAGAAAGTGAATGGGTTGGGGGTGGAATTTGTGTAAATTCACTATGCTTGTTGATTTTACGACTTAGGGCTTGATAGTCTCGTAGAATCCATGATCGAAATTTGTGCAATCGAAGCCCTAAGGATGACGAATTGGTCCTCTAACTTGTACTATGTGTTGGGTGTAACTTGTGATGTGCTTGAAATTGTCCATATGTAGGGTTAAAACCAATTCCTAAAACCCTATCTCTGAACAACATGACGAGACCCCGTCTACGGGGTCCGTCGATGGCTATACTCTGAATCTGCTTAACTTTGGAATGACAGAAATGGACTACAGTCCGTCGATTGATCGACGGTCCGTTCTGCACGTCCGTCATTTCTAACTGAAACCTTGACTTCTGAACAATTCTGAATTATTCTAAGTGTCAGACGACGGAAGTGGACTACGGTTCTTTGATTGATCGATGGGCCGTTAAGCACGTCCGTCATTTCTAACTGAGAGTTCTGTGGAATGTAGACTTCTAAAATTTACTAAGTGTCCACCGACGGACACTATCAACGGGCCGTCGATAGTGCCCCTCTCCCAATTTTGCAATTCTGCAATGACCTGTGTCTTGTGTTTCCATATTTTGTCTTGATTATGTTGCTTGTGTAGATTGATTACAATGAGAATAAAAAGTTGCTTTTCAGGTACTTATGGCCCCAAAACCGGACATCGTCTATTCTAGGGGGAGGTCCAAGTCTGTGGCTTATTCCTGACGGTTAATTGGCATGTCGGATGATGAGCAGGATCCCAAAGACATGCCCCCTGGCACCCGGACCCCTACACCAGCTGCTAGAGCCACTCGGGGCACCCCCAAGAAGGTGGCGTCTAGCGTAGTCACTGCCTCCCAGTATGATGAGGAACGCACACTGACCGACACACTGTCTCGGTCTACCTTGGGTTCTAAGGGAGAATCTGGCTCCGAGGAGGCTTCCGGTTCAGAGTCAGCCCACTCTACAAGGTCGAATGAGGCCACGACCTCCGATTCTAGATCAGAGGGAGCTACTCGCCCAGATGTGCCTGCCCTCCATGCCTTGTCTGATAAGGCTCAGAGTTTGGAGGTTGCTCCGGCATCCCAACATGAGGCCTCTGCACCGGTTTCTGATAAGCCGAACAGGTGGGGCGTATATGGCCATTACCATATTTACAGGGATGCTAAGATGTTGAATGAAAAGGAGGTGATCTCAGTTGGTGACAGTCGAGCGTCGAGTTCTTACAGGGAGCCTACACATAGTCCCTGCGGTGCATGACTTGCTTACCCGCCACCGGCTCGAGTGGATGGCTTGGAGTGTGGGGTCCTACGGTGAGGAGGTTGTACGAGATTTCTATGCATCATACGTGGTGACTCTCTAAGGTCCGTTGGACAGGCGGTCGAACCCCGCAAAACAGGACCCACTCACAGATGTTTTAGTTATAGTCCGCCGGGTAGACATTTCTTCTACCTCCATCCACCGTTTCCTGTACGGTGCTTCCACTGATGTCGCGAGGGTTCCCCTCACCCGAGAGTTCGATTATAGGTGGGTCGTGGTCAAGAGTGACCAGTTTCAGCGGAGGATAGATCAGAGAGAGTCCACGTAGAGGTGGATTGCATAGCAACTCTCCATTGACGGTGAGGGAGAAGACTGGATGTTGGACCCTAGAGGCATTATCAAGTAGTCCAACCTCACTTTTGCAGCCAAGTTCTTCTGTCTTTTAGTCCGCCACCACCTATCCCCTACGGCAGCAGACAATATACTTACTTGGGATAGAGCAGTCTTGGTAGCCGCACTTGTAGCAGGGTTGGAGATTGACTTCGCAAAGTTGTTGATCTCCGTTATACATGAGAGGGCTTTTAAGGCCTCTACCACTTACCCGTTCGCGTGCATGATTTTTCAGCTGTGCAGGGATGCAGGAGTGCCCATTTGGCATTGTGATGTCCTCCGTACTCCTACCGGGACAGTGGATATCGGTCTCATCAGGGATGAGTCCAATGTAGCGGCATCACGATGTAGACCTAGAGTTGATTTGCAGCCGCTGAGTGAGAACTTAGCGGATACAGTGGAGTTAGCCCAAGAGCCTGATCCTGCCACTTCAAAGCCGACTAACACTACCCAGGCCGAGTCTTCCCCTTGCACTAGTAGGGCACCTAGTTCCTCCCGGTCTACCCCGCCATCATCAGCACTGGTCCCGATTGCTAGGGTCCAGAAGCTAGAGGCCCATATGGCCACCTTGCTGCACCATATCCAGCCTTGGATGCAGAAATCCATTGCTAAGGCTGAGGACCGGATTGAGAAGAAGGTGGCTCAGCAGACAGAGCTAAAGATTCAGGCAGTCCACCAGTGCCTAGATGCATTCGAGCTATGAGTTCTAGCACGCCCATCCCCCACTATTGATCTAATTATTCTTCAGGAGGCTGTGGCGATTCTGCGGGCTGATATGTACAACATACTTGAGATTAGGGGACCCGAGCTTGAGACTGCACCAATTGAGACAGCAGAGGACACAGTGCTTGCTGCACTATTTACTGCTCCCACTGCACCAACGTATGAGCCACGTGAGCGTGCCAAGAGGCACCGTTCCAGCCGTACCACTGAGAGATATGTGGCACATGCTAGGAAGAAAGAGCGGATAGATCTTGAGGCTGCGAGGAGAGCCTCGTTTATTGATGAGGAGGCCCGGCAGATGAGGGCTCGAGAGTTGGCTATTGGGGCGTCTAGCTCTAGAGTGGAGGTTGTTGAGAGGAGCACCACTGACGGTGCGGATACTGCTATGGGAACTATAGAGGGTGTCCCTACTGAGGGTGCGGGTTCCGGGAAACCAGACCCACCTGCTTGTTGATCTTCGGCGCTATGGGCCTCATGTTTGCTTCACCTACCACCCTATCTTTATAATTCTTATGCATTGGGGAAAATTGCATGTTTTTTTATTGGGGGTGGGGTAGATTGAAAGTGAGTGCTAGGGTGAAGTCTGAGTAGCCCAACTCACGATCCTCTCTTGGGATTTCTTTCCTGTGTTCTTTTACCCCATGAGACTGCTTACTTTACTATTGAACTGGCATGTCGTAACATGTACACAGTATGAAAGTGAAATATGAAGCATGATGGATAAACTTAAATGATATCCCGTTCTAAGAAAATGCTTGTATGAATAGGTGTAAAGAAGTTGAATGTGTTGGATCTAATCATGATATAGAGATACACCACTGCATGGCCTTCAATCTAACACTCAATCTAGTTGTCCGATAATCTGATAGAGTAACAAGGTGTCAAGAGAGTGTGAGGAAATTTGATTGTTCCACTGTTGGTACCTAGCTAGAACTTGCCCCGTTAGTCCTGCAAAAAGAATTTGTGTTAGACATCTAGGAAAGGATCATAGGCCCTTGTTCAAATTAGCAAATTTCTAGCCTAAAGCAAAGAGAACCAAATGGAATTGTAATCCCTTTTTGATCCAAATCTTTTGAGCTTAAAAATAGACCTTTATTTTCTTCACCAACTCCTCTTCCTTGGGTATAATGTGTTGGATCTGGTCCCTCCTTTGACATGTGCAGCTCAACTTAGGCCAAAAGCATAAGTTGAGGGTGGCTAATGCAGAAACTGACCTCGTCTTGGCCCTGACCCAACCTTGGGTAATGTCTACCTCGACTCATGGCAAATCCATAAGTTGAGGGTGGCTATTATGAGTGATGACCCAAAAAGTGGGTATGAAAAAGAGTAATGTGGAAAAGAAAAGGGACAGTGAACAAAAGAAGTGACTCAGTCAAAATTTTCAATTGAATATAAAAAAAAAAGAAAAGAAAAAGAGTGTTGAACAAAAAGAAGTAAGAGTCACTCCCAAAAAAGAGAAAGAAAGGAGAAAATAAGGCAAATATGACAAGAAAAGTAGGGCATAATAGATAATGAAAGAGGTAGGACGCTTAGCCGTAATGTCAAGGAGGGAAACAAGTCACTAAAATGTACCTATATGTACCATACCTGACCCTGAGCCTACGTTACAAGCCAAGAAAGTCCTATCGTGATCCTAAGAGTCTAATATGGTGAACTTAAGCAGTGAAAATAAGGGGAAGCCTATGGAGACAAGTACCAACTAGGTGTGAACATTTTTTTAGCGTGAGTGTTGAATAATGATCTTTATACTCAAAGTTAAAATCACTGTGTGAAAAAGGAGGATATCTTTGAACTGAGAGCAATAGTTGCAATATCAGAAAAGTTGGTACCTTGGCGAGAGACAAAATAGTAGAGGTGTCAGTGCATGGTGAGTCTGTGTCTGATCCACATGAGTAATCCTATCAAGCCTAAGAGAAGAAACATGCACTAAAGCAACGGAAAAAAAAAGTTGGGATTGATAGCCATGTGATTGCGGAAGCTTAAAAGAGGATACTTGTGTACAAAGTGTTGTGTTGAGTCATAGTGTGTCGCTTGAGGAAAAACAGCGAATTTAAGGGTGTTGATGTACAGTGGTTTCACGGTACTTTTAATACTTTTTCCCTAAGATTGGTGTGTGTCTAGAGCCTTTTTGTAGTAATTTTAATATGTTTTATCTTTGTTTTGCAGGAAAGTTGTCCAAAACTAAAATGCAGAAGGCTGTGAAGAATCAGTGCAGAAGTGACCAACGAAGCCATCGACGGACCGTAGGTTGTAACCGTCGATTGGAGGTTCAGGCATCTGGAAGCAACTCGAGGAATTCTGACTAAGTGTGGGGCTACGGAAGGATCGACGGTCCGTCGGTTGATCGGTGAACCATCATGGCAAGACGTCGATTTGATCAGAGAATGTTCCAGTACCCGATGTTGAAGAAAAGCTAAGTATGGAACAATGGGAAGCATCGACAGACCGTGTTGTTCATCCGTTGATTGGATCAGAGAAGATTCAAAGTGAAGGCTGAGAAAAGATGCTAAGTATGGACCGACGGAGGTAGTCGACGGTCCATCATTTGATCGACGGACCGTCTGTGGGGGTCCTCGATTAAAGCCGCATTTTGGACAAACTTTCCTTATTTGAACTCCTTTTGATGTAGGACTTTGTTTTCTTATAAATAGGGTGTAAAACCTTATTTTTGGGGTTGAATTTTATTATTAGTTTCTTAGTTTTGTTCTCGGAGATTGGTTTTTGCGAACTTGGCATTAATTCGAATTTCCGGATTTGGTTTCAAGATATTTTCGTGATTTCAAGTTTAATTTCTGGATTTTCTTCAAAGTTGTCAAAGTAAGTTCATGATTTATTGTTTATGAACTACGAATTGTGTTCTTCTAAGCATGGGTAACAAAATCCACAACTAGGGTTGTGGGAACCATGGGTGATTAACAAGGTAAAACTAGCTTAATAACAATTCTCAAATAGGTTATTTCATGCATTGATAATTCTTTCGCTTAGAAGTATTTTTAACGAGTGTACGAGTTAGAACTCTCCCTATTTATACTTGCGGGACAAAGGGGATAGTTAATAGGAAAATAATTATCAACATAGATTTAGTGAGATACTATCAAATAGGCTAGTTTCGATTGGTGCGAAGTAATAACTAAGGCATACATCGAATATGATGCTTAATATGAAGTAAAGGTAAGGGTTAGTAACTTAGACACATATAGCCGGACCAAGGTACGGGGTGAAATTCTCTAAATGCCGGACCAAGGATTTAGAGATACCTAACTTACCACTTTGCATGCAAAACACTAGGAAAGAATTGTTATAGCTAGGATTACCGCGTTATGAATGTATGAGGAACACTTACTCCCTAGTTTCTCTCACAACTTGATACACACTAAAGTTTCACACTTGCTACTTGTTTTACTTAGAAATAATTAAACACTTTTGTTTCACTAACCCCCCCCTTTAATTACCTATTTTCGAAAAGGACTTAACTAAATAGACGTAAATGTGCATTGAAGTTAAGTCTAAAATATTTTCCTCGTGGGATCGACCCCAACCTACTTGTTGGGTTCTTTACTTGATACGACCGCTTATACTTCTTTAAGGAAGTGTAATTTGAGCTTATCAATTCTCTTGTGTGAATTTCAACTCTTGGTCTGCATAAATTTACAGCGAAGAAACTCCAGTGTCTGCTGCTGAAATACAAGATAGAGAAAAATTCATGATTATTGAAGCATGGAAACAGGCAGACTTCCTATGTAAATGATACATTCTGAGTGCTTTAGAGGCAGACTTATATAATGTCTATAATGCAATGATAACTTCAAAAGATTTGTGGGATGCACTTGAGAAGAAATACAAGACAAAATATGCATGCTAGAAAAAGCTTATGGTCGCAATGTTTTTAGACTATAAAATGATAGATAGTAAAACAGTTGGATCACAAGTGCAAGAACTTTAACTTATTTTTCATGATCTGATTGTTGAAGATATGGTAGTAAATGAAGTTTTTCAAGTGGCTGCAATAGTCGACAAGTTGCCTCCTTCGCGAAACGACTTCAAGTATTATCTAAAACACAAGCGTAAGTTAATGAAGCTTGAAGATCTTGTGATTCGTCTGAAGATTGAGGAAGATAACAAAACCACCGAAAAGGAGTCCGTAAGAGTTCAACAACGATTGGAGTTAATATTGTTGAAGAAGCTCCTACCAAAGACAAATCGAGAAAGAAGATCGACGGATAGAAGTCAGATCAGGCCAAGAAGAAATTCAAAGGCAATTGTTACAACTGTGGTAAGACTTGTCATAGGTCTTCTGACAGTCGTGCTCCAAGAAAGGATAAAGATAAAGACAAAGGTAAAGTCAAAAATCAAGCAAACATCGTGGAAGAAATGGAAAATGCAGATGACTTGTGTGCAATGATCTTAGAGGGTAACTTAGTTGGAAATCCCAAGGAGTTGTTTCTCGACTCAGTATCATTCACCATATTTGATCTGCGAAAGAAGCCTTTGCAACGTACACTCCTGCTGAGTACGATGAAGATTTGTTCATGGGAAACACAACGACAACAAGGATTGTAAGAACTAGGAAAGTAATGTTGAAAATGACATCCGACAAGGTGTTGAATTTGAACAGTGTTCTACAAGTCCTTACTATAAGAAAAAATTTAGTTTCTGCTACACTACTTGTTAAGAATGGGTTTGAGTGTGTCCTAGTTAGTGATAAAGTTATAATAAGTAAGAATGAGATGTTCATAGAAAAGGGCTACCTCAATGAGGGCCTTTTCAAACTGAATGTAATGGTTGTTGAAAGTATTAATAAGAATTTTGTTTATGTTTACTATTGGAGTTAAATGATTAATAATATGCCCGTTTGGTACATGTAAATTACAAAGCCTTGCGAAAATTGGTTACTTTTGAAGTATTGCCTGATTTTAAATGTGATAAATCAAAAAGTGAAATTTGTGTGGAATGTAAATTTGTTAAACATCCTTACAAGTCTGTTGAAAGAAATTCAAAACCTTTAAACTTAATTCACACAAATATATGCGATATTAAGTCGACACCATCTCGTGGTGGAAAAAAGTATTTTATAACAATTGCACTCAATTTTCTTATGTATATTTGCTTAATAGTAAGGATGAAGCAATTAATGCATTTAAGAAATACAAAAATGAAGTGGAGAACCAATTGAATCTAAAGATAAAAATTATTCGAAGTGACAGGGGTGGAGAATACAAATCTCCTTTTGCACATATATGTTTGGAATATGCTATTATTCAATCAAACTACCGTACATTATACACCACAGTAAAATGGTTTTGCAAAATGGAAGAACAGAACATTAAAGGAAATGATGAATGCCTTAATGATCAATTCTGGTTCACCGTGAAACCTTTGGGGGGAAGCCATCCTTACGGGTAATAAG
Organism: Solanum sitiens; assembly: GCA_016801875.1. Classification (NCBI taxonomy): domain Eukaryota; kingdom Viridiplantae; phylum Streptophyta; class Magnoliopsida; order Solanales; family Solanaceae; genus Solanum; species Solanum sitiens. Next base: position 365,671 of record JABWTJ010000612.1, on the reverse strand, counting down.
ATAATCAATAGGGTACCCCGTAGCAAAACACAATCAATTCCATATGAGTTGTGGAAAGAAATAAAACTCAACTTGAAATATTATTAAGTGTGGGGGTATCTAGCCAAGGTAGAGGTTCCTTTACTCAAAAGGGTGAAAATTTGACCCAAAACGGTAGATTGTGTATTTATTGGATATGCTGTGAACAGTACGACGTGCCAATTTTTGGTTCACAAATCTGATAATCCTCAGATTCATGTTAATATGATAATTAAGTAAGATAATGCAGAGTTATTTGAACACATTTATCCGTATAAAACTGAATGTGAGTCGACAAGTGAAAGACCTAAACGACCACTGGAAGAATCAAAGGAAAACACACTACCTAGTGAGGATCCTAGTGGTAGCACTCGCCAACGCAAACCCACTTCTTTTAGACCATATTTTGTGACACTATTTCTTGAAAATGAGCCTCAAACATTTAAAGAAGTTATGTCTTCATCTGAGTCAACTTATTGGAAAGAATCTGTCAATACTGATGTAACACCCCGTATCCAAAACAGACCAAAAATCAGTTTTTCAGCAGGTACAATTGACGGTTACCATCGACGGACTATAGAATGAACCACGGCCTGTCCTGCACATCCGTCGATTGACTCAGAAACCCCCAAAAACTCAGCCTAGAAAAATTTGACTAAGTGTCGAACGACCGACGGACCTACGGTCCGTAGGTCAGACTACGGTCCATAGTCTGTGTCCGTCGATCAACACCCTATTTACCCACTCTTTGACATGAACCATGGTTGACCAGCACGGACCGTCGTTTGATCTACGGTCCGTAGGTATGACCGTAGATGGAAATTTGCAGACAGTTAGGGGGGAAATGCAGTTGGGTCAAATTAAAATGATCAAAACTCTTATCACAAAATGAATAAGGAATCCCATGACATACCAAATGATATATAATTGAATTAGCTTTCCATAGCCACCAACCTTGCTAAAATCAGACCTATGAGTAAAACCTTATGCATGTTTTAGTAAAGACTTATCGAATAGACCGAACCTACGGACCCAAACGACGGACCATCGATTGAACGACGGACCGTCAGTCCAGGTCATCGTTTGTTCCGACAGCAACTAACTTAGGGGTCTTGGGGTCTTTTCCCACTTCGTTTAAACTCTAAGATACGTCGTTTTGACCCTAAATCATCAGAATTTAGTCAGTTTAAGCCTAGAAATATAACAAGAACTTACCTAAATCAAAATCATAAATCAAAACATAGAAAATTAGAAGCAAGAAAGGAGAAAAAGGTCAAGAACCCTAGTTCAAGAACGCAGCAAGTTACAACAGTTCCAGCCCCAAAACCTAAGTGTTTTTTCGTGAATTTCATCACCAGGTATGTGGGATTTCACTAGTGGGTTCCTTTAACCCAATGGATCCCTAGTTTTCAGTCAGATTCTTGATTCTCATATCATGATTAAACCTAGGGTTTCTAGAACTTCAACCTTCATGAATTAGTTAGTTATATGTTCCAAATCAAATATACATTTATTATTAAGTTTATCGCATGAATTTCAGAACCCTAGCTATGTATTTCTTTAGTTCTTGAATTACACATGCTAGGTCAGATATTTCAGTTATTCAGTTACACATGCCTCAGTTATTAATGCAGCATTATTAGATTAAATGTTGCATTCTCATTTGCATGTTCAGTTTTGAACTATCCAGCATTTACAGAAATTCAAACATAATAAGTTAATTACATAAATCAATGGGAGTAGTATAATACCGAGTTGGGCTAGGGTTCACCGTACCCCATTTGTCCCATAACTACTAGCCAAGTAGGTTTTAAGTCCCCTCTGTAGGCAACAGTTTAGTGATCATGCCAGCATGCCTTTATACATCTGGTAGGGTATATTGGGTCCTCTCGATGGGGCGTATACATCGGACTCCTCATTTAGCTCATGTAGTTTTATTATCGGTTATTACTAGCTCCCACAGTTCAGGCAGACTCTATTGCATTGACCATTTATCAGTATATTAAGTATTCAGTTTCAGCATGTTATAAATTGGTCAATGCATCCAGTTAGCTCAAAATTCAGTATATCATGCTCAGATTATTATACTTGCTTTCGTGCTTGTTCAGTTATGTTTTATTTCAGCCTTATTCTATCCTACATGCTCAGTACCTTCAAGTACTGATGCATACGTGCGCTACATCTTCTCGTGATGTAGTTTCAAGTTCTCAGCATCCAGATCGCGCTTAGATCGATTTCCGATCTCCGTTTCAGCAAATTCAGTGGTGAGTCCTCATTCTCCGAGGATAATAGTCATGAGTTCATTTCAGTCTTTTAATCATTTAGTTTCAATTTTTGCTAAACCTAGCTGGGGCTTGTCCCAGTATTTCTAGTCAATTAGAGGCTTATTTAAGACACAGTTAGATTCAACTTAGTATTGAGTTAATATTTCCTATGTATTAAACTCATTATTTTCAAATATCTCAGTTATAGAATATGGGTATACCCCATCTTTTCAGATTAAATTATGATTTATCTTCTACATCAGTTTATATTCTTTAGTATGCTCATGATCATGCCAGCAGGGTTAGCTTGGGATCACTTACAGTCCTAGGTTCTATGTCCGCTTCTCAAGGGTAGCTCGAGGCGTGACAAACTTGGTATAAGAGCACTAGGTTTAAGTGTCCTAGGATGTCTGAAAAGCCGCACTAAGTAGAGTCCTTTTCATGGGTGTGAAGTGCACCACATCTAATTAGAGGGAGACTATGAAGTGTTTTAGGAAAACTTCACTTTGTTGTTACCCTTATCGTGCGTAAGGTATGATCTAATTCCATTCTAACTTGACATTTACGTTTCATATCATGCCTCTTCGTAGAGCTAACTATAGGAATACGAATGTCTGGAATGCAAATGCAGCTCCTCTAGTACCAGATCAGGAAGTCTCCAATGCTCAGTTCAGGAATGCCATACAGATGTTGGCTCAGAGTATGACCAACCAGAACAATTGGGTTCATGCTCCTATGAATGGAAATGGTGGATCGATAGCAGCAAGGGTCCGTGACTTTGTTAGGATGAATCCGCCTGAGTTCTTTGGATCACAAACTAATATTTATCCCCATAATTTTTTAGATGAGATCAAGAAGATCTTCGAGGTGATGCAGGTTTTTTGGAATGATCGGGTTGAGTTAGCTTTATACCAGCTGAAAGATATGGCTCATATCTGGTACACTCAGCGGAAGGAGAATAGGTGTGCAAATTCAGCTCCTATTACTTGGGATTTCTTTAGTGAGACCTTTATGGATAGATTTTTCCCAATAGAGTTGAGAGAAGAAAAGGCTCAGGAATTCATGAACTTGAGGCAGGGAAACATGACAGTAAAAGAGTATGGGCTCAAGTTTGACCAACTCTCCAGGTATGCCCCTCACATGGTTGCTGACTCTAGGGATCAGATGAATAAGTTCTTGTATGGAGTGTCGAATTTGGTGAAAACTAAGTGCAAAAATGCTATGTTACTGGGATATATGAATATCTCTAGGCTTATGACTCATGCTTAGCAGATTGAGGGTGATAAGCTTAGGGAACAGGCCAAGGAGAATAAGAAGGCTAGGACTGGGAACTATGACTATTCTCAAAAGCGATTGGTGGTGGAAATGGCTCGCAGATTCAACAAAAGTTTTCATCCCCAGCCCCTTCATCAGCTAGTGTTCCATCCTCTAAGAACAGGTATGACCAGAATGTTTGGGCACCAGGCTATAAGTCTCAAGGAAGTATTTCAGGCACCAAGACTTACCCCACTTGCCCTAAGTGTAGTAAGAACCATCCAGGCGAGTGCCTTGCAGGAAAGGAAGGGTGTTTTGGGTGCGGTCTGTCTGGTCACAAGTTGAGGGATTGTCCTTCTAGACAGGGTCATGGAAGTGGTAATGATAAAGCTCATTCTACAACTTCAGCAGCACCGGCAAGTCGCCCGACTCAGCAGGGTAACTCATCTGGTATAGGTGGCGGTCAGCGCCAAAACAAGTTTTTTGTTCTTCAGTCTCGCAAGGATCAAGAAGGTTCTCCTGATGTAGTCATTGGTAAGTTACGAGTATTTGAACTGCTTTTATCTTCTGAGTGTCAACTTTAATAGCTTCACCAGAAACAATGTGGCCTAAGAACGCCACAGACTTAAGCCAAAACTCGTACTTGGAGAACTTGGCATACAACTCCTTATCTGTCAAAGTCTAAAGAACAACCCTTAGGTGACTAGCATGATCTTCTTTAATCCTTGGATAAATCAATATGTAATCAATGAAGACTATGACAAATAGATCTAAATAAGGTTTGAAGACTTTGTTCATGAGATTCGTGAACGTTGTAGGTGTATTAGTCAAACCAAAGGATATAACCAGAAATTCATAATGCCCATAGCGGCAATGGATTGAGGCAATTAAGATGGTTGTTAAATCCAATATAAATAGTAGTTATACTTTTTAGTGTCTATTTTTATACCCGGCAAATCCTACTAATTACTGCTAAAGCACATTAGTTCAACTGGCAATAAAGATAATTTTTAAATTAAATTTAGTACGACAATCATGGTCAAGTAGCGTCCATTTTGATAGCTGGTAAATTTGATAAAAATGCCTCTAAAAGTTCATATCTTTAACGGCAATGGTTTGGTGGTAATTATAAAGGCTAGAATATCCTTTTGAAACCATCTTAATTTCCCCATATTTAGCGTCTAATATTTTTGTCTAGAAAATTCACTTAGTTTGACGCTAAAATTCACAAACTTTAAGGACCAATTTTTTAGGCGTAAATAATAATGACCACATCCATTGAAAAATTATCTTGTTCGCACTTCTACCAATAAATCCAACAAAATTCTAATCAAAAGAGATCCTATTAGATGTGATGATGTTTGTCAAATGCTAAAAAATATATAATATAATTCATAGAACATAGTAGATATCATCAAATCAAAACAAAATAAATCATTAGTCCAAACTATAGTATCAAAACTTTAAAACTAAATTTATATTAACGAACTAGTATCATTATAAAATAAATCCAATAAAATAGTGTCTTCAATTAATTTCCAAAATGGTTCACCATATTGAAATATTCTATAGGCATTATTTTTGAAAATCATACTACATGACCTGAAATAGTAAAATAAACGTGTCAAAAGATGAAACGCAATTGATAAATACATCACGAGATCAAACAAGTTCTCATACTCTAACAAAATATTTACTAGACCGAATGTTACATAAAAAAAGTTATGTACAAATACCAATGACCATAGAATGAAAAAGACACTTCAGTATGAAGACATTCACAACCTAGACAAGAAACAAAGAAAAAGCTGAAGCACATTCATAGCCTGAGCAACAATCAAGGAAAGAACGGATGCACATTATTAACAACTTAGCAGACTAGATTTACAATACATATACATACATACACATACATTATTTTTGTCTAAAACCCCCTATTCAATAGGTACAGAGAACCGATAAAATTTACATCATTATTGAACACTAAAAACCTATTTAAGAGATACAAAAATCAAACCAATACAAACAGGCAGAAAGCTAGTGATTGATACCATCAGAAAGTTCTTACATAGGAGGAGAAAATCAGTGCACAAAGTAGCTTTAGTAATTAGACCACTAATATGCAACTATAACAACAAAGCCTATAGTTAGAAGTAACTACACTTCCCGGCAGCAGCGCCATTTTGATGCTTCAATATGTGTATCTTTTATATTTCTTGATCAACGACACTAACCTACAGTTTGAGTGTCTATGAATCAAAGCTAGTAAAGTAACCCAACCAAGGGTTGGGGTCGTATCCCAAGGGAGTGGTAGTGAAAGTAGTAGTTACTTAAAATTTAGTTCTAAGTAGTGATAGCTCATGACATTTTCTAGTTATACAAAAATTAGATTCAATTTGTGACAACTAAGTGTCAAATATCAAGAAAAAAGGGTTTTTATCATAAGTAGTAGAATACCAAAAATAAAGGACAAAACAAGTATTGGAGAGAGTTCTTATGGTGTGACCGCAATCTATGTTGACACAAACTAATGGGTACATGATTTTGATATGAATATCGCAAGTCAATGTGACTAGGCTAAGTTTTAGGTTAAAGTAAGTTCCCTCTCGGGCAACTTACCCCATATCAAATGGGTTCCTCTCAAACTCCACTAGTCTAAACTAACCAGCCTAAGCTTTTACCACACCCTAACCATTCGATAGAGGTTGCTTCGATATGGGACTAGGGCTCAACCCCTAAGGCTGAACCTCATGTCGACCCACTCCTCAAGCCATCAGTCTACTGGTTTTGGTTTTGCGACCTCCCTCTCGGGCAAGGCAAAAATACATGGGTGGTTTTGTATTTGCAACTACAAACCCATTAAATTAAACCAATATGTAGGTGAAATCACAATTAAAATACATATAACCTATCAGCAGACATGACCCAACAGTAATATCAGCACATATTTGCTAAATCACACCATAAGAATGGGGTTTTTAGCCACACATCAAGCAATAATCAAATATACATAAAATGATAAAGGAATCAAGTGGGTACAATAAATTAAACCTTAAAAATAGAAAAGGAAAGTAAATGGAGAAGAACCACTTCCAAGATTGGAAGAAGAACTTCTTTCTTCAAGTTTCCTAAAAACCCTCTCCAAACTTGAGAGAAAAATTAAGAACAAAGTTTCTAAAATAAAATATTAAGTTTATAATTTTTACTCTCTAAGATTTTCTTCTAAACAATAAAAGAGATCAGTGTTTATAGACTTCAGATTTAGTGCTGTTGGATCCATTCGTCATCTTTAGTCGTGAATCGCCGAGCGATTTGGCGACTAGCCCTTTTTCTGGTTTGTCGCCGTTTGTGGCTTGCCTTAATATCCATGCATGCGGTATCATTGGGCGGAATAACTCTGCTTCATGAAATTATTCGGTGAAGCGCCGACTACTTCTTTCCATCTCATTTTGATCCACCTCCTTCACGGCTCACTAGTTGTAACAAAAAATGGAACTTTTCTATACGACATATCGCTAAGTGTGCTTCGTGATGCATACTTTGAATCTTTAGATCTTCTCACCCGTTTTGCGCCTAAGTGTTCATGCTCCTACCAAACCCAAAATACCTGAAACTTAGAAGTTTTTATCATATATTGAGATAAAATACACAATTGAGGAGACTACTTGCATTAATTAAGGCCTTAGATGAGTCCAATGTCATAGTTATATTGAAACGTGGTAATCTGATCCCAGTTAGTTAGGCCGGAACGTGGCAATCTAATCAAATCTTTATGTCGAAACATGGCAATCCGATCCTTTAACACACCACAATCACAAATGCAAGTACACTATCAAGTTATCCAATCAAGAAGTGATTCATGCATATAATGATTCATCTTTATCATTTACAACAAGTGTGATAAATAATGACACATTCATATACATACAAGCATCATAATGAAGCATGAACATACAAACATCACAAAATCATAGAATCACAATCATCACCTACCTCGAATCAAAGTTTGAATCCCCTAAGGATCTTGAATCTTCCCTTTTTCGTATTCTTTCCGCTTGTTCTAGGTCCACAAATAAATAATATGCGCAAGGATCAACAAACAATATCCAATTACCTGGATTAAAATCAATAATATCAATCCTAGGTCAACCCTTGATCTCATGTATCCAAATAAGGGCTTTTCCCACCATAGTTCCAATTAAAACTCTCTCCCGTTGTTAATGACACAAGAATATAGATTCCACGAATTGAAAAAATGGATTCAGGAGGTGAAAAGCTTACCTTTAGCCTCACGAGTGGTGAAAAATTCTCAAGAAGTAGTATGGGGTAGTTCCTTTGCTCTCAAAGTCAAAAAGTGCACTATTAAGATGTTTTAGGGTTTAGATGACTGACCATTACAGGTAGCCGACTAAAAAATAATTTAATTCCCCCCCCCTGTATATGACATAGTTCAACAGGTATGTCGATTCTTTCGATCATATCCTCTTTGGTTCTCAAAGTTTCCATTTTATTACGTGATTTAATTTCTACTGCATGGAGATGTCAATTAGATGGGCACAAATCTTCTCTGAGGTAAGTTGTTTATTGAACAATGTCTAAAAATATGCATGGTATTGTTCATGTGATCTAGTTTCTTTTATTCATTTATTTTCCCTCTTTTATGCGAGGAAAAGAGGCTTAGGGATATCTTGTGTAATTAAAGTGGACACAATACCATTCTGATACTTTAGACGACAACTATTTTTATGTGTATGATGATGAGCTCTTTCTTTTTCTTATGGGTGGAGATTAGTTATTTGATGTTATTGAAGCCATTGTTTTCTGTTGTATTCTGGAAATCATATCTTGTGTATTGCTTTATATGTAATTTTGAAATATTTGATTTGTCTTCTGCTAGTAAATGTCAGTATTTTATAATAAAACGAGGGGTTCCCAAATTATTTAACTTTTCTTTTATATTCTTAAAGTAACAGATAACATATCTACTGTAAAAATCTCTATAAGTTTACTCTATTGGCATATACTTATAAAAGAATTAAGAACCTCAAATTTTTTTACTTATGTACTTTTATTCCATAAGTAAAACTTATGAATTGCTAACCTATTACCAACAATTTTTTGAAAAATCAATATTTACTTACCAACAGATTTTCTCTACGTTATTAAAATTTCTAACGGATTACTAATGTAGATTTTTTGTTATTGAGTTTTCCAATCGATTATTCACAAAATTTAAAATATAAACAACCAAATTTACTAACCTATTTGCTATCCATTAGTGAAGATACTAACCGTATACCAACCATGTTTTTGTTGGTATATTTGCCAACGAAAATGTTAGAGCCAATTTTCATAAATTAGCAACAAAATCTTCTGGTGGTTACCAACCAATTTTCGGTAAGTAAGTTTACCAACAGTTATAATTTGTTGACAAAATTTACCGACAAACCTTTTAGCAACACTTTGATTTTCGTTAGTAACAGTTAAGTAACTGGATTAACCAACCGATTTGATAGATTTACCAACTAATATTTTTCTTGATAATTATGTCTTATTTTGTAGTGTGAGTCACAATAGAAATTCATAAACTGAAAATCATAGATTTGCCTCAATCTAAGATTACCTGATATGGGTGTTGATAGGAAGTTGCATTTAGTAAGAAAATAATAAAGTCGTAGGCAAGTTGACCAAAACACACTTCGAATAAGGTAAAACAAACAAGAAAAAGGAAAAGCCCAGATCATCTGTGTTTTATAAGTCATGGAAGAAATAGTTGAGATAAACTATTATTATCATCCAAATTTGTCGAAATATTATCTTTATTTTTCTAATTCAAATGAACTCTTCACACATTACCTATTCAAATTATAACAGTCGAAAAAAAATCAAACTTCTTTAATTTTTTGTTAGTTTCTTTTTTTGTTCCTTTATGCAAACTAAATAAAGAATCAAGAAACCGAGGTACTTTCTGTTGTGTTTTTATTGCTATTGATATATTTTTTTTAATATTATATGGTATGCATGCAAATAATGGAATGTATATATTTACAATTAAGGAAAACAATATTTGGTTTGGTTTCCTTTTTATTAACTTTTTTTTTGCAATGAATAAAAGAAATATGACTGATTTTGTTAAACGGTAAGCTAGGATGAAAAGTGTTTTGAAACGTAGAATTTACAAAAAGCTATGCAAAGATGTCACAATTATTGAAGAATGTTGTCATGGATATGAAAAAAATTATATCATTTTAATTAACTTCATTTTGGGGGGTTTATTTTTTATATTTTAAGGATGATGATAAATTATTTGTTCTTGTGATTTCATGATCTTGGAGTTTATATTTTCTTTGTTATGTTCTTTTCTATGTTTATTTTATTGCTCATCAAGGAGGAGTTATCGAAACAATTTTTCAATCTCGGTCGTATGCGATCGGTATCTTCAAACTTACTTTGTGAAACTACTGATGAAGGTGCTTTTAGTAATTTTTGTGTTTCCTTTTTCTAAAAAGAAAATGATGATTTTGATAAATAAGTTGTTGTAATTTAACGATCTGGAATTTTGACTTTCTTTTTTGTTCTTTCCAACGTTTTTAAAAAGATTAATTAGAATGTAACTTTGGGGGGGGGGGGGGGTTCATTATTATTTTCGATTCAACTTTTTACTTATTATGTATTTCATTAATTAGAATTATTAATAAATTTCGAAATAATTATTTTACAGAAATGTTTAAAAATATAAGTGAGTTTATATAAAAAAAACATTATAATGTATATAGTATTTTAATTGGATATCATCTCTTTAATTTTCCCCAAAATCATTTAAATCTTAGCTTATTCTATTCTAATTTCATTCAATTCTAGTCTATTCAATTCCAAGTGTATTTCAATTATATCCACTCTTCCGTTCCAATTCTAGCAAATTTTTATTGCAATTTTGGCCATTCAAATCCAATACAATGTGATTTTGAGATTTCATCTTATAATCTGGAGCATCCATCTTTTCATATTGAATCTCAGCCCCTCATCTCTTTAATAATTAACAGTTCAGATTCACCCATCCTTTCTTTCCTTTTTGATATCAAAAGACCTAAACCCTGACTATTCCATTTTTTTATTCTTCCTCGCCTCCCTCTCTAGCCGCCGTCTCTATCACCTTTTCTCTCGTCCCTTGTCTCTCTTTCCGGAAATGGACAGTAGCCAGGCGAGGAGTCCAGCAGCCGCTGGATGCCTCTGTTTCTCTCCTCTCCTTTCTCTGGTGTGGCAAACGAAAGCAACCAGCCATACAAGCAACGAAACAAAAGCAACCATGTGACTCCGGTGATGGCAGCTGTGCCAGAAGCTCCAGCCGGCGGAAACAACGCAACTAGCCAGCAAAACGTAAACAACAACAGCAGCAGACATCTCCCGCACAAAATCAGCAGCCATCGAGCGAAGAACAGCAGCGACCAGCCAACCTCCGGACTGCATGCTCGGGCAAAGCCAGCAACCGAATAACATCAGCAGCGGCGCCCAGTCACCTGCCTCCTCTCCCCTCTCTCATTTCCGAACAATAGCTCAAAATCAGTGAACAAGGCGAACTCCAGCGAAGCTTTTGAATGTTTCAAACTGGTCAAAAGACAGATATTTAACCGATCCGTCCAGGTACATTTCTTTTAAAGTCATTATCTCATCTTAGAAATTCTATTCTTCTTCTTATATGCAATGTGATGAAAGTTCCATGCATGTTTTGTGTAGAAGTTCTCTTAGTCCTAAAATTGAACTACTAGTTAAGACTTTGAGATTTTAAAACTGTTTATGTGTGATAGAAAGTTGAATTATAGTGTCCTTCATGTGCTTGCTGGTATTTATCGCTTAGCTCATTGTCTCCTTCACAAGAATATTGTGTGGAAGTTATCTCTTGTATTTTTAACAATACCTTGACTGTCGATTCTTGGTTAAAGTTGATAAGTTTTGTTATGAATTTATTGATTATCTTGATGAGATATACCTATTGTTTATTACCTCCAATAATGTCATTTAATCCCTTTAATTGACGCAATATTACTTGTAGTAGTGGTAATATTTTGTACGATAATATGGATTGTTACTTGAGTTAAGATTGATCCTCGACATATTTCTCATTTCTTGTTGTAAATATATTATATTAAGAATGTGTAAATACTTCTTGACTTGTGTTTTCTTCCTTTAATATTATTATATCCTTGCTTGAAATTGATTAATTGATACTAAGGTGATTTTTATGGTATTGTGCTAATCCGGACATATTTCATGTCTTTTGGGTAAGTTAAATTTTGCTTATTATTTTATTAATTAATGTTAATTGATCAAAATTTCCTTCATTGAAGTTGAATTGATTCTCACTTGTTATATTTTAGTTAGGGGTGTCAAATGGGCGGGTAGGGTTGAAATTCAAAATATTACAATGGGTTGAATAGAAATTGGGTTGGGTCTTGACCCGCCTAAGATTACTCTGGGCTCAAATGGGTTGGGCGTAAATGAGCTAAAAATGGGTTGGGTCTTGATCCGCCCAATTTGACCCGATTAATCTCAACAATTTAACATATTGATATTTAACTTTATAATCACAATTTGAATTTCCGCTTAAGAATTTTTTGTTAAAAGTAACAAATGGATAGATAAATCCTAAAAGATGTTAAATAGATAATAATTCATACCTTAAATATAGGAACATATCTTAATAAAAAAAATTAAAACGGGTTGAAATTGGAGATTGAATTGGGCTCAATTTAGAATTCTCTTCAAATGGGTTAAACTTGAATGGGTTGAGATTGAACCCAGTCATTATCTTGAGCCCAACCCTTAAAATTTTAGGCGGATTGGGCGGATTACCTATGTTTGAGTTCATTTTTGACACCCCTAATTTTAGTAAAACTATATTTGATTGAGCAAAAAATAATTTAAAATAATATTTCTTATTTGTTTTTTTTGTATAAATAAGGTAAATAATATGTGATTGATCCTAAGTAATTTCTTGGTATATAATACATGCCCTCTCCTCCATTATATAAAGAGATGCCCTTATTCAAATTAGGATAGGTTTTAACAATCAGAAAAATACTTAGAGGCTTACACTTAGCAATTATCAAAAATTCTCTCTACTCAAAAGAAAAGAATTAAAACAAAAGTCTTGTGAACTCTACGAGGGCTCTCCTATCGGTTTTGCTGTGTTCGGGTAAAATAGTTGATTGAATTTGTCTTCATTGTTGATAAATATATCTAATTTAACTGGTTAGTTATTCATCCATTAGTTTAAATTTCATCTTGCATTATTACGTCGAATGTTGTTGTGTGTTAAAATAAATAAAAGGAAGCACTCGAGTTAGTTTGCGCTCTTCCTCTCTCTATGTGAGATAATGTCTATGGTTATTCCTTATTTGTTTGGATCTCCTATGTATGTTGTTTATGTGTGTGTGTGTGTGTGGATCGTTCAAGGGGAAGCGGAAATTACGTTCTAATTGTTCTCATTTATTTTATTAGGTGTGATTGCTATAAAATCTTCCTATGTGTAAATTACTTGAAGAATGCAAAAATATTATAATATATCTTAAATAATCATCTAAAATCAACAATTTGTTTGTATTTGTCTTATGTAATATGCAGCGGGTGTAATAAATGTTCCCTACATGAGAAAAATGTAGTAAATATTTGTCTATAAATATTAGTAGATTCCATGCATATACGACCTAATGTTGCATAAATTTTGACTCTTTGTTTACTTAATAATCTGCCTACATATTACTCTGTTTAGAGATCCTGTTTAGGATGTAACAATTAATTTTGGTAACTCGTTTAAGGGCATATTTTGGGATATAAAAATCAACATATAGTCTTTAACGCTATCTACAAAATAATCATGTTTATATGTGTTGCATATTAATATTGGCATGTTAACTAAATTCTCATATGTTAAGGTTTATGGTTACATATTTTTTTACATGCAAATTGATTAGTAATCATGACTCTAGGAATTATGCAATATGTGTGACCTTAGAATAATTTAGAATCATGTTCTTAGGTATTATTAAATAATTTTCAGCATGTTGAAAAAATATGATAATTCTCTACGTATTTGATACAAACTCATAATTATTTCTGTATTATAATGGTTTTCGTCCAATAAAAATAAATAAATTATTTTCTAGCATGTGTAAAAACTGAGATATTTTTATGTCTTTTCTGTCACCGTACCATGACATTTTTTCTAAACGATAAAAATTAATTACTCATCTTTCCCTCCTACATGCTAGTTTGCTTGGTAAATAAATTATCCTCCAATCTGAAAATAAATTAATCCTTTACTGTAAATTTGCTAATTTTAAATTCTTGCCATATAAAATAAGATGCAAAATCTTTTTCTGCATGCTCATCTGCCCTGTTCAAATATGTCAACTAATAAATTCTGCATTTTGAATAATGTTTTGCTACTTAAAATCAGCATTGACCTTTGTAATATTCTGCTTGTTAATATTATTTTATTACTTGTCATTTGATCTTTATTATTATGTTTTTTTTTTTGCACACATACCTAGCATGAGACCTTTACAACTATGTGTGTTTGAAATCATGTTTAATAAAATTTAGAGGTCAATGTGAGATTTATGTGCTAAATGCTCGTCCTATTTGTTTGACATGATGTCTAGGGGTCTATTAGGAGCATACTTTTTTTCATTCAGTCTAAAACCTCCTTAAATAGTAGTCCAATGCCTCTAGGAAATTAAGTGGGGGCGCTAGGCACCTTTTAGGATGCGGTGGTGTGGTAGGGGTACTTTAGGCCCTACAGAGATGATGGCATTGCCTCGAGCCATAAACGACAAACGTCTGTTTTGTCTTTTCCTATTTAGAAGTCGAGCGTTGATCTGTAAAGTCTTTTATAGTCTCCCTTCCCTTTTCCTTTTTAGATAAATGACCTAAAGCGCATCAATTCATTAGGTGGAGACTCCTCAAAACATTTAGAAGTCCCAAAAGAGTTGTTTGATCGTGATTAAAACACATTTTGCAACAAATGGAGCGCGACAGTGATCAATTTATTGCATTTGTCCCTAGTCATTAACACTACTATATTTTAATGTATTATTAATTTCGGATTTTATGATTAAAAGAGGTGAGTTTTGCAATATGGTTCAACATTTTTCTCTTTTCTTTCTTTTCACTTTTTATTTGTTAATTCATTATATATATTATATTTTTGTGATAAAAATAATTATTTTATATCAATTTCTTTTAATGGAATTTGATTTATTTATGTTTAATATTTTTCTTATAGTAATGTGGAAGGTAAAAGAAGAGAAACTGCAAGTTTGTTAAAAATGCAATACATATTTAGGTATTGTCCCCTCGCAAAAAATCAGTTATGTCCTTTAATTCTAATTTTTTTTGTTGTCTTTTAAATATTTTAGAATTATTATATATTGTGATTTATCTCTTTTTTTACTTCTAATAAGTAAATTTTATTTGAAAAGACACCAAAATTGTATCAAATAAGGTAGAACAGAGAGAGTCATATTGTTCCTTCGTCCTATTTTATGTGAAGGTATTATTTTTTAGAGAGTCAAACAATTTTTTTCTTTGATTGTAGTTTTCACAATTTAGTTTTGAATAATTCTTTATCTTGACTTACATATTTTTTAAATATTTAATTATTTTAACAAGAAGTTTTGAAGAATTTGAACCCAAATCAATAGTGAAATTACGTATTTTGACTTTCTTATGTTGGCTATAGGCTTAAATTATAAGAACGAAAATACACTTCTAATGCAACCGTATATTATTCTTCGATATGTTTAAGGTGATTCGAAGTCTTTTTATTCATCTGTTAATGAAAAATAACATGTACTTAATAAAAGAAGTTAAGGTTGTATCAAAATTGACCTACACCACTCTTTTTTAAAATATAAAAACGACCATTGTCGTTTGATATTGGCTTTATTTTTCCATTTGGCTCATGTTATATGGAATCATTATTTATACTATGTTCATCCCATTACATGTTAAAGTGTTATAATTTGAGGAATCAAACAATTTCTTTTATAAAATATTTTGATTTCTTCGTTATGTGATTTGTAGCACTTTTTGTGTATACATTTTTCCTTTAAAAAGTTGAAGAATTTATGCTTGAATTCCTAGTCAAACTAGTATGTTTTAATCTTCGTACTCCATACCTTTTTACGTAATTCAAGACAAATAAAGTACATATTATAACTAAAATTTTCAAATACAAGTACATGATTTTGACTCTAGGTTTATGTCAAATAATTAGACAAAACTGTAATTTCATTCATTGTACAAATAAATGTGTGTGAAAAATAATTGATACAACTTCGTATAAATTTTAGGCCTGATCACCAAGTGTAAGAGATCAAAGACAACATGTCAAGTAAAGGAAGATAATTTATTGAGCGTGGACTTATTGAAAAATTCAAAAAAGGCGAACCCAAAAAAATTCACTCGTAAGGATATTGCTGTGAATAAAAGTCCTGACATGCTCATTTATACTCCACTATCACATCCTCCTCCTCCTGTTGTTGTTGCTGCTACAAGTTTAAGGAGAATGGAGAAATCAATTTCTTCCATCGTAAATACTATACTACTTGTTGATTATGATCAAATTTCGAATGTATACATCATATCGAGTAGTACTGGAAGGGGAAGAGGTACAGATAGAGGTAAAGGAAGAGCGTGTTGATTCGGAACTTGATCACCAACAACAAGTGGTGTAGTATTTACTGTGGAAGATATTGAATCCTCATTTCTCCTTGAGTTTGTAGAAACAACAACAGAAGAAGGAGGAGGAGGGGATTGTGAATTATCAATGAGCATGTCAACATTATAATTAATATGAATATCCTTAGGATCTAATCTTTTTAGATTTTTCTAGTAGTCCAAGCTCAATTAATTCTCCTTTTACTTGACAATATGTCTCTTTTACATTTGGTGATCTAACATTAAAATTAATCATTATAAGAAACTGTTGTTCAGTTCCTTTATTAATATGTGAAATTATTAGGCTTCAAACTATGAATTTGGATATAAAATCTTTAAATTTATTAAAATGAAATGTGTATTGATTTAAGACTACACAAAAAGTACTCCAAAAAACATTGCTAATGAATCAACATTTGTTTCGTAATATATTGTTGGACACCAAAAAGATTAACACTTCAACATAAAATAGTGCGGAGGGAGTAAAAACAATGTATCCATAACTTAATAAGCTAATTTGTTTTCTTTTAGAATTCAGAATCCTTATAATGAAAATGATAGATCAACCTCTACCATCGTAGTAACATAAGTACTCTTGTAAAGGCAATATAGAATTAGTTGTGTTTTTGTACTGCTTGTTTCCATATTATGGTTTTAATTAGCTCAGGTACAAATCGTTCAAATTTTTAAAAAGAAAAATATATTTTTAAAAATTACACAAAAAATATTGCATGTCAATATAGGGAATGATTAAAAATGTTTGATTTTTTTGAGAGAAAACTATAGTTAAAAGAAAATATTATTTGACTCCCCAAATAGTAAGTCATCCTTGTAAAAAGAGACAAAAGAAGTATATAACTTTATTCGTTCCACTTTATGACTACGATTTTTATGTTTTTTCAATAAAACTTACTTGGTGGAAGCTAAAAACAATATACGTCACTATAACTAACAATTCAAAATATTTTAAGTGGAGAAAAATATATACCTGGTTTTCTGCAAGGGGGAAATACCTAAATCCATATTGCATTCTGGACAAACATCCCATTTTTGTTTTGATATCTTACTCATTATGCATTTGTTGCAAACTGTTAAAAAATATTAAACATTAATCAAATTTCATAGAAAAAACCCATTAAAAAAGAGAATTTTGTCATGTAATGAATTTTTATTTTTAATTCATTACATGAGAAATTTCTTTCGTTTTATGTTCTTTTTAATGAAATTTGATTAATTTATGTTTAATATTTTTTAACAGTTTTGCAATAAGTGCATAACGAGGAAGATACCAAAAGAAAAAGGGGATGTTTGTCGAAAATGCAATATGAATTTCGGTGTTGCCCCCTTGCAAAAAATCAGGTATATATTATTCTCCACTTAATATATATATATATATATATATATATGTATATATATATATATATATATATATATATATATATATATATATATATATATATATATATATATATATATATATATATATATATATATATATATATATATATATATATATATATATATATGAAAATCGTATTCATAAAGTTGAATGTAAAAACTTATATACTTCTTTCTTCTCATTTTAATTTGGGCGTGTTACTATTTGGGGAGTCAAATAACATTTTTGTTGACTATAGTTTTCTCCCAAATAAAAATCAAAATATTTGGATTATTCGTTATACAGACTTGCAATATTATTCATGTAATTTCAAATATGTATTTTTATTTTAATTTTTTTACGATTTGTAACCGAGTTAATTAAAATCATAATGTGGGAAGAAGCTGTATAGAATCATAACAGTGTCATATGACCTTGACAAGAGCACTTATGTCAATATGGTGGTAGAGGAGAAGCTATCATTTGAAGTTTAAGAATTCTTAAGTTTTTTATAAAAAAAAAAACAAATCAGTTTATATGGTTATGGATACATTGTTTATACTCCCTTCATCCTATTTTCTATTAAATCGTTACTATTTGAGGAGTCCAGCATTTTTAAAAAAAAAATATGTTTATTCTATCTTTCTATGAATCCTAGAGGGATGTTGTGAAAAGACCTCCAATTATCCTAACAACTGAAAAATGAAAATAATGCGATAAAAGATGTCCTCTAGAATGTAAGGAGGCTAGTCAACTGACTCTGAGCTGCTCACTGGATAAACGCCGATCCTAGTTACATGCGTCTGCATCATAAGACGATGCACGCCAATTGACATCAGTACATTTAATGTACGAGTATGCGAGTTTGAAAGGTAAGCACAACTTAAGCTTGAAAAGGATGTGAAGGGAACGCTAACCTTGGCAATTCTCAACTCATTGAATAACTTAACTCAACATAAAGGAATAAGACACATGCAATATATATTAACCTTGTATGACAGTAGAAATACTTAGTTCGTTTAAGAAAATTAAATAACAAACTCAATTTTACTTATGTAATGAAGTAACTAGTTTCGGTGGGATCTAACTGACAACCACCACTATGACCCTAAGTGGTGATAGAACGTCTTGCCCATGCTGCTAGAACTATCATATACTTTGTCGTTACATAAAACTACTTAACTTAGTGGAGCTACTAGCTTAACTTAAGTGATCATCTAAAAAGTATGACCCTTTAATATCCATGATGACTACATGGTTAATGGAGACTTGAGTTAATATGAACTCGCATCCCCATATTAGTGCTGAATACTACTCCCAAAATACTCTTAATCATAGTTTTTTAAAACAACTTATTTCTTTGGGTTGAGATGATTACTCAACACTTAGCTTAAAAGCTCTCTTGGAATCGATGTTCCCTTTCTTGTTCAAATGTGAAAAAAATTATGAACTCTTAGGGAATACTTAGTTCCCTTATAACATTTGAGAAATGAACTCAACTCATTACTCTTTACTAAACTTGAAACTTCAGACTGAAAAACAAAGTTAAAATGTTGCTAAAGACTCTTGAAAACGTTACAGTACTTTGCTTTGACTTTCTTATTAACTGTTAGACGTGACTCTTGACTTCTTTGACATTGATATTAACATTCAAGGAATTGATTTATGGATTCAAGGTTCATAATCTCATGTTTATGGATAATTTCATGGTGTTTATATGTACCTAAGAGTTTTAGAATCAACTAGGAAACATAGCTACATCAATAGGGAACTAGTACGGAAAGATGGGGGAATAAAGGAAGAATTGGCTACCCTGGCGCTCTGAGAGGCGTGAGGTGCCAGCCCTCAAGCATCATATAGTTGTGTGGGGCGTTCTTGCTAGCGCGGCGATCCATAGGACAATAGAAAAAGACATACCTTTGGGGCTCTAGGAAGCGCGACACGCCTGGGCTTTCCCATGGCGTTCTCCGACTTTTTTTCTTCATTTTTCATTTCTAAACCTTCTAAAATTCAATGGTTCTTTCCCCAAACACTTTGGATCACTAGTACAATAAATATACAATAGATTCAATGTGAAATTACACCTAGAAACATGAATCAAATCATCAAGAAACTTCAACAACATAACCATCAATACCTCAACAAAACGTTCAATAATGTTCTTCAAGAGCTCAATTTCTTAACATTCAAAACTTTAATTCGCTGAATTGAAACATGCTTGTCGCGTGGCTGAACTAACTCAACACTATTTGATCTCACATACCTTTTTAGGGGTCACCCTTGAAGAATTCCACACGCAAAGCTTGAGTGTTGTTGACGATTCTTGATTTTTCTCCTCTTTCTCTTCTTTTCTCTCTTCTCCAAGCCCTAGAGTGAATTCTATTTTTTCTAAAAAGAACAAAGGTCTGGTTTGACCCAAATTAATTTCTAAAAAGGAATTAATTTAATTAGGTAAGGGAATGACAACTTTTGCCTTCCCAAATCCGTATTGGGCTTTCCTTAATCCAGCAGCCCAACTTCCAAAAGACATAACTCACTCATCCGAACTCGGAATAACGCAAACTCCACGGCGCTGGAAGTATTATTCTAAGAGCTTTCCAACCATATCTGTAACTACAACTAACTCATTCTGAGCTTGGAGTTATAGTCGTTTGAAGTTTACCAAAACACACTTTTAACTTATTTAAAATTTCTAGATTTTCTTATTCTTCCCAAAAATATGTATTTTCAGAATTAAAACTCTTTTCGAGTTCTTTCTAGTTGCGAGATATTACAATATCTCCACCTTGGGAACATTCGTTCTCGAATTTGGTTACTCTTACTAGACTTAAGATAGCAACATCAACATCAAATACCCACAAGCAATTTCCGCCAAACAACATGCTTACTAAAATTTGGATAGTTCTTAGAAGAAACTTTGTGCCTTGGTCTGCATTTTCTCCGGATTCAAACATATGCAAATATCTCTTCTTCATGTCCTCTTCATCATCCCAAGTAGCTTCTTCAACAAATTGGTTCCTCCAAAGTACCTTGACTGATGCAACCTCTTTTGCTCTCAACTTGCGAACTTGGCGATCCAGGATTCTCACTGGAATCTCCCCATAAGACAAGTTATCTTTGATCTCAATATTCTCAGCTTGAATGATCAAATAAGGATCACCCATGCACTTCTTCAAACTGGAGACATGAAACACCAGATTAACCGCCGCTAACTCTTGTGGTAGCTCTAACTAACAAGCTACTTTCCTATCCTCTTTGAAATTCTATATGGACCAACTTAACAAGGACTAAGTCATTACAACAAAAAGGGATATAGCGGCAATTAAAAATGAAATTAGCGTCCATAACTATGGACGTTATAGCTATTATCAGCCAATGCACTTTGGTTGCTGTATCGAGGGTCGGCAAAGGAGTTTTTAGCCATTTGGACACAAGATGGTAAAGTCAAGATCTTTTGCCGTTAAAACTCATTTGATTTAGTGGCAATTGGTTGCAACAATTAAGAAGTCTACAAAATCAAATCTAAAGTGGTTAGTTTTCTCACGTAGCATCCGTTTATATAGAAAGTAAAACCAAGTAAATTGTCGCTAAAACACATTTGTTCTAGCGGCAATTGCTTTCGGCAATTAAAATGGTTGGTAAATCCAATAAAAATAGTAGTTATACTTTTGTAGTGTCCATTTTTATAGACGGTAAATCCTACTAATTGTTGCTAAAGCGCATTAATTCTACTGCCAATAAAGATAATTTTTAATAAAATTTACTACGACAATCATGTTCATGTAGCGTCCATTTTGATAGCCGATAAATTCGATAAAAATGTTGCTAAAAGTACATATCTTTAACGACAATGGTTTGGTAGTAATTATAAAGGTTAGAATATCCTTTTGAAACCATCTTAATTTCCCCCATTTAGCGTCTAATATTTTTGTCTAGAAAATTCACTTAGTTTGACGCTAAAATTCACAAACTTTAAGGACCATGTTTTTAGTCGTAAATAATAATACTGTCTTCAATGAATTTCCACAACGGTTCGCCATATTGAAATATTTTACAGGCATTATTTTTTAAAATCATACCGCATGACCTGAAATAATATAATAAATGTGTCAAAAGATGAAACTCACTTAATAAAAACATCACGAGATCAAACAAGTTCTCATACTCTAACAAAATATTTACTACACCAAATCATATCATATCATATATTTATATAAAAGAGAACCTTAGGCCAGCTTATGTGGCGCAACCACAAACAAGAATTCTCTTTTAACTTATTTATTTCCAAAATTAGCCTTCCGTTTCATGAAAAGTTGTGACTTTTATAAAAAAATTGTGACTTTCTATAAAAAGTTGCAACTTTTACAAAAAAGTTGTGACTTTTTATGAAAAGTTATGACTTTTACGAAGAGTTGCGACTTTTATGAAGAGTTGCAACTTGAATGAAGAGTTGCGACTTTTATGAAGAGTTGCAACTTGAATGAAGAGTTGCGACTTTTATGAAGAGTTGCAACTTTTATGAAATATTATGACTTTTATGAAAAATTATGACTTTTCAAAAAGGTTTTGACCTTCGTGATAAGGCAGATTAAGTATTTATTGATACAACCCTTTGTTGTCTATAAATAAGGGAATTTCCTCTCATTTTAAAACAACAAAAATTCTGAACTACTGCTACTTCTTCTTCTTCTTCTTCTTCTTTTTCTTCTTCTGTAGAATTATATTCGTGTACTTTGCTCATGTTGAGTGACTGACTGATACCATTATTTTTGTATCAACACACTTGTGAATAGAATCTCTCTATCCTGAGAGGATCTATTCCTTTAAACTTCAGTTAGTAGAATGGACTAATTTCTTAAGGGAACAATGTGCACTCACTGGGCTCTATTTTTTCCTTTATGTTTCATTTTGTTAGTAAAGATTCTTGTATGTTGTTTATAGTCACTAATTTATACTTATTTTATTATTATTTTTTTATTTTTGTGTACATGTTTTAAACTTTGTTGTTTATGTTTATGCTTTTGATCATTATGTTAAAGTAAAGATATGTTAATCAAGAGTTTGATGTAATCATTAGACTATTGGTGTCATGTAGATTAGAATTTTTAAACTTCTAAAATAAATGACTTTAATCTTTATAGAGTGTTCAGTGGCTAAAAGATGCATGAGATGTGCAATAAAGGACTTTCAGTGTTCAAAACATAGGGTGTTTCAACACAATCTTGGAGTTTTATTTATTCAACTTTCTATCTTATCGAAGTATTCAATCGATTAGTGACATTCAAAAAATAAAGGAATGTAGTGGGATGGTAAGTATTTTGCTCAACCGTAATCAAACGTTTGGGCTTCAAATGTTAGGTTCGAGTCAATGAATTACCTCTCACTGTAGGATGAATCTATATTAATGACATATTAAGAAAATAATTACCTCCTTATAAACTTTAGATTAAAAGTCCCAAAAATAATAAAGTTTTAACCACATTGATAAAAACATAAACAATAAAATATGTTTTTTAGCTATCAAAGTAGTGTCATCGACTGCGTATGATTTTGAATAAGGGACTTGCCAAGACATCATTTAATCCAAATTATTTGAGCAACATACGTTATTTCATTGAACTCCAAGAGATGTGTTTTTATATTTTAATTAACTTATCAACTACACAACTAATTATATAAGATATATCATATTTAGATTTTGTATGTAGCGGCCTTGAGTAGGAGAAAAACTCTCGCAATTAATCAATATAATGTTTTTACAATTTTTTCAAAATACAAATATAGACATTGAAACAATTACATATCTTTTGTAAAGACTTTGGTGATGAACAACTATATTAAAATGAAGAATTAATAACGATATTTGTAAGCACTTAGAATCAAATCATTTTCGTTGTAAGATTAAAAAAATATTTCATATCATCTTTGGATAAAATATTATTGATAATTTATTGTAGGGTTGTACCCTCTCAATAACACATGTATTATCATATGTTAATAAGTTGATTATTGACATAGTTCACAACCGCGCGAAGCACGGGAAATTTACCTAGTGTTACATAAAAAAAGCTATGTACAAATACTAATGACCCTAGTATGAAAAAGACATTTCAGCATAAAAAAGACATTTCACGGTGCCGACCACGTCCACGGTGTAGGCTCAGGGCGTGACAAATGTATTAGGAAGTAACTGATTAGTAGTAATACATTAGTACTGATCACCTTTGTTTGACATTTTATTGTTAGAAAGATATTAAAAAAAAAAAAGGCTTATAGAACATTAAATATATGTCTGATAGCTTGTATTAGATAGTATACTTGTGTTTTTTCACATATCATTCAATGCATACTAAGAAAAGTAGAAAAACATTCAAGATAAGGATGATCATAGTTCAACAGGTATCAACAAAAAGAAATTAAGTCTTTGTTGATTTATGGGATCTAAAGGAACACTTAAGCATGTTGAGAGAAAAGTGAAGTTAGTATACAAAGGGAAAAATGAAGTTCTCTACGCATGTTGACTCTTTCCATGATCTCCTCTTAGGTTCTCAAAGTGGCCATTTTGTTACGTGATTTAATCTCTAGTGCCTGGAGATATAAATAACATCGGGGAAAAATCTTTCTTTTTCTTGTGGGTGGAGTTTAGTTATTTGATGTAATTGAAGTTATTGTTTTCTGTTGTATTTGGAAACCATTTTTTGTATATTGCTTTATATGTAATTTTGAAATATTTGATTTGTCTTCTCCTACTAAATGTCACCATATCATTATTAATGGTTCTCTGTTAAGGAAGTTTTTGGCTCTAAATTTACCGGTGATACACCGTTCATGCCTGGAAATGTATGGCCTGATCATATTGAAACCTCATTGGAAGATGCTAAAGTTTTCCTTGCTGAAATTCGGGATGACGTCTCTCCCTTTTGTCCCCTATCTCTTGGTTTTGAGAATAAAATCTCGCCCATAATTTGGCTACCACTATGTTTCCACGAAAAGGCTCTCTTAGCAAAATCTCTAACATAGTTATATTTGTTGTTTATTGTCTGCTGAAGAAGATCAATATAAACTGGGTTCTATGGGTCCGCGAATACATGGTTGAATGTTTTGAGGATATGAACTCCACTGCAAGCTTACCCTATGATTTCTTATCTCTAGACTTATTGTCGATTCTCTTGTGGATCTGTCTGACTATATGACTACATTGATTGAGGCTACACATGATACTCGAACTTTTTCAAGAATAGATTATGTGTTGATTAACGAGAAACCGTATAAGAAGGAGTTTGTCCAATCCAGGGCTGATATACCCCGGGCTACTAGAATCTTTGCTGACACTGAAGCATTGCTCCTCAAGGAGGCTGAACACATTAATTTAAGACTCAAGGGTCTTGAATTCCATATGGAGGTTTAACAAGATGCCCTTGGAAAAATGTTGCAACTCCACAAGGACTCCAGTATCGATATTGGAAAGCTTCGGTTTGAGATGGGAGGACTTAAGAAGGATGCCTCTATTTTTGTTAACATTATTTCGAAAGAAGTCAACTCGATCAAAACTGGAGCTGACTCTGCGAATAATCAACTGGATGTTACTATGAACACTGCATATTGATCTTTCTCTACGACTGTTGAGAAATATCTTACAAATTTTTGCACGAACGTTGTCAACACTCTGACGTATTTTCTCGTGAAACATTAATATTATGACCTCATTTGCTTCTGACCCCATACTCTTTGTATGTTTAGTTTTGCTTCTTTCTCTATCTTGCTTGCTGTTGTGTTGTCCTTTTCGATTATGTAAAAGGGGGAGAATCTATACATGTGCATACAGAAAAGGGAAGCACTAAGACATGGGGAGTATTCAAGTGACTATTCATCTAAGAACAATCGAACAGGGAAGTCGTCTTAAACTTTCATCAATTATAGTTCTCAATATCAAAAAGGGTGAGATTGTTAACTTGTTATATTCTGATTGATGAAACATCGCAGGAATTAACAAAGAATAATACGAGCAGAATGAAGTCACAAAAATATTACGGAAAAACAACACAAAGCCAAGGATCAAATCAAACAGAATCCATTTTGGATTTACTAAGCAACCATAAAAGCAAGAGAGCTTCAATCATGCAGAACAAACGGCTAATGAAGGAAAATATATATCAGGAGATCAATCAACCATGACTTATGGAAAAGATTAACAAATCAGCCAAATTTAAGGAAAATCAGACAATATCTCAGGAAATCATCAACCAAATGAAGGAATTGATTTAATCATGTACACATCTGATATGGACATGATTCACCTAATTAATTCAACTAAATGAAGTGATCATCCCAGGATCCTTGATTTACATCTCCCTGGGTTTTCGAATAGAGAATCACCTCTTATGACTATTTAAACCTCTCTCGGTCTTTGATGAAAAGTAAGCAACTTTTCTTGAGCTTATATTATGATCTTGTTTTATCTTTCATCAAGCTTTTGTAATCACGTGAGTGAACACAATTGAATAGAAAAGAGAGAGAAAGATTTTGAGTTTAGATTTACCAGTACAGGAAGTGTCAAGATAGAATTCTGATTTGCATATCAGACAGGACCAAGTTAAGGAAACTTTGTACTTCTCAATGCTAACTTCAAACGCTCTAAAGGAAACCCTTGAAACCTAAGGGGACTTGACTAGGCACCACAACTGTGATCCAAACCAGTATAAACATCCTGTGTTATTTATTTTCTACAAGATATTTTTACTGTTTCTTCATTCTACTAACTTGCAGGCGAGTCGACTGACCATTACAGGTAGTCGACTAAAAAAAATTTAATTCACCCCCGCCCCCTGTATATCACATAGTTCAACAGGATCATCTCCTCTTTGGTTCTCAAAGTTTCCATTTTATTACGTGATTTGATTGATCTCTACTCCAGGGAGATATCAATTAGATCAGTGCAAATCTTCTATGAGGTAAGTTGTGTATTCAATTATGTCCAAAAATCTACATGGTATTGTGCATGTGATCTAGTTTTTTTTCCATTTATTTTTCCACTTTTATGCTAGGAAAAGAGGCTTAGGGATATATGGTGTAATTAAAGTGGACACAATACCATTCTGATAATTGAAGCCATTGTTTTCTATTGTATTTTGGAAACCATTTCTTGTATATTGCTTTATATGCAATTATGAAATATTTGATTTGTCTTCTGCTAATAAATGTCATCATTTATAATAACACGAGGGGTTCTCAAGTTATTTAACTTTTCTTTTATATTCTTAAAGTAACAGTTAACATAAGTTAACTACTGTAAAACTCTATAA
Organism: Solanum sitiens; assembly: GCA_016801875.1. Lineage (NCBI taxonomy): Eukaryota > Viridiplantae > Streptophyta > Magnoliopsida > Solanales > Solanaceae > Solanum > Solanum sitiens. Next base: position 338,735 of record JABWTJ010000612.1, on the reverse strand, counting down.
GTTTACTCTATTGACATATACTTATAAAAGAATCAAGAACCTGAAATTTTTTACTAATGTACTTTTATTCCATAAGTAAAACTTATGAATTGCTAACCTATTACCAACAAATTTTGAAAAGTAAATATTTATTTAACAACACATTTTCTCTACATTACTAAAATTTCTAACGGATTACTAATGAAGATTTTTTGTTATTGAATTTTCCAACTGATTACTTACAAAATTTAAAATATAAACAACCAAATTTACTAACCTACTTGCTATCCGTTAGTGGAGATACTAACTGGATACTAACCATGTTTCTGTTGGTAAATTTGCCAACGAAAATGTTAGAGCCAATTTTCATAAATTACCAACAAAATCTTCTGGTGGTTACCAACCAATTTTTGTTAAGTAAGTTTACCAACGATTATAATTTGTTGGCAAATTTTACCAACAAACCTTTTAGCAACACTTTGATTTTCGTTAGTAACAGTTAGGTAACTCGATTTACCATCCGATTTGATAGATTTACCAAACGATATTTTTGTTGATAATTATGCCTTATTTTGTAGTGTGAGTCACAATAGAAATTCATAAAATGAAAATCATAGATTTGCCTCAATCTAAGATTACCTGATACGGGTGTTGATAGGAAGTTGCATATAGTAAAAAGAATAATAAAGTCGTAGGCAAGTTGACCAAAGCACAGTTCGAATAAGGTAAAACAAACAAGACAAAGGAAAAACCCAGATCAACTGTGTTTTATAAATCATGGAAGAAATAGTTGAGATGAACTATTTTATCATCCAAATTTATCCAAATATTATCTTTATTATTCTAATTCAAAAGAACTCTTCACACATTACCTATTCAAATTATAACAGGCCCAAAAAATCAAACTTCTTTAATTTTTTGTTAGTTTCTATTTTTTCCCTTTATGCACACTAAATAGAGAATCAAGAAACCAAGGTACTTTTTGTTGTGTTTTTATTGCCGTTGATATATTTTTTTAATATTATATGGTTTGCATGCAAATAATGGAATGTATATGTTTACAATTAAAGAAAACAATATTTGGTTATGTTTCCTTTTTATTAATTTATTTTGCAATGTATAAAAGAAATATGATTGATTTTGATAAACGACAAGCTAGGATGAAGAGTGTTTTGACACGTAGAATTTACAAAAAGCTATTCAAAGATGTCACAATTATTGAACAATTTTGTCATGGATGTGAAAAAAGTTAAATCATTTTAATTAACTTCATTTTTATGAGTATATTTAATTATTTTAAGGATGCTGATAAATTGTTTGTTCTAGTGATTTCAAGATCTTGGAGTTTAGATTTTCTTTGTTATGTTCTTTTCTATGTTTATTTTATTGCTCATCAAGGAGGAGTTATCGAAACAATTTGTCAATCTTTGTCGTCTGCGGTTGGTATCTTCAAACTTACTTTGTGAGACTACTGATGAAAATACTTTTTGTAATTTTTGGGTTTCCTTTTTCTAAAAAGAAAACGATGATTTTAATAAACAAGTTGTTGTAATTTCACGATCTAGAATTTTGATTTTCTTTTCGTTTTCCCAATGTTTTTAAAAAGATTAATTAGAATGTAACTTTGGGGGGTTCATTATTATTTTAATTAAACTTTTTATTTATTTATTTTTTCATTTTTGTATGATTGTTGACACCCAATTTTGATCTTTAACTATTTCAAAAATGTTATTCTATTAAATACATATTTTTAAAAATATATTTCAAGTTTTAAATGTTAGTCGATTTTGTCCAGAAATATATATTTTAGTATGCATATTTTATAAAAAAAATATTATTAAAATATTTTAGAATTTTTAATAAATTTTGAAATAGTTATTTTACTGAAATGTTTAAAAATTTAAGTGAGTTTAATTATGTAAAAATACAATATAATGTATATAGTATTTTAATTGGATATCATCTCTTCAATTTTCCCCAAAATCATTTAAATCTTAGCTTATTCTATTCTAATTTCTTTCAATTCTAGTCTATTCAATTCCAAGTGTATTTTAATTATATCCACTCTTCCGCCCCAATAATAGCTAATTTTTATTGCAATTTTGCATTCAAATCCAATCCAATGTGATTTTGAGATTTCATCTTATAATATGGAGATATTGAATCTCAGCCCCTCATCTCTTTAATAATTAACGGTTCAGATTTACCCATCGTTTCTTTCTTTTTTGATATCAAAAGACCTAAACCCTGACTATTCCATTTTTCTACTCTTCCTCGCCTCCCTCTCTAGCCGCCGTCTCTACCACCTTTTCTCTCCACCAATGACTCTCTCTCTCCCCTTGCCTCTTCTCCTCTCTCCTCTCTTGCCTATCTTTCCGGCAATGGAAAGTAGCCAGGCGAGGAAAACAGCAGCTCCGGCAAGTCCAGCAGTCGTTGGCTGCCTCTGTTTCTCTCCTCTCCTTTCTCTGGTGTGGCAAACGAAAGCAACCGGCCATACATGCAATGAAACAGTAGCAACCAAGCGACTCCGGTGATGGCAGGAGTGCCAGATGCTCCATCCAGCAGAAACATAAACAACAACAGCAGCCAGCGAAGAACAGCAGCAACCAGACAACCGACTGCGTGCTCGGGAAAAGCCAGCAGCCAAATGACGCCAGCAGCGGCGCCCAGTCGCCTGCCTCCTCCCCCTCTCTCATTTCCGGACAATAGATCCGAACCAGTGAACAAGGCAAACTCCGGCGAAGCTTTTGAATGTTTCTAACTGGTCAAAAGACAGATATTTAACCGATCCGTCCGGGTACATTTCTTTTAAAATCATTATCTCATCTTAGAAATTCTATTATTCTTCTTATATGCAATGTGATGAAAGTTCTATGCATGATTGGTGTAGAAGTTCTCTTAGTCTTAAAATTCAACTACTAGTTATGACATTGAGATTTTACAAATTGTTTATGTGTGATAAAAAGTTGAATTATTGTGTCCTTCATGTGCTTGCTGGTCTTTATCGTTTAGCTCATTGTCTGCTTCACAAGAATATTGTGTGGAAGTTTTCTCTTGTATTTTTAACAATACCTTGATTGTCGATTTATGGTTAAAGTTGATAAGTATGGTTATTAAATCTTTGATTATCTTGATGAGATGTACCTATTGTTTATTACCTCCAATAATGTCATTTCATCCCTTTAATTGATGCAATTTTACTTGTAGTAGTGGCAATATTTTTGTATTATAATTTGTATTGCTACTTGAGTTTAGATTGATCCTCGACATATTTCTCATTTCTTGTTGTGAATATATTATATTAAGAATGTGTAAGTACTTCTTGACTTGTGTTTTCTTCCTTTAATATTATTATTATATCCTTGCTTGAAATTTATTTATTGATACTAAGGTGATTTTTATGGTATTGTGCTAATCCGGTTAGATTTTGTATCTCTTGGGTAAGGTAAATTTTACTTATTATTTTATTTATTAATGTTAGTAGATCATAATTTTCTTCATTGAAGTTGAATTGATTCTCACTTGTTATATTTTAGTAAAACTATATTTGATTGAGCCAAAAGTAATTTAAAATTGTATTACTTATTTGGTTTTTTCTTTAAATAAGGTAAATAATATGTGATTGATCCTAAATAATTTCTTGCTATATAATACATGCCCTCTCCTCCACTATATAAGGAGATGCCCTTATTCTCATTAGGATAGGCTTTAGCAATCAGAAAAAGACTTAGAGACTTACACTTAACAATTATCAAAAACTCTCTCTATTCTAAAGAAAAGAATTAAAACAAAAGTCTTGTGAACTCTACGAGGGCTCTCTAATCGGATTTGTTGTGTTTGGGTCAAATAGTTGATTGAGTTTGTCTTCATTGCTGATAAATATTTCTACTTTAACTGGTTAGTTCTTCCTCCATTAGTTTAAATTTCTTCTTGCATTATTACGTCGAATGTTGTTGTGTGTTAGAATGAATAAAAGGATGCACTCGAGTTAGTTTGCGCTCTTCCTCTCTCTATGTAAGATAATGTCTATGACTATTTATTATTTGTTTGATCTCCTATGTGTGTTGTTTATATATATAAAAGTAATTTGTAACTATGAATTTGATGTTATGATTATTTTGCCATTTTATATATGTGTGTGTTACATTTTTCCTTCTAGCATGTTATGAACTTAGAGTTCAAAATGTAGAAGAGAATACCTGACGGAGCTATATTGTTTATTTTAATGTTGTATATTTTGTTCATTTCTTCTTTACTTTGTCTTGTTTTATGTGTATAACTCTAACTGTCTATTATACATGAAATATATGGGGATCGTTCAAGGCAAAAGTGAAATTACGTGCTAATTGTTTCTCATTTATTTTATTAGGTGTGATTGCTATAAAATCTTCCTATGTGTAAATTACTTGAAGAATGCAGAAATATTATAATATCTATTAAATAATAATCTAAAATCAACCATTGGTTTGTATTTGTCTTATGTAATATCATACAGTTGTAATAAATGTTCCCTATATGAGAAAAATGTAGTAAATATTTATTTATAAATAATATTAGACTCCATGCACATACGACCTAATGTTGCATAAATTTTAACTCTTTGTTCACTTAATAATCTACCTGCATGTTACTCTGTTTAGAGATCCTGTTTAGGATGTAGCAATTAATTTTGGTAACTCATTTAAGGGCATATTTTGGGATATAAAAATCAACATATGGCTTTCACTCTATCTACAAAATAAATCATGTTTATACATGTTGCATATTAATATTGGCATGTTAACTCAATTCTCATATGTTAAAGCTTATGGTCACATTTTTCTTACATGCAAATTGATTAGTAATCATGACTCTAGAAATTATGCAATATGTGTGACCTTTGAATCATTTAGAATCATGTTCTTAGTATTATTAAGTCATTTTCAGCATGTTGAAAAATATTATAATTCTCTGCGTATTTGATACAAACTCGTAACTATTTCAGTATTACAATGGTTTTCGGCCACTTAAAATAAATCAATTATTTTCTAGCCTGTTAAATAACTGAGTTACTTTTATGCCTTTTCTATCACCATACCATGACATTTTATCTACAAGATAAAAATTATTAACTCATCTTTCCCTCTTACATGCAAGTTTGCTTTGTCAATAAACTGTCCTCCAATCTGAAAATAAATTAATCCTTTACTGTAAATTCTTGCCACATAAAATAAGATTCTAAATCTTTCTTTGCATGCTCATCTGCCCTGTTCAAATATGTCAATAAATAAATTATGGATTTTGAATAATGTTTTGCCACTTAAAACCATCATTGACCCTTGTAATATTCTGCTTGTTAATCTGATTTTATTACTTGTTATTTGGTCTTTATTATTATGTTTTTTGTTGGAACACATATCTAGCATCAGACCTTCACAACTATGTATGTTTGAAAGAATGTTTAATAAGATTTAGAGGTAATGTGAGATTTATGTGCATAATGTTCGTCCTATTTGTTTAACTTTGTGTCTAGGGGGCCTATTAGGAGCATACTTTTTTCATTCAGTCTAAAACTTTCTTAAATAGTAGTCGAATGTCTGGTATATTAAGTGGGGGCTCTAGGCACCTTTTAGGATGTTATGCATGCGGTGGTGGGGTAGGATTACTTTAGACCCTACAGAGATGATGAAATTGCCTCGAGTCGTAAATGACAAACATCTGTTTTGTCTTTCCCTATATGGAAGTCGAGCGTTGATCCGTAAAGTCTTTTAGAGTCTACCTTCCCTTTTATCTTTTTATGTGTTGTAGTTATATTTATTTGGGGGTAGTTTATTATATAAAATAAAATTTGCACTTGACTATTTAATTGTGTAATATATGTCACCTCGCTTTCCTTTATTATTTGCTTAGTATTTATTTTGTTTTACATTATGTATCACCTAGTCTCGCATGCTTAAACAATTAATTATAATAATAAAGTGTTTAATATTATTCATCACCTAGATGGGATGTTTAAATTGAATAACCTAAATGAAGTGACCATACTTGCTACATTTAAGCCCCCACATAAGTTGCATGAGATATGGTCGAGATCCACATTTGTGGACCTCGAGGGATGCCTAACACCTTCCCCTCAAGGTAATTTGAACCCTTACCCTGATCTATGGTTCGTTGAACTTAGTTAGATTTAGTTAGGTTAGATAAGTGCCCTAACACGCATCAATTCGTTAGGTCACGACTCCTCAAAACATTTAGAAGTCCCAAAATAGTTGTTAGGTCGTGATTAAAACACATTTTGCAGAAAATGGAACACGACAGATATCGGTTTATTGCATTTTTCCCTAGTCATTAACAATACTATATTTTTATGTATTATTAATTTGGGATTTTATGATTTGAAGTTGTGAGTTTTACACTATGGTTCAACATTTTTCTCTTTTCTTTCTTTTCACTTTTTATTTGTTAATTCATTATATATTATGTTTTGGTGAAAAAAATAATTATTGTATATCAATTTTTTTAATGAAATTTGATTTATTTATGTTTAATATTTTTCTTATAGTTTGCAAGAATTGCACAATGAGGAAGGTAAGAGAAGAGAAACTGCAAGTTTATTCAAAATGCAATACAAATTTAGGTATTGTCCCGTCGCAAAAAATCTGGTATGTCTTCGAATTCTAATTTTTTTATTGTCATTTAAATATTTTGGAATTATTATATATTGTGATTTATTTCTTTTTTTACTTCTAATAAGTAAATTTTATTTGAAAAGACACCAAAATTGTATCAAATAAGGTAGAACAGAGAGAGTCATATTGTTCCTTCGTCCTATTTTATGTGAAGTATTATTGTTTAGAGAGTCAAATTTTTTTTTTCTTTGATTGTAGTTTTCACAATTTAGTTTTGAATAATTCTTTATCTTGACTTACAATATTTTTTAAATATTTAATTATTTTAACAAAAAGTTTTGAAGAATTCGAACCCAAATCAATAGTGAAATTACGTATTTTGACTTTCTTATGTTGGCTATAGGCTTAAATTATAAGAACGAAAATACACTTCTAATGCAATCGTAGATTATTCTTCGATATGTTTATGGTGATTCGAAGTCTTTTTATTCATATGTTAATAAAAAATAACATGTACTTAATAAAAGAAGTTAAGGTTATATCAAAATTGACCTACACACCACTCTGTTTTAAAATATAAAAACGACCATTGTCGTTTGATATTGGATTTATTTTTCCATTTGGTTCATGTTATATGGATTCATTATTTATACTATGTTAATCCTATAACATGTTAAAGTGTTATTATTTGAGGAATCAAACAATTTCTTTTATAAAATAATTTTATTTATTCGCTATGTTGATTTGTAGAACTTTTTGTGTATATATTTTTACTTTAAAAAGTTGAATAATTTATGTCCGGATTCCTAGTCAAACTAATATGTTTTAATCTTCGTACTCCATACCTTTTAACGTAATTCAAGATAAAGAAAGTACATATTATAAGTAAAATTTTCAAATACAAGTACAAGATTTTGACTCTAGGTTTATGTCAAATAAGAAGATAAAACTGTAATTTCATTCTTTGTACATATAAATGTGTGTGAAAAATAATGGATACCACTTCGTATAATGCTTAGTTTTTGGGTCTGATCACTAAGTGTAAAAGATCAGAGACAATATTTCAAGTAGAAGAAGAGAATTTATTGAGCGTGGACTAATTGAAAAATTCAAAAAAGGTGAACCCAAAAAATTCGCTCATAAGGATATTGCTATGAATAGAAGTCCTGACATGCTCATTGATACTCCACTATCACCTCCTGTGTTGTTGTTGCTGCTACAAGTTTAAGGAGAATGGAGAAATCATTTTCTTTCATCGTAAAATCTATACTACTTGTTGATTATGATCAAGTTTCGAATGAATACATCATATCGAGTAGTACTGGAAGGGGAAGAGTAGAGACAGTGGTAGAGGAAGAGTATATTGATTCGGAACTTGTTCACCAACAACAAGTTGTGTAGTATTTACTGTGGAAGAAATTGAATCCTCATTTCTCCTTGATTATGTAGAAACAACAACAGGAGAACGAGGAGTGGATGGTGAATTATCAATGAGCATGTTAGCAATATAATTAATATGAATATCCTTAGGAGCTAACTTTTTTGGATTTTTCTATTAGTTCAAGCTCAATTAATTCTCCTCTTTTACTTGAGAATGTGTCTCTGATCCCTTAAATTTGGTGATCTGGCATTAAAAATAATCATTATAAGGAACTGTTGTTCAGTTCCTTTATATATATATATATATATATGTATAAGGAAACAAACTACAATTCTTCCTATTGGTTCAACATAGCTTAGAGTAAAAATTTTGTACTTGTATTGTAAAATTTACTTATAATATGTGAAATTATTAGGCTTGAAACTATGAATTTAGATATAAAATCTTTAAATTTATAAAAATGAAATGTGTGTAGATTCAAAGACTACACGAAAAGTACTCCAAAAAATATTGCCAATGAATCAACATTTGTTTCGTAAAATATTGTTGGACACCAAAAAGATTAACACTTTAACATAAAATAGTTATAAACAATGTATTCATAACTTAATAAGCTAATTTGTTTTCTTTTTAGAATTCAAAATCCTTAAAATTAAAATGATAGATCAACCTCTACCGTCGTAGTGACATAAATACTCTTGTCAAGGGCATATAAAACTAGTTGTGTTTTGGTACTGCTTCTTGCCACATTATGGTTTTAATTAGCTCAGGTAAAAATCATTCAAATTTTTAAAATAAAAATACATTTTTGAAAGTTACACGAAAATTTTGCAAGTCAATATAGCGAATGATATAAAATGTTCAATTTTTTTGAGAGAAAACTATAGTTAAAAGAGAATATTATTTTAGTCCCTAAATAGTAACTCATACACTATAAAAAGAGATAAAAGAAGTATATAAATTTATTTGTTCCATTTTATGAATACAATTTTTAAGTTTTTTCAATAAAACTTACTTGGTTGAAGCTAAAAAATAAATATACGTCCCTATAACTAACAATTCAAAATATTTTAAGTGGAGAAAAATATATACCTGATTTTCTACAAGGGGGCAAACCTAAATCTATATTGCATTCTGGACAAACATCCCATTTTTCTTTTTGATATCTTACTCGTTATGCATTTGTTGCAAACTGTTAAAAAATATTAAACTTACATTAATCAAATTTCATAGAAAAACCCCATTAAATTGTAACACCCCTTAGCCAAAACAGACCAAAAATCAATTTTTCAGAAAATTCTGCATGTGCAACCGACGTGACAATCGACGGTCCGTAGCTTGACCCACGGTCCGTCCTGCACAACCATCTATGGAATCAGAGACTCCCAAAAACTCAGACGAGGAAAATTGGCTAAATCTTGATCGACGGACGGACCTATGGTCCAGGTCAGACTACGGTCCGTAGCCCGTGACCGTCGATCTGGACCCCCCTTGAGAAACTCTCTGACAAGGACCACGGGTGACCAGCATGATCTGTAAGTGGACTCACGGTCCGTAGGTTTGACCGTAGATGGAAATTTACAGACAGTTTAGGGGGAAATGCAGTTGAGTCAACTTCAATTGATCATAACTCTTAGCAAAAAATGAATTAGGTGTCCCATGATATATCAACAGATAGATAATTGAATTAGCCTTCCATAGCCACCGACCTTTCTAACATCAGAGCTCCGAGTAAAATGTTATGCCCAATTTAGTACAGGCCTGTCGAACAGACCCAACCTACGGACCCAAACGACGGACCATCGATGGAACGACGGACCGTCTGTCCAGGTCGTCGTTTGGTCTGACAACAACTTACCCAGGGGTCTTTTGGTCTTTTTCCACTCCATTTAAATTCTAAGATACGTCATTTAGAGCCTAAATCATCAGATTTTAGTCAGTTTAAGCCTAGAAACATGACTAAAACTTACCTAAGTCAAATCATAAATCAAAAGTTAGAAATTTAGAAGCAAGAAAGGGGAAAAAAAGGTCAATAACCCTAGTAAAGAACGCAGCAAGGTTCCAACAGTTCCAGCCCTGAAACCTAAGTATTTTTCCGTGAAGTTCATCACCAGGTATGTGGGATTTCACTAGTGGGTTCCTTTCACCCATTGGGTCCCTAGTTTTCAGTCAGTTCTTGATTCTCTTATCATGATTAAACCTAGGGTTTCTAGAACTTTGCTAGAAGTTCATGAATTTATAAAATATATGTTCCAAATCAGATTTCCATATTATTACTCAAATTATTGCATGAATTTCAGAACCCTAGCTTTGTATTTCTTTAGTTCTTGAATTACATATGCTAGGTCAGATATTTCAGTTATTCAGTTATACATGCCTCAGTTTTAATACATCATTATCATATTAAATGTTGCGTTCTCAGTTTGCATGTTCAACTTTGAGCTATCCAGTATTTACAGAAAATTCAGAAATAATCAGTTAACTACATAAATCTATGGGAGTAGCATAATGCCGAATTGGACTAGGGTTCAGCGTACCCAATTAGTCCCAGAACTACAAGTCAAGTAGGTTGTAAGTCCCCTCTGTGGGCAATCAGTTTAGTGATCACGCCAGCATGCCTTTATACTTCTGGCAGGGTATATTGGGTCCTCTCGATGGGGCGTATACATCGAATTCCACATTTTGCTCATGTCGGTTTATTGTCGGTTATTAGTAGCTCCCACAGTTCAGTCAGACTCTATTGCATTGACCATTTATCAGTATATTCAGTATTCAGTTTCCGCATGTTATAAATTGGTCATTGCATTCAGTTAGCTCAAATTTCAGTATATCATGTTCAGATTATTATACTTGCTTTTGTGCTTGTTCAGTTATGTTTTATTTCAGCTTTATTCTATCCTACATGCTCAGTGCCTCTCAAGTACTGACGCATATGTGTGCTACATCTTCTCGTGATGTAGGTTCAGGTTCTCAGCATCCAGATCTCGTTTAGATCGATTTCTGATCTTCAGTTCAGCAGATTTAGTGGTGAGTCCTCATTCTCCGAGGACAATAGTTATGCGTTTCTTTTCAGTAGTTAGTTTCTTAAGTTTCAGTTTTTGCTAGATTTAGCTGGGGCTTGCCCCAGTATTTATAGTCCAGTTTAGAGACTTATTTCAGACATAGTTAGTTTCAGCTTAGCGTTGAGTTAATATTTCTTTGCATTAAACTCATCAGTTTTCATATATCTTAGTTTTAGCATATGGGTATTCCCCATTCTTTCATTTTAAGTATGATTTAGCTTCAGCAAAACTTTATATTCTTTAGTATGCTCATGATCATGCCAGCAGGGTTAGCTTGGGATCACTTGTGGTTCTAGGTTCCATGTCCTCTCGGGGTAGCTCGGGGTGTGACAAAACTTGGTATTAGAGCACTAGGTTTAAGAGTCCTAGGATGTCTTAAAAGCCGCACTAAGTAGAGTTCTTTTCATGGGTGTGAAGTGCACCACATCTAAAGAGAGGGAGGCTATGAAGTATTTTAGGAAAACTTCACTTTCTTGTTACTCTTATCGTACGTAAGGTATGATCTAATTCCATTCTAACTTGACGTTTTATGTTTCAGATCATGCCTCCTCGTAGAGCTAACGCTAGGAATGCGAACGCTAGAAATGCAAACGCAGTTCCTCCAGTCCCAGATTAAGAAGTCTCCAATGATGAGTTCAAGATTACCATACAGCTGTTGGCTCAGAGTATGACCAACCAGAACAATCGAGTTCATGCTCCTGTGAATGAAAATGGTGGATCAAAAGCAGCAAGGGTCCGTGACTTTGTTAGGATGAATCCGCCTGAGTTCTTAGGATCACAAACTAATGAAGATCCTCAGAATTTCTTGGATGAGATAAAGAAGATCTTTGAGGTAATGCAAGTCACTGGGAATGATCGGGTTGAGTTGGCATCATACCAGTTTAAGGATGTTGCTCATATTTGGTACACTCAGTGGAAGAAAAATAGGGGTACACATGCAACTCCTATAACTCTGGATTGTTTTAGTGAGATTTTTCTCGACGGGTTTTTCCCAATAGAGTTGAGAGAAGCAAAGGCTCAAGAATTAATGAACTTGAGGCAGGGAAACATGACAGTCCAAGAGTATGGGCTGAAGTTTAACCAACTCTCCAGGTATGCGCCTCACATGGTTGCTGACTCCAGGCTCTAAGTCTCAGAGAAGTGTTTCAGGTAGCAAGACTTACCCCGCTTGCCCTAAGTGAGGTAAGAACCATCCGGGCGAGTGTCTTGCAGGAAAGGAAGGTTGTTTTGGGTGCGTTCAGTCTGGTCACAGGTTGAGGGATTGTCCTTCTAGACATGGTCAAGCAGGTGGAAATTATAGAACTCAGTGTACAACTTCTTCAGCACCAGCAAGTCGCCCGACTAAGCAGGGTAACTAATCTGGTACAGGTGGCGGTCAGCGCCAGAATAGGTTGTATGCTCTTGAGGCTCGCCAGGATCAGGAAGGTTCTCTTGATGTAGTCACGTACGTTAGGAGTCTTTGACCTTGATGTTTCTGCATTGTTAGATCCAGGGGATACTCTTTCTTTTGTAACTTCTTACATAGCAGTCCAATTCAGTGTTAGTCCAGAAACTTTCTCATCACCTTTCTTAGTCTCTACTTAAGTCGGTGACCCAGTTATAGCTAGAAGGGTATACAGAAATTGCCTTATCACAGTCTCTCAGAAAGTCACCTCACCAGATCTTGTGGATCTAGAAATGGTAGACTACATTCATGTTATGCCTCAGTCGATTGTAGAACTAGGATTGTTGGTTTTCAGTTTCCAGATGAACCAATCTTATAATGGAAGGGTAGTAGCTTAGCGCCTATGGGTCGATTTATTTCTTACCTTATGGCCATAAAGATGATCTCTAAGGGTTATATCTATCATCTAGTTCGGGTTAAGGATTCTAGCTTTAAAACCCCAACTTTTGAGTCAGTTCCAGTAGTCTGTGAGTTTCCAGAAGTATTTCCAGAAGATCTTCCCGGAGTTCCTCCCGAAAGGGAAATCGACTTTGGAATTGATCTCCTTCCGGATACCCAGCTTATTTCTATTCCTCCTTACAGAATGGCTCCAGCAGAGCTTAAGGAATTGAAAGACTAGTTGAAAGACCTTCTATATAAGGGTTTCATAAGACCTAGCATTTCACCATGGGGTGCACCAGTGTTGTTCATAAAGAAGAAAGATGGTTCTCTGAGAATGTGCATTGACTATAGACAATTGAACAAGGTCACAATCAAGAATAAGTATCCCATCCCCAGGATTGATGACCTGTTTGACCAATTTCATGGTGCTAGCCATTTCTCAAAGATAGACCTCAGATCGATTTATCATCAGCTTAGAGTCAGAGATAGTGACATTCCGAAAACAGCCTTCAAAACTCGATATGGTCATTATGAATTTGTAGTTATCTCATTTGGACTAACCAATGCTCCTATAACTTTCATGGATTTGATGAACAAAGTGTTCAAATAGTACTTGGACTTGTTCATTATCGTCTTCATTGATGATATCCTCATTTACTCTAGGAATGAGGAAGAACATGCAAGTCATTTGAGAGTTGTTTTACAGACTCTCAAAGATCGCCAGTTATTTGCTAAGTTTAGCAAATGTGAGTTCTTGTTTCAATCCATTACTTTCCTTGGTCAAATTGTATTTAGTGAAGGGATCCGAGTGGATTCACATAAGATAGAAGCAGTGAAACAATGGCGCAGACCTACCTCTGCTACAGATATCAAAAGTTTCTTAGGTTAGCCGGTTATTATAGAAAGTTCGTGGAAGGATTTTCATCCATAGCCTCACCATTGACTATGCTGACTCAGAAGATGGTCAAGTTTCAATGGTAAGATGATTGTGAGAAAAGTTTTGCAGAATTGAAAACTAGATTAACTACAGCTCTTGTTTTGACTCTACCAGAGGGTTCAGATGGTTATGTGATCTATTGTAACGCATCCAGAGTTGTCCTTGGTTGTGTGTTGATGCAACGAGATAAGGTTATAGATTATGCTTCGAGACAGCTTAAGGTACATGAGAAGAACTATCCAACTCATGACCTCGAGCTTGCAGCAGTGGTGTTTGCACTCAAGATCTGGAGACACTACTTGTATGGTGTTCATGTAGATGTGTTCACTGACCATAAGAGCCTTTAGTATGTGTTCAACCAGAAAGAGTTGAATCTTCGCCATAGGAGATGGCTTGAGTTCCTTAAGGATTATGATATGAGTGTACATTACCATCCTGGTAAGGCGAATGTAGTAGCAAATGCTCTTAGTAGATTATATATGGGTATGTAGCCCATGTTGAGGAAGAAAGGAAAGAGCTATTGAAGGATGTTCACAGGCTTGCTCGCTTGGGAGTTCGCCTTATAAGCATATCAGACAATGGTGTAACAGTTCAGAATGGGGAAGAATCTTCTTTGATAGTGGAGGTTAAGGAAAAGCAAGACAGTGATCCAATCTTGCTTGAACTTAAAGGTGCAGTCCACAATCAGAGAGTGGAGGTTTTCTCCCAAGGGGGAGATAGTGTACTTCGCTACCAGGGTAGATTGTGTGTTCCTGATGTGGGCGAGTTGAGACAACATATTCTTGCAGAATCCCATAACTCCAGATATTTTATTCACCCAGGTGCCACTAAGATGTACCGCGATCTGCGGGAAGACTATTGGTGGAATATCATAAAGAGGGATATAGCAGATTTTGTGAGTAAGTGCCCCAATTGTCAGCAGGTCAAGGTAGAACATAAGAAACCAGGGGGTATGACTCAAGAGATCGACATTCCTACTTGGAAGTGGGAAGTGATCAATATGGATTTCATCACAGGGTTACCTCGTACTCGCAGACAACATGACTCCATTTGGATGATAGTTGATAGGATGACTAAGTCTTCTCGCTTTTTGGCGGTCAAGACTACAGATTTGAAAGAGAACTATGCCAAGCTTTACATTAATGAAATTGTGAGGTTGCATGGGGTTCCTTTTTCTATCATCTCGGATAGAGGTCCTGAGTTTACCTCTTATTTTTGGAAGTCATTTCAGAAGGGTCTTGGTACTCAAACTAACCTTAGCACAGCATTTCATCCGCAGACGGATGGGCAGGCAGAGTGCACTATTCAGACCCTAGAGGATATGTTGAGAGCTTGTGTGGATTTCAAAGGTAGTTGGGATGATCACCTTCATCTGATTGAGTTTATCTACAACAATAGCTACCATTCCAGCATTCAGATGGCCCCTTATGAGGCTTTGTATGGGCGTAGATGTAGGTCTACTGTTGGTTGGTTTGAAGTAGGTGAAGCAACTTTG
Source organism: Solanum sitiens (assembly GCA_016801875.1). Lineage (NCBI taxonomy): Eukaryota > Viridiplantae > Streptophyta > Magnoliopsida > Solanales > Solanaceae > Solanum > Solanum sitiens. The sequence continues at coordinate 323,448 of JABWTJ010000612.1, read as the reverse complement.
ATAGGGCCAGATTCAGTCCTTCATGCTATGGAGAAAGTGCAACTCATTAGAGATAGACTTAAGACAGCCCAGAGTTGTCAGAAATCTTATGCAGATGTAAGGAGAAGGGAACTAGAGTTTCAAGTTGATGATTGTTTTTTTTTGAAAGTGTCACCTATGAAAGGAGTGATTAGATTTGGCAAGAAAGGGAAGCTCAGTCCTAGATATGTAGGCCCTTACAAGATTTTGAAAAGGATTGGCAAGGTGGCATATGAGTTAGAATTACAAGCAGACTTAGCAGCAGTGCATCCGGTTTTCCACATCTCACTCATGAAGAAGTGTGTCGGTGACCCAGCATCTTTAGTGCCATTCGAGAGTGTGGCGGTGAAAGATAGTCTTTCTTATGAGGATGTACCAGTTGATATTCTTGACCGTCAGGTTAGAAGGTTGAGAAATAAAGATCGCTTCAGTCAAGGTTTTGTGGAGAAGTCAATCCGTAGAGGGAGCTACTTGGGAAGAAGAAGAAGCCATGAAAGCCAAGTATCCTCACCTTTTTCCTTTCGATTCCACTCCAGCTTGAGGTAATAGTTCCTCTTCAGTTTTCCCGTCATTCATGCGTAAATTCAGTCTTAGAATCATGTCTCTCAGTTTGTACTTGCATTTTCAGCGTATTTGCATGTTCTCGGAACTCAATTAAGTCAGAAACTCAGTTCTCAGTGTTTATTAGTAGAGTTTGCAGCTCTCTCCCTCTATTTCAGCTATTTTAGTCTTCATTCGAGGATGAATTATCCCAAGGGGGAGATACTGTAACACCCCATAGCCAAAACAAACCAAAAATCAGTTTTTCAAAAAAATCTGCAGGTGCAACCGACGTGACCATCGACAGTCTGTAGCCTAACCCACGGTCCGTCCTGCACAACCGTCGATGGGATCAGAGACTCCCAAAAACTCAGCTTGGGAAAATTTGATAAGTCTTGATCGACGAACGGACCTACGGTTCGTAGGTCAGACGTTGGTCCGTAGTTCGTGACCGTCGATCGGGACCCCCCTTCAGCAACTCTCTAACAAGGACCACGGGTGACCAGCATGGTCTGTAAGTGGACTCACGGTCCGTTGGTCTGACCGTAGATGGAAATTTACAGACAGTTTAGGGGGAAATACAGTAGAGTCAACTTCAATTGATCATAACTCTTACCAAAAAATATTTTTAGGTGTCCCATGACATTTCAACAGATAGATAATTGAATTACCTTTCCATATCCACTGACCTTGCTAAATCAGAGCTACGAGTAAAAAGTTATGCTCGTTTTAGTAATGGCCTGTTGAACAGACCCAACCTACGGACCCAAACAATGGACCGTCTGTCCAGGTCGTTGTTTGGTCCAACAGCAACTTACCGAGGGGTCTTTTGGTCTTTTCCACTTCATTTAAACTCTAAGATACATCATTTTGACCCTAAATTATCAGATTTTAGTAAGTTTAAGCCTAGAAACATGACTAAAACTTACCTAAGTCAAATCATAAATCAAAAGTTAGAAATTTAGAAGCAAGAAAGGAGAAAAAAAGGTCAAGAACCCTAGTCAAGAACGCAACAAGGTTCCAGCAGTTCCAGCCCCGAAACCTAAGTATTTTTTAGTGAAGTTCATCACCAAGTATCTGGGATTTCAGTAGTAGGTTCCTTTCAACCATTGGGTCCCTAGTTTTCAGTCAGTTTCTGATTCTCTTATCATGATTAAACCTAGGGTTTCTAGAACTTTGCTAGAAGTTCATGAATTTATAAAATATATGTTCCAAATCAGATTTCCATGTTATTATTCAGATTATTCCATGAATTTATGAACCCTAGATTTGTATTTCTTTAGTTCTTGAGTTACATATGCTAGGTCAGATATTTCAGTTATTCAGTTATACATGCCTCAGTTTTAATGCATCATTATCAGATGAAATATTTCATTCTCAGTTTGCATGTTCAGTTTTGAGCTATCCAGTATTTACAGAAAATTGAGACATAATCAATTAACTACATAAATCAATGGCAGTAGGATAATGTCGAGTTGGACTAGGGTTCAGCGTAGCCAATTAGTCCCAGAACTACTAGCCAAGTAGGTTGTAAGTCCCCTCTGTGGGCAATCAGTTTAGTGATCACGCGAGCATGCCTTTATACCTCTGGCAGGGTATATCGGGTCCTATCGTTGGGGCGTATACATCGGACTCCACATTTAGCTCATGTGGTTTTATTGTCAGATATTAGTAGCTCTCACAGTTCAGTCAGACTCTTTTGCATTGACCATTTATCAGTATATTCAGTATTCAGTTTCAAAAAGTTATAAATTGGTCATTGCATTCAGTTAGCTCAGATTTAAGTATATCATTTTCAGATTATTATACATGCTTTTGTGATTGTTCAGTTATGTTTTATTTTAGCTTTATTCTATTCTACATGATTAGTACCTTTCAAGTGCTGACGCATACGTGTGCTACATCTTCTCGTGATGTAGGTTCAGGTTCTCAGCATCCAGATCACATTTAGATCGATTTCTGATCTTCAGTTCAGCAGATTCAGTGGTGAGTCCTCATTCTCCGAGGACAATAGTTATGCGTTTCTTTTCAGTATTTAGTTTCTTAAGTTTCAGGTTTTGCTAGATTTAGCTGGGGCTTGCCCCAGTATTTCTAGTATAGTTTAGAGACTTATTTCAGACATAGTTAGTTTCAGCTTAGCGTTGAGTTAATATTTCTTTGTATTAAACTCATCAGTTTTCATATATCTCAGTTTTAGCATATGGGTATTCCCCATCCTTTCATTTTAAGTATGATTTAGCTTCAGCAAAACTTTATATTCTTTAGTATGCACATGATCATGCCAGCAGGGTTAGCTTGGGATCACTTGTGGTCCTAGGTTCCGTGTTTGCATCTCGGGGTAGCTCGGGGCGTGACAAAACTTGGTATTAGAGCACTAGGTTTAAGAGTCCTAGGATGTCTGAAAAGCCGCACTAAGTAGAGTCCTTTTCATGGGTGTGAAGTGCACCACATCTAATGATAGGGAGGCTATGAAGTGTTTTAGGAAAACTTCACTTTGTTGTTACTCTTATCGTGCGTAAGGTATGATCTAATTCCATTCTAACTTGACGTTCTATGTTTAAGATCATGCCTCCTCGTAGAGCCAACACGCTAGGAATGGGAATGCTAGAAATGAAAACGCAGCTCCTCCAGTCCCAGATCAAGAAGTCTTCACTGCTGAATTCAGGAATGCCATACAGATATTGGCTCAGAGTATGACCAACCAGAAAAATCGGGTTCATGCTCCTGTGAATGAAAATGGTGGATCAGCAGCAGCAAGGGTCCGTGACTTTGTTAGGATGAATCCGCCTGAGTTCTTAGGATCACAAACTAATGAAGATCCTCAGATTTCTTGGATGAGATAAAGAAGATCTTTGAGCTAATGCAAGTCACTAGGAATGATCGGGTTGAGTTGGCATCATACCAGTTTAAGGATGTTGCTCATATTTGGTACACTCAGTGGAAGGAAAATAGGGTACACATGCAACTCCTATCACTCTGGATTGTTTTAGTGAGATTTTTCTCGACGGGTTTTTCCCAATAGAGTTGAGAGAAGCAAAGGCTCAAGAATTAATGAACTTGAGGCAGGGAAACATGACAGTCCAAGAGTATGGGCTAAAGTTTAACCAACTCTCCAGGTATGCGCCTCACATGGTTGCTGACTCCAGGCTCTAAGTCTCAGAGAAGTGTTTCAGGTAGCAAGACTTACCCCGCTTGCCCTAAGTTTGGTAAGAACCATCCGGGCGAGTGTCTTGCAGGAAAGGAAGGTTGTTTTGGGTGCGGTCAGTCTGGTCACAGGTTGAGGGATTGTCCTTCTAGACATGGTCAAGCAGGTGGAAATTATAGAACTCAGTCTATAACTTCTTCAGCACCAGCAAGTCGCCCGACTAAGCAGGGTAACTGATCTGGTACAGGTGGCGGTCAGCGCCAGAACAGGTTGTATGCTATTGAGGTTCGCCAGGATCAGGAAGGTTCTCTTGATGTTGTCACGTACGTTAGGAGTCTTTGACCTTGATGTTTCTGCATTGTTAGATCTAGGGGATACTCTTTCTTTTGTAACTTCTTACATAGCAGTCCAATTCAGTGTTAGTCCAGAAACTTTCTCATCACCTTTCTTAGTCTCTACTTAAGTCGGTGACCCAGTTATAGCTAGAAGGGTATACAGAAATTGCCTTATCACAGTCTCTCAGAAAGTCACCTCACCACATCTTGTGGATCTAGAAATGGTAGACTATATTCATGTTATGCCTCAGTCGATTGTAGAACTAGGATTGTTGGTTTTCAGTTTCCAGATGAACCAATCTTATAATGGAAGGGTAGTAGCTTAGCGCCTATGGGTCGATTTATTTCTTACCTTATGGACATAAAGATGATCTCTAAGGGTTATATCTATCATCTAGTTCGGGTTAAGGATTCTAGCTTTAAAACCCCAACTCTTGAGTCAGTGCCAGTAGTCTGTGAGTTTCCACAAGTATTTCCAAAAGATCTTCCCAAAGTTCCTCCAGAAAGGGAAATGGACTTTGAATTGATCTCCTTCCGGATACCCAGCTTATTTCTATTCCTCTTTACAGAATGGCTCCAGCAGAGCTTAAGGAATTGAAAGACTAGTTGAAAGACCTTCTATATAAGGGTTTCATCAGACCTAGCATTTCACCATGGGGTGCACCAGTGTTGTTCATAAAGAAGAAAGATGGTTCTCTGAGAATGTGCATTGACTATAGACAATTGAACAAGGTCACAATCAAGAATAAGTATCCCATCCCCAGGATTGATGACCTGTTTGACCAATTTCAGGGTGCTAGCCATTTCTCAAAGATAGACCTCAGATCGGTTTATCATCAGCTTAGAGTCAGAGATAGTGACATTCCGAAAACAATCTTCAGAACTCGATATGGTCATTATGAATTTGTAGTTATCTCATTTGGACTAACCAATGCTCCTATAACTTTCATGGATTTGATGAACAAAGTGTTCAAATAGTACTTGGACTTGTTCATTATCGTCTTCATTGATGATATCCTCATTTACTCTAGGAATGAGGAAGAACATGCAAGTCATTTGAGAGTTGTTTTACAGACTCTCAAAGATCGCCAGTTATTCGCTAAGTTTAGCAAATGTGAGTTCTTGTTTCAATCCGTTACTTTCCTTGGTCAAATTGTATTTAGTGAATGGATTCGAGTGGATTCACATAAGATAGAAGCAGTGAAACAATGGCGCAGACCTACCTCTGCTACAGATATCAAAAGTTTCTTAGGTTAGCTGGTTATTATAGAAAGTTCGTGGAAGGATTTTCATCCATAGCCTCACCATTGACTATGCTGACTCAGAAGATGGTCAAGTTTCAATGGTAAGATGATTGTGAGAAAAGTTTTGCAGAATTGAAAACTAGATTAACTACAGCTTTTGTTTTGACTCTACCAGAGGGTTCAGATGGTTATGTGATCTATTGTAACGCATCCAGAGTTGTCCTTGGTTGTATGTTGATGCAACGAGATAAGGTTATAGCTTATGCTTCTAGACAAGTTAATGTACATGAGAAGAACTATCCAACTTATGACCTCGAGCTTGCAGCAGTGGTGTTTGCACTCAAGATCTGGAGAGACTACTTGTATGGTGTTCATGTAGATGTGTTCACTGACCATAAGATCCTTTAGTATGTGTTCACCCAGAAAGAGTTGAATCTTCGCCATAGAAGATGGCTTGAGTTCCTTAAGGATTATGATATGAGTGTACATTACCATCCTGGTAAGGCGAATGTAGTAGCAGATGCTCTTAGTAGATTATATATGGGTAGTGTAGCCCATGTTGAGGAAGAAATGAAGGATCTAGTGAAGGATGTTCACACGCTTTCTCGCTTGGGAGTTCGCCTTATGAGCATATCAGACAGTGGTGTAACAGTTCAGAATGGGGAAGAATCTTCTTTGGTAGTGGAGGTTAAGGAAAAGCAAGACAGTGATCCAATCTTGCTTGAACTTAAAGGTGCAGTCTACAATCAGAGAGTGGAGGTTTTCTCCCAAGGGGGAGATGGTGTACTTCGCTACCATGGTAGATTATGTGTTCCTGATGTGGGCGAGTTGAGACAACATATTCTTGCAGAAGCCCATAACTCCAGATATTCTATTCACCAGGTGCCACTAAGATGTACAATAGGTATGAGTTTCTTTTCAGTATTTAGTATTTTAGTTTCAGTTTTTGCTAGATTAAGCTGGGGCTTGCCCCAGTATTTCTAGTCTAGTTTAGAGACTTACTTCAAACATAGTTAGTTTCAGCTTAGCGTTGAGTTAATATTTCTTTGTATTAAACTAATCAGTTTTCATATATCTCAGTTTTAGCATATGGGTATTCCACATCCTTTCATTTAAGCAATAATTTATATTCTTTAGTATGCTCATGATCATGCCAGCAGGGTTAGCTTGGTATCACTTGTGGTCCTAGGTTCCATGTCCGCCTCTCGGGGTAGCTCGGGGCATGACAGAACTAATGAAATTTGTCATGTAATGAATTTTTATTTTTAATTCATTACATGACAAATTTCTATAGTTTTATTTTTTTTTTTAATGAAATTTGATTAATTTGTGTTTAGTATTATTTTAACAGTTTGCAATAAGTGCATAAAGAGGAAGATATCAAAAGACAAAGGGGTTGTCTGTCGAGAATGCAATATGAATTTAGGTGTTGCCCCCTTGCAAAAAATTAGGTATATACTATTCTCCTCTTAAAATATTTTGAATTGTTAATTATAGAGACTTGAAATTTAGGTATATACACATGTTTTTTTAATTGGGGAGTCAAATAACATTTTTGTTGACTATAGTTTTCTCCCAAATAAAAATCAAAACATTTGAATTATTCGCTATACTGACTTGCAATATTATTCATGTAATTTCAAATATGTATTTTTATTTGTAAAATTTGTACGATTTGTATCACAACTAGTGTCACATGGCCTTGACAAGAACACTTATGTCATTATGGTGGTAGAGGCGAACCAATCATTTTAAGTTTAAGAATTCTCAAGTTATTTAAAAAAAAAAATCAGTTTACATGGTTATGGATACATTGTTTATACTCCCTTCATCCTATTTTCTATTAAATTGTTACTATTTGAGGAGTCCAACATTTTAAAAAAAACATATGTGTATTCATTAGCTATGTTTATTTGGAGTTCTTTTCGTGTAGTATTAAATCAATAAACATTTCATTTTTATAAATTTAAAGAATTTATATTAAAATTCATAGTTTCAAGCGTTACAATTTCACATATCATAATGTCACGCCCCGAGCCTAAACCCTGGGTGTGGCCGACACTCGAAGACAATTATTGGTCTTGAGCGACCTTTGGACTTGCTTACAAAGTGGAAGACTTAAACACAAGAGATAACTCATGAAATTAATTGAAAGTAATACTTAGCCAAAGTGACATCTCTTGTCTCAAAACGTATACAACTAAAATGAATAACACTAAAGAACTATTCTATGTGTCTATGAATCCTATAATCAGAGAGGGATGTTGGGACAAGACCTCCAATTATCCTAACAACTGAAAAATGAAAATACTGCGATAAAAGATGTCCTCTAGAATGTAAGGAGGCTCACGAACTGACTCTAAGATGCTCACTGAATCAACGCCAATCCTAGTTACATGCGTCTACTTTATAAGTCCATGCAAGCCAACTGACATCAGTACATTGAATGCACGAGTATGAGAGTTTGAAAGCTAAACACAACTTAAGCTTGAAAAGGATGTGAAGGGAACACAAACCTTGGCTCTTCTAAACTCAATGAATATCATAACTCGATATAAAGCAATAAGACACATGCAATATATATAAAGCTTGTATGACAGTGGAAATACTTAGTTCGTTTAAGAAAATTCAATAAAAAACTCAACTCTACTTATGTAATGAAGTAACTAGTTTCGGTAGGATCTAACCGACAACCACCAATATGATCCTAAGTGGTGATAGAACGTCTTTCCCATACTGATAGAACTATCATATACATTGTTGTTACATAAAACTGCCTAACATGGTGGAGCTACTAGCTTAACTTAAGTGATCATCTAAAAAGTATGACCTTGTAAGACCATGATGGCTACATGGTTCATGGAGGCTTGAGTTAATATGAAATCGCATCCCCATATCAGTGCTCAATACTACTCCCAAAAATATACTTAGCTCATATTTTTTTAAAACAACTTCTTTCTTTGGGTTGAGATAATTACTCAACACTTAGCTTAAAAGATCTCTTGGAGTTCTTGTTCAAATGTGAAAAAAATTATGAACTCTTAAGAAATACTTAGTTCCCTTATAACATTTGAGAAATGAACTCAACTCATTACTCTTTACTAAACTTGAAACTTGAGTCTAAAGAACAAATTTAAAATGTTGCTAAAGACCCTCGAATGAGGTTACTCTTACTAGACGTAAGGTAGCAACATCAACTTCAAACACCCACAAGCAATTGCAGCCAAACAACATGCTTACTAAAATTTTGATAGTACTTAGAAGAAACTTTGTGCCTTGGTCTGCATTTTCTCCGGATTCAAACAAATGCAAATATCTCTTCTCATGTCCTCTTCAACTTCCCAATTATCTTCTTCAACAAATTGGTTCATCCAAAGTACCTTGGCTACCTCTTTTGCTCTGAACTTGCGAACTTGGCGATTTAGGATTTGCACTGAAATCTCCCCATAAGACAAGTTATCTTTGATCTCAATATACTCAGCTGGAATGATCAAGGAACGATCACCCACGCACTAATTCAAAATGGAGACATCAAACACCAGATTAACCGCCGGTAACTCTTGTGGTAGCTCCAACTCATAAGCTACTTTTCAATCCTCTTGGAAATTCTATATGGACCAACTTAACAAGGACTAAGTCATTACAACAAAAAGGGATATAGGGGCGATTAAAAATGAAATTAGCGTCCATAACTATGGACGCTATAGCCATTACCAACCAATGCGCTTTGGCCGCTGTATCGAGGGTCGGCAAAGGCTTTTGGAGCCATTTGGACCAAAGCTTGTAAAGTCAAGCTCTTTTGCCACTAAAACTCATTTGATTTAGTGGCAATTGGTTGGAACAATTAAAAAGTCTACAAAATCCAATCCAAAGCGGTTATTTTTCTCATGTAGCATCCATTTATATAGAAAGTAAAACGAAGTAAATTGTCGCTAAAAGACATTTGTTCTAGCGGCAATGGCTTGCAGCAATTAAGATGGCTGTTAAATCAAATAAAAATAGTAGTTATACCTTTTAGTGTCTATTTTTATATCGGGTAAATCCTACTAAATTGCTGGTAAAGCGCTTTAGTTCAACTGGAAATAAAGATAATTTTTAAATTAAATTTACTACGACAATAATGGTCGTGTAGCGTCCATTTTGATAGCTCGTAAATTTGATAAAAATGCTGCTAAAAGTTCATATCTTTAACGACAATGGTTTGGTGGTAATTATAAAGGCTAGAATATCCTTTTGAAACCATCTTAATTTCCCCATATTTAGCGTCTAATATTTTTGTGTACAAAATTCACTTAGTTTGACGCTAAAATTCACAAACTTTAAGGACCAATCTTTTAGGCGTAAATAATAATGACCACATCTATTGAAAAATTATCTTGTTCGCACTTCTACCGATAAATCCAACAAAATTCTAATCAAAAGAGATCCTATTAGATGTGATGATGTTTGTCAAATTCTAAAAAATATATAATATAATTCATAGAACATAGTAGATATCATCAAATCAAAACAAAATAAATCATTAATCCAAACTATAGTATCAGAACTTTAAAACTAAATTTATATTAACGAACTAGTATCATTATAAAACAAATCCAATAAAATAGTGTCTTCAATTAATTTCCACAATGGTTCGCCATATTGAAATATTTTATAGGCATTATTTTTTAAAATCATACCGCATGACCTGAAATAATAAAATAAATGTGTCAAAAGTTGAAACTTAATTGATAAATACATCACGAGATCAAACAGGTTCTCATACTCTAACAAAATATTTACTAGACCAAATGTTACATAAAAAAAGCTATGTGCAAATACCAATGACCCTAGAATGAAAAATACACTTCAGTATGAAGACATTCACAACCTAGACAAGAAACAAAGAAAAAGCTGAAGCACATTCATATCCTAAGCAACAATCCATGAAAAAACAGAAGCAACTTAGCAGACTAGATGTACAATACATATACATACACACACATACATTATTTTTGTCTACAGACCCCTATTCAATAGGTACAGAGAACCGATAAAATTTACATCAGTATTGAACACTTAAAACCTATTTAAGATATACAAAAATCAAACTAATACAAACAGGCAGAACGCTAGAGATTGATACCAACAGAAAGTTCTTACATAGGAGGAGAAAATCAGTGCACAAAGTAGCTTTAGTAATTAGACCACTAATATGCAATTATACCAACAAAGCCTATAGTTAAAAGTAACTACACTTCCCGGCAGTGGCGCCATTTTGATGCTTCAATATGTGTATCTTTTATATTTCTTGATCAACAACACTAACCTACAGTTTGAGTGTGTATGAATCAAAGCTAGTAAAGTAACCCAACCAAGGGTTGGGGTTGTATCCCAAGGAAGTGGTAGTGAAAGTACTTACTTAGAATTTAGTTCTAAATAGTGATAGCTCATGACATTTTCTAGTTATACAAAAATTAGATTCAATTTGTGACAAGTAAGTGTCAAATATCAAGAAAAAAGTGTTTTTGTCATAAGTAGTAAAATATCAAAAATAAAGGACAAAACAAGTATTGGAGAGAGTTCTTGTGGTGTTACCGCAGTCTATGTTGACACAAACAAATGGGTACATGATTTTGATATGAAAATTCGCAAGACAACGGTGACTAGGCTAAGCTTTAGGTTAAAGTAAGTTCCCTCCCAGGAAACTTACCCCATATAATATGGGTTCCTCTCAAACACCACTCGTCTAAACTAACCAGCCTAAGCTTTTACCACACCCTGACCATTCGATAGAGGTTGCTTCGAAATTGGACTAGGGCTCAGCCCCTCAGGCTGAACCTCATGTAGACACTCCTCAGTCCATCACTCTATTGGTTTTGGTTTTGCGACCTCCCTCTCGGGCAAGGCGAAAATACATGGGTGGTTTTGTATTTGCAACTACAAAACCCATTAAATTAAACCAACATGTAGGTTAAATCACAATTAAAATGCATATAACCTATCAGCAAGCAAGACCCAACAGTAATATCAACACATATTTGGTAAATCATACCATAAGAATGGGTTTTTAGCCACACTTCAAGCAATAATCAAATCTACATAAAATGATAAAGGAATCAAGTGGGTATAATAAATTAAACCTTAAAATAGCAAAGGAAAGTACATGGAGAAGAACCACTTCCAATATTGGAAGAACAACTTCTTTCTTCAAGTTTCCTGAATATCATCTCCAAACTTGAGAGAAAACTTAAGAACAAAGTTTCTAAAATAAAATATTAAGTTTATATTTTTCACTCTCTAAGACTTTCTTCTAAATAATAAAATAGATCAGTGTTTATAGACTTGATCCATTCGTCATCTTTAGTCGTGAATCGCTGAGCGATTTGGCAACTCACCATTTCTCTGGTTCGTCGCCATTTGTGGATTGCCTTAATATCCATGCTTGCGGTATAGTTGGGCGGAATATCTCTGCTTCGCGGAATTATTCGGTGAAGCGCCGACTACTTCTTTTCGTCGCCTTTTGATCCACCTCCTTCACGGCTCACTAGTTGTAACAGAAAATGGAACTTTTCTATAGGGCGTATCGTCAAGTGTGTTTGGTGATGCGTATTAATGTTTAGCTCTTCTCATCCGTTTTGCGCCTAAGTGTTCATGCTCCTACCAAATCCCAAAATACCTGAAACTTAGAAGTTTTTATCAGATATTGAGAAAAAATACACAATTGAGGACACTTTTTGCATTAAATAAGGCCTTAGATGAGTCCAATGTCATAGTTATGTTGAAACGTGGTAATTTTATCCTAGTTAGTTAGGCCGGCCCGTGGCAATATGATCCAATCTTTATGTCAAAACATGGAAATCCAATCCTAGTTAGTTATGTTGGAACATGGCAATCCGATCCATTAACATACCACAATCATAAATGCAAGTACACTCTAAAGTTATCCAATCAAGAAGTGTTCATGCATATAGTGATTCATCTTTCTCATTTACTACAAGTGTGATCAATAATGCAACATTCATATACATACAAGCATCATAATGAAACATGAACATACAAACATAAAAAAATCATAGAATCACAACCATCACCTACCTCGAATCCAAGTTTGAATACCCTAAGGAGCTTGAATCCTCCCTTTTTCGTATTCTTTTCGCTTGTTCTAGGTCTACAAATAAATAATATGCGCAAGGATCAACAAACAATATCCAATTACCTGGATTAAAATCAATAATATCATCTCTAGGTCAACACTTGATCTCATGTATCCAAACAACCACCATAGTTTCCAATTAAAAACCCTCTCCCATTGTTAATAACACAAGAACATAGATTCCACGAATCGAAAAAATGGATTCGGGAGGTGAAAAGCTTACCTTTAGCCTCACGAATGGTGAAAAACTCTCAAGAAGTCGTATGGGGTCGTTCCTTAGCTCTCAAAGTCGAAAAGTGCAGAATTAAGATGTTTTAGGGTTTATTTACGGCTTTAAGTTGCGTCTGACCCGCCACAACGACACCCACCCCGATATAAAGGCCCTGCCAGAGACACCAAATCCGACATCAAACTTGCTTGCACAAAAGAGTGAGACATTTAATTAATTCCAAGACCACCATTCCACAACACACCTCTAACCAATGACACTCGGAAAATACCGTTTACACTAAGATCGATTCTGGGAGTTCTACTCCCTCGAATTCAATTTTGTAAAGTCATACAGGTTCCTTAACGTCTTATCTAGATACTCATGTAATCAAAATTATAAATGAATCACGCAATTTCTACCACATTTCCTACATCTTAATGACTCCGAATTTGTCCAAATCTAGACTAGGTTGAGAAAAGTTTTCTGGCCCCAATTCTTTTCCCATTGGCTTTTCCCTAACGGCCTGATAGTATGTATGTACATGTTATACCTATAAGGTAAAGGTTACTTTCAATAGACCCTTGATTTAAGTAAATTGAACCCTTCTTAACAGATGCAAAGAATATCTCTCCTCTTTCTACTTTAAACTTGTAAGGTTATTATAGGAAACTCGAATTGAAAATATTAGCTCGCTAGAAATAGTGATCCGTTTGCTGAGGTGTATTAAACATTTAAAATTGAATGGTTGAGGTAATGTCACACATGTTTGGATATTTTAATATAGCATAGATAAACTGTAAAATAGAAAAATGAAAAACACAATGTATTAGGATGTAAGTGATAAGTAGTATTACATTAGTACTAATCACCTTTGTTTGACTTATTATTATTAGAAAGAAATTCAAAAAAAGACTTGTAAGACATTAAATATATGACTAATAGCTTGTATTATATAGTATACCTGTGTTTTTTTGCTTATCATTCAATGCATTCTAAGAAAAGTAGAAAAAACATTCAAGATATGGATGATTATAGTTCAACAGGTATCAAGAAAAAGAAATGAAGTCTTTGTTGGTTTATGGGATCTAAAGAAACAATCAAGCATGCCTATAAAAAGGGAAAAAAGTGAAGTTGACTATAAAAAGGGAATTGTGCAGTTTTCTACGAATGTCGAGTCTTTCCATTATCTCCTATTTGGTTCTCAAAGTGGCCATGTTATTTCGTGATTTAATCTCTACTGTAGGGAGATATCAACAATATCGATAAAAACTCTTTCTTTTTCTTATGGGTGGACATTAGTTATTTGATATAATTGAAGCCATCTTTTTCTGTTGTATTCTGGAAACCATTTCTTGTATATTGCTTTATATGTAATTTTGAAATATTTGATTTGTCTTCTACTGGTAAATGTCATCATATCATTATTAATGATTCTCTGCTTAAGGATGTTTTTGGTTCTGAATTTACCAGTGATACACTACTCATGCGTGGAAATGTATGGCCTGATCAGTTTGAAACCTCGTTAGAAGATGCTAAAGTTTTTCTGGCTGAAACTGGGGCTGACGTCTCTAACTTTTGTCCCTATATCTTGGTTTTGAGAATTGAATCTCGCGTATATTTTGGCTACAACTATTGTTCCACGAAAGGGCTCTTTTAGCAAAATCTCCAACAGAGTTATATTTCTTGTTTACTGTTTGCTGAAGAAGATCAATATAAACTGGGCTCTGCAGGTTTGCGAATACATGGTTGAATGTTTTGAGGATACGAACTCCACTGCAAGCTTACCCTATGGACTGCTTATCTCTAGGATTATTGTCGATTCTGTTTTGGATCTCTCTAACTACAAGCCTACACTTATTGATGCTACATATGATACTCAAACTTTTTTGAGCATGGATTATGTGTTTATTAACGAGAAATGGTATTAGAAGGAGTCTGTACAATCTAGGGTTGATACACCCCGGGCTACTAGAATCTCTGCTGACTCTGCAACATTGCTCATCAAGGAGGCTGAACACATTAGGATAAGTCTCGATGGTCTGGAATCCCATATGCAGGTTTTAGAGGATGGCCTTGGAAAAGTGATACAACTTCACAAGGACTCCAATATTGATATTTAAAAGCTTCGGCTTGAGATGGGAGGACTTAAGAAGGATGCCTCTCGTTCTGTTAACACCATTCTAATAGAAGTCAACTCCATCAAAACTAGAGTTGACTCTTATAGCAATCAATTTGCGGTCACTATGAACACTTCATATTGCTCTTTCTCTAAGACTATTGAGAAATCTCTTACCACTTTATGCACGAACGTGGTCAACACTCTGACGTAGTTTCTAGTGAAACATTAAGACTATGACCTCGTTCGCTTTTGTTTAAGACACTTACTTTTGTGGAGATCTTTCTCCTTATCTGTTGGACTGTATATTTGGGGCTCCTGACCCCATACTCTTTGTCTGTTTAGTTTTTCCTTCTTTCTCTATCTCGCTTTCTGTTTTGTTTTCCTTTTTTGTTATGTCAAAGGGGGAGAATCTATATATGGGTGTACAGAAAGGGGATGCACTCACATAGGGGGAGCACTCAAGTGACCATTCATCCAAGAACAATCGAACAGGGAACACGTCTTACTTTTTTATTGATTATAGTTGTCAATATCAAAAAGGAGGAGATTAATAACTTATTATATTCTAATTAATGACAAATCGCAGAAATTAACAAAGAATAGAACGAGCAGCATGAACTCATGACAACATTACGGAAAACAACACAAAGCGAAGGATCAAACAAAACGAAATCCAGTCTGGATTTACTAAGCAACTAGAAAAGGCAAGAGATCTTCAATGACGCAGAACAAACGGCTAAAGAAGGAAAAGATATATCAGCAGATCAATTAACCACGACTTATGGAAAAGATTAACAAATCAGCAAAATTCAAGGAAGATCAGACAAGATCTCAGGAAATCATCGAACAAATTAAGGAATTGATTTAATCATGTACATATCTGATATGGACATGATGCAACAAATCAATTCAACTAAATCAAGGAATCATCCAAGGATCCTTGATTTACAACTCCCTTGGGTTTTCAAATAGAGCATCACCTCTCACGGCTATTTAAACCTTTCTCTCTCTTAGATAAAAAATACACAACTTCTCTTGAGATTATATTACGATCTTGTTTTATATTTCATAAAGCTTTGTAATTGCGTGAGTGAACACAATTGAAAAGAAAAGAGAAAAAACATTTTGTGTGTAGGTTTCCAAGTAGAGCAAGTGTCATGATAGAATTTCTTATTTGCATATTAGAAAGGACCAAGTTAAGGGAACTCTGTACTTTTCAAGGCTCACTTCAAACTATCTAAAGGAAACTCTTGAAACACAAGGTGACTTGATTAGGCACCACATCGGTGGTTTAAACCAGTATAAACTTTCTGTGTTATTTATTTTCTACAAGATTCTTTTACTGTTTCTTCATTCTACTAACTTGCGGGTGAGTTGACTGACCATTACAGGTAGCTGACTAAGGAATAATTTAATTCACCCCACCCCTCTTGTATATGACATAGTTCAACACGTATGTCGAGTCTTTCCATCATCTCCTCTTTGGTTCTCAAAGTTGTAATTTATTACGTGATTTAATCTCTACTTCAGGGAGATATCAATTGCATCGATGCAAATCTTCTATGAGCTAAGTTGTGTATTGAACAATGTCCAAAACTCTACATGGTATTGAAGCTGTTGTTTTCTATTGTATTCTGGAAACCATTTCTTGTATATTGCTTTATATGTAAATTTGAAATATTTGATTTGTCTTCTCCTACTAAATGTCACCATGTCATTATTAATGATTCTCCGTTTAAGGAAGTTTTTGGCTTTGAATTTACAGGTGATACACTATTCATGCGTGGAAATGTATGGCTTGATCAGATTGAAACCTCGTTGGAAGATACTAATGTTTTTCTTGCTGAAACTCGGGCTGACGTCTCTCACTTTTGTCCCCTATCTCTTGGTTTTGAGAATTGAATCTCGCCATATTTTGGCTACCACTATTGTTCCACGAAAGGGTTCTCTTAGCAAAATCTCTAACAGAGTTATATTTGTTGTTTATTGTCTACTGAAGAAGATCAATATAAACTGTGTTTTATGGGTCCGCGAATACATGGTTAAATGTTTTGAGGATATTAACTCTACTGCAAGCTTACCCTATGGACTTCTTATCTCTAAGATTATTCTCGATTCTCTTGTGGATCTCTCTTACTACATGCCTACAATGGTTGATCATGCATATGATACTCGAACTTTTTTAAGAATAGATTATGTGTTGATTAACGAGAAATGGTATAAGAAGGAGTTTGTCCAATCTAGGGCTGATACACCCTGGGCTACTAGAATATTTGCTGACACTGCAGCATTGCTCCTAAAGGAGGCTGAACACATTAAGATAAGGCTCAATGGTCTTGAATTCCATATTCAGGTTTTTCAAGATGCCCTTGGAAAATTGTTGCAACTCTACAAGGACTCCAGTATCGATATTGGAAAGATTCGGCTTGAGATGGGAGGACTTAAGAAGGATGACTCTCATTTTGTTAACATTATTCTGAAAGAAGTCAACTCCATAAAAACTGGAGCTGACTCTGCTAACAATCAACTGGCTGTCACTATGAACAGTTCATATTGATCTTTCTCTACGACTGTTGAGAAATCTCATACCACTTTCTCGACGAACGTGGTGAACACTCTGGCTATTTTCTCGTGAAACATTAATATTATGACGTCATTTACTTTTGTTTAAGACACTTAGTTTTGTGGAGATTTTTCTCCTTATCTTTTGGATTGTATATTTGGGGCTTCTGACCCCATACTCTTTGTCTGTTTAATTTTTGCTTCTTTGTCTATCTCGCTTGTTGTTGTGTTGTCCTTTTCGATTGTGTAAAAGGGGGAGAATATATACATGGGCATAAAGAAAGGGGAAGCACTAAGACATGGGAGAACTCAAGTGACTATTCATCCAAGAATAATCTAACAGGGAAGTCGTCTTATACTTTCATCAATTATAGTTGTCAATGTCAAAAAGGGGTAGATTGTTAACTTGTTATATTCTGATTAACGATAAATCACAGGAATTAACAAAGAATAATACGAGCAGCATGAATTCATAACAACATTACTAAAAAACAACACAAAGCCAAGGATCAAACCAAACAGAATCTAGTCTGGATTTACTAAGCAACCATAAAAGGCAAGAGATCTTCAATCACGCAAGACAAACGGCTAAAGAAGGAAAAGATATATCAGCAGATCAATCAACCATGACTTATGGAAAAGATTAACAAATCAGCCAAATTTAAGGAAAATCAGACAATACCTCATGAATCATCAAACAAATGAAGCAATTGATTTAATTATTTACACATCTGATATGGACATGATTCAGCAAATAAATTCAACTAAATCAAGTGATCATCCTAGGACCCTTTATTTACAACTTCCTGGGTGTTCGAATAGATCATTACCTCTCACGGCTATTTAAACCTCTCTCCGTCTCAGATGAAAAGTAAGCAACTTCTCTTGATCTTATATTACGATCTTGTTTTATCTTTCATCAAGCTTTGTAATCACGTGAGTAAACACAATTGAAAATAAAAGAGAGAGAAAGATTCTAAGTGTAGGTTTACCAGTAGAGAAAGTGTCAAGATAGAATTCTGATTTGCATATCAGACAGGACCAAGTTAAGGAAACTTTGTACTTCTCAAGGCTAACTTCAAACGCTCTAAAGGAAACCCTTGAAACCTAAGGGGACTGGACTAGGCACCACAACAGTGACCCAAACCAGTATAAACATCCCGTGTTATTTATTTTCTGCAAGATATTTTTATTGTTTCTTCAATCTACTAACTTTCACGTTAGTCGACTGACCATTACAAGTAGCCAACTAAAAAATAATTTAATTCACCCCCACCCCCACCCCCACCCCCGTTGTATATGACATAGTTCAACAGGTATGTCGAGTCTTTCCATCATCTCCTCTTTGGTTCTCAAAGTTTCCATTTTATTATGTGATTTAATCTCTACTACAGGGAGATATCAATTAGATCGGTGTAAATCTTCTCTGAGGTAAGTTGTGTATTGAACAATGTCCAAAAATATGCATGGTATTGTGCATGTGATCTAGTTTCTTTTATTCATTTATTTTCCCTCTTTTATGCGAGGAAAAGAGGCTTAGGGATATCTGGTGTAATTAAAGTGGCACAATACCATTCTGATACTTCAGACGTCAACTATTTGTCTGTGTATGATGATGAGCTCTTTCTTTTTCTTGTAGGTGGAGATTAGTTATTTGATGTTATTGAAGTCATTGTTTTCTATTGTATTCTGGAAACCATATATTGTATATTGCTTTATATGTAATTTTGAAATATTTCATTTTTCTTCTGCTAGTAAATATTAGTATTTTATAATAAAACGAGGGGTTCCCAAGTTATTTAACTTTTCTTTTATATTCTTAAAGTAACAGTTAACATATAAAAATCTCTATAAGCTTACTCTATTGACATATACTTATAAAAGAATCAAGAACCTCAAATTTTTTTACTTATGTACTTTTATTCCATAAGTAAAACTTATGAATTTCTAAACTAATACGAACAATTTTTGAAAAATCAATATTTAACAACACATTTTCTCTACGTTCCTAAAATTTCTAACGGATTACTAATGTAGATTTTTTCTTATTGAGTTTTCCAACCGATTACTTACAAAGTTTAAAATATAAACAAGCTAATTTACTAACCTATTTGCTATCCATTAGTGAAGATACTAACCGTATACCAACCATGTTTTTGTTGGTAAATTTTCCAACGAAAATGTTAGAGACAATTTTCATAAATTAGCAACAAAATCTTCTGGTGGTTACCAATCAATTTTCGGTAAGTTTACCAACAATTATGATTTTTTGACAAAATTTACAGACAAACCTTTTAGCAACACTTTGATTTTCCTTAGTAACCATTAAGTAACTCGATTTACCAATAACGATTAAGTAACTCGATTTACCAACCGCTTTGATAGATTTACCAACAAATATTTTTCTTGAAAATTATGCATTATTTTGTAGTGTGAGTCACAATAGAAATTCATAAACTGTAAATTATAGATTTGCCTCAATCAAAGATTACCTGATATGGGTGTTGATAGGAAGTTGCATTCAGTAAAAAAAAATTATAAAGTCGTAGGCAAGTTTACCAAAACACACTTCGAATAAGGTAAAACAAACAAGAAAAAGGAATTGCCCAAATCATCTGTGTTTTATAAGTCATGGAAGAAATAGTTGAGATAAACTATTATTATCATCCAAATTCGTCTAAATATTATCTTTATTTTTCTAATTCAAATGAACTCTTCACACATTACCTATTCAAATTATAACAGTCCAAAAAAAAAATCAAACTTCTTAAAAAAAAATTGTTTCTTTTTTTGTTCCTTTATGCACACTAAATAAAGAATCAAGAAACTTAGGTACTTTTTGTTGTGTTTTTATTGCTATTGATATGATTTTTTTAAAATTATATGGTTTGCAAATAATGGAATGTATATATTTACAATTAAGGAAAACCGTATTTGGTTTTGTTTCCTTTTTTATTAATATTTTTTTGCAATGTATAAAAGAAATATGACTGATTTTGATAAACGGCAAGCTAGGATGAAAAGTGTTTTGAAATGTAGAATTTACAAAAAGCTATGCAAAGATGTCACAATTATTGAGAATGTTGTCATGGATGTGAATAAAAATTAAATCATTTTAATTAACTTTATTTTTGGGGGTTTATTTTTTATATTTTAAGGATGATGATAAATTATTTGTTCTTGTGATTTCATGATCATGGAGTTTATATTTTCTTTGTTATGATCTTTTCTATGTTTATTTTATTGCTCATCAAGGAGGAGTTATCGAAAGAATTTGTCAATCTCTGTCGTCTGCGGTCGGTATCTTCAAACTTACTTTGTGAGACTACTGATGAACGTGCTTTTTGTAATTTTTGGGTTTCCTTTGTCTAAAAAGAAAGTGATGATTTTGATAAATAAGTTGTTGTAATTTCACGATCTAGAATTTTGACTTTCTTTTTCGTTCTTTCCAATGTTTATAAAAAGATTAATTAGAATGTAACTTTGAGGGAGGGGCGGGGTGTGTGTTCATTATTATTTTTCATTCAACTTTTTATTTATTATGTATTTAATTAATTAGAATTATTAATAAATTTCGAAATAATTATTTTACTGAAATGTTTAAAAATTTAAGTGAGTTTAATTATATAAAAAAACATTATAATGTATATAGTATTTTAATTGGATATCATCTCTTTACTTTTCCCCAAAATTATTTAAATCTTAGCTTATTCTATTCTAATTTCTTTCAATTCTAGTCTATTCAATTCCAATTGTATTTCAATTATATCCACTCTTCCGTTCCAATTCTAGCAAATTTTTATTGCAATTTTAGCCATTCAAACCAATGTGATTTTGAGATTTCATCTTATAATCTGGAGCATTCATCTTTTGATATTTAATCTCAGCCCCTCATCTCTTTAATAATTAACAGTTCAGATTCACCCATCCTTTCTTTCCTTTTTGATATCAAAAGACCTAAACCCTGACTATTCCATTTTTTTACTCTTCCTCGCCTCCCTCTCTAGCCGCCGTCTCGACCACCTTTTCTCTCCTCCCTTGTTTCTCTTTCCGGCAATGGACAATAGCCAGGTGAGGAGTCCAGCAGCCACTGGCTGCCTGTGTTTCTCTCCTCTCCTTTCTCTGGTGTGGAAAACGAAAGCAACCAGCCATACAAGCAACGAAACAACAGCAACCAAGTTACTCCGGTGATGGCAGCAGTGCCAGAAGTTCCAACCGGCGGAAACAACGCAACTAGCCTGCAAAACATAAACAACAACAGCAGCAGCCATCTCCTGCACAAAATCAGCAGCCATCCAGCGAAGAAAAGCAGCGACCAGCCAACCTCCGGACTGCGCGCTCGGGCAAAGCCAGCAACCAAATGACGCCAGCAGCGGCGCCCAGTCGCCTGCCTCCTCTCCCCTCTCTCATTTCCGAACAATAGCTCCGAACTAGTGAACAAGGCGAACTCCAGCGAAGCTTTTGAATGTTTGAAACTAGTCAAAAAATAGATATCTAACCAATCCGTCCAGGTACATTTCTTTTAAATTCATTATCTCATCTTAGAAATTCTATTCTTCTTCTTATATGCAATGTGATGAAAGTTCTATGCATGTTTGGTGTAGAAGTTTTCTTAGTCCTAATATTGAACTACTAGTTAAGACTTTGAGATTTTACAAACTGTTTATGTGTGATAAAAAGTTGAATTATAGTGTCCTTCATGTGCTTGCTGGTCTTTATCGCTTAGCTCATTGTCTACTTCAAAAGAATATTGTGTGGAAGTTTTCTCTTGTATTTTTAACAATACCTTGACTGTCAATTCTTGGTTAAAGTTGATAAGTTTTGTTATGAAATCACTGACTATCTTGATGAGATATACCTATTGTTTATTACCTCCAATAATGTCATTTAATCCCTTTAATTGATGCAATATTACTTGTAGTAGTGGTAATATTTTGTATGATAATTTGGATTGTTACTTGAGTTTAGATTGATCCTTGACATATTTATCAATTTTTTTTGTGAATATATTATATTAAGAATGTGTAAATATTTCTTGACTTATGTTTTCTTCCTTTAATATTGTTATATCCTTGCTTGAAATTGATAATTGATACTAAGGTGATTTTAATGTATTTGTGCTAATCCGGACAGATTTCATGTCTCTTGGGTAAGTTAAATTTTATTTATTATTTTATTTATTAATGTTAATTGATCATAATTTTCTTCATTGAAGTTGAATTGATTCTCACTTGTTATATTTTAGTTAGGGGGGTCAAATGGGCGGGTTGGGTTGAAATCCGAAATGTTACAATGATTTGAATAGAAATCGGGTTGGGTCTTGACCCGCCCAAGTTTACTTTGGCTCAAATGGGCTAAAAATGGGTTGGGTCTTGACTCGCCCAATTTGACCCGATTAATCTCAATAATTTAACATATTGATATTTAACTTTATAATCACAATTTGAATTTCCGCTTAAGAATTTTTTGTTAAAAAGTAACAAATGGATACATAAATCCTAAAAGATGTTAAATAGATAATAATTCATACATTGAATATAGGAACATATCTTAATAAAAAAAGTAAAACAGGTTGAGATTGGAGATTGAATTGGGCTCAATTGAGAATTCTCTTCAAATGGTTTAAGCTTGTATGGGTTGAGATTGAACCCAATTCAAATTATCTTGAGCCCAACCCTTAAAATTTTAGGCGGATTGGGCGGGTTACCTATGTTTGGGTTCATTTTTTGACACCCCTAATTTTAGTTAAACTATATTTGATTGAGCCAAAAAAAATCATCTATTTATATAAAAGAGAACCCTAGACCCTCCTATGTGGCGCAACCATAAGCAAGAATTTCGTTTTAAACTTATTTATTTCCAAAACTAACCTTCCTTTTTTCATGAAAAAATGTGACTTTTATGAATAGTTGCGACTTCAATGAAGAGTTGTGACTTTTATCAAAAGATGACACTTTTATGAAAAGTTGTGACTTTAATGAAGAGTTGTGACGTCTTTCAAAAGTTGTGACTTTTATGAAAAGTTGTAACTTTAATGAAAAGTTGTGAATTTATGAAAAGTTGCGACTTTTATGAAAGGTTGTGAACTTTCTCAAGGGTTGCCACTTTTTCAAATAGTTGTAACCTTTCTGATAAGGCACGACAAGCATTTGTTCACACTAACCTTTGTTTTCTATAAATAGAGGAATTTTCTCTCATTTGAAAAAACAAAAATCCGAACTTCTTCTTCTACTTACGCAAAATTAAATATTGGTTTGATTTGCTCCAGTTGAGTAACTTACTAACACCGCTGTTTTTGTATCAATAAGTTGATGAATAAAATTGTTCCATGACGAGAGAATGTAATTCTTTAAACCTCCGGTATTGGAGGGGAATAGTTTTCTTAAGGGGATATTTTGCATTCAGTATACTCGATTTTTCCTTTCTATTGCCTTCTATTTTTATATATCCTGGTATGCTTTTTACGCTCATTAATTTATGCATATGATATTAATTGTTGTTTTTGAGTACATGTTTTAAACTCTATTGCTTATGCTTCTGCAAAGTTATTGTCTCCAATTATATTGAACATATACTCTTATAGTACGTATATTCATTGTGCATAAAATAATTATTGTACTCAGCTCCAACAATTCATGTTTTGATATTCTAAATTAAATTCTATAACTTAAAAGTAGTATATATAAACTTACATATTATCTATTTTTACATAGATATGTAATTTCTCACTTATCAATTGAAAACATTCCTTATGCAAGTTCAAAAGTTATAATTTTTTTCCTTTCAAGCGTAATTTTTTTTTTGAATATGTTAACAAACATTTGAATTTTCTCCTAAGACATATATCACAATTGTATAATCTGAGCAACTTAAATGATTCTTTTTATCATGAAATGCCTTTGTATATATATTCCTATTTTCTTCTTTATTTTTGTTTTAATGTTAATTAAAGAACCAATGATTTAGAGGTTCTTGGGTTATGTGATAATGACAAATAATCAAGTTCATGTTGGAATATTGCTAATATTTTTTTATGAACCTATTTTCCCATTATCTTTAATTTATCGATATTAGTAAAAAATTATTTACAATTTCAATGCAATTATTTTTTATGACCGCGCGACGCACGGGCAAATTACCTAGTCATGTATATACATAAAAGAAAACCCTAAACTCGCTTGCGTGACACCACCACAAACAAGGATTCCCTTTTAATTTATTCTATTTCCAAAAGTAGCCTTGTTCTTTCATGAAAAGTTGTGACTTTTATCTAAATCTTTTTGTGAAAAGATGTAACTTTTAAGAGAAGGTGCGACCTTTATGAATAGTTGTGACTTTTATGTAATGTTATGACCTTCTCGAAGGGGTGTAGCTTTTACAAAGTGTACTCACCTCTCTGATAAGACACGAGAAACATTTTTTCACACTACCCTTTGTTGTCTATAAATAGAGAATTTTCCTGTCATTTTAAAACAAACCATACTTTTGAACTTCTTCTTCTTCTTCTTCTTCTTCTTCTTCTTCTTCTTCTTCTTCTTCTTCTTCTTCGTATGAACAATTATATATTTGTGTACTTTGCTCTTGTTCAATGACTCACTGACACCATTGTTTCGTTTTTCTATTTTGTTTCATTTAATTGTTACAGATCCTGGTATGTCTTTTACATTTATTAATTTATGTTTATATTAATAATTGTTGCGTTTGAGTACATGATTGAAACTTTGTTGTTTATGTTTCCGCAAAATTATTGCCATAAGTATTTGTTAGTACATATTAAATAACAAACGTCAACCGAGTATTCAAGCAATTTTTCTCTACTGAAATTGTTGGAACAATTAAAAAGAAGCCCTCACAAATTTCTAACTTCTTCATCAGCAATGTCATTCCTTCACATACAAGGATGAGATTTTGTATTGTTTTGAAAATCCACTTTTTACTCAATTTTATTAGTGGATATTATGTGTACTCCATGAATTGAAAGTTGCTTGAAGTGTTAGTTAATTTTTTTTAGGCATGTTATTTCAAAACATAGGAACGGTTCTGGTAAGAATGATTTGTTATCATCATTGGATATCTCATAGTTTAGTCACTTTAAAGTATGTTTTTTGTCGCTATTTTATGGTCTCCTTGTAATTTTATGAATATTTTTTTATTTGGTATGTATATTATCTCTCTTGGACAAAACCTTTGTCCTTTTATTTTATTTTTTTTTCCTACTCATTCTGCTCTTTTATATATATTTTTGTGTGCGTTAAGACTATTTTCGGCAAAGTTAATTTGAAGAATATGAAACAAAACATGCTCTCAATGAAAGTAATATTTTAAGCTGGAAAAGATATGTAGATAGACATATATTTTTTGTCCTTTATGTCCCAAGTCATAATTGAGCGTTTGAGTTATCTAGGTTATACTCTTTTTAAATTTTTTTAATGTTCAAGAATATTTGTCTAACTTGATTTAAGAATCCAACATTTTGATCTACTTATACTTTCATAATACAAAATTTGAACATACATATTTCTAAAAATAGTCTTAAAGTTGCATTGATGAAGCATCTAAAAGGGACTTAGGAGTAGCAGTTTAATGAATAATGAATTTTTAAAAGAGTCAACACTATTATTTTACTATTGTTTCAAATTTATTTTTCTCCTTCTATAAAGTTTGTTAGACTAACAAAGTAACAAAAACGAAAAATGGTGAACGCTTGACCTCAGAAAAGTACATTGTCTCAAAGAAAAGTTTTCATGTTGTTGTGGTTTTTAACGGATTTAACTTATTTATAAAGAATATTGATTATCAGAAACTTTCACAAAATTATTTTTCAAAAGGAATTATTGTAACCATCAAAATTATCAGATTATATATTTTTCATGAACAAAAAAAATAGAAATAAGTGATGTTAAATCACTGCATAAAAACATCACTCAGTTTTAACAAGACAATTATATCATCAAACATATATTATGATAAATTATGTAAAAGATAAAAATGATTAGATATCAAGCTATTTTTAATCATCTATTATATATTTTGAATTCTTGAGATATGTAATAATGTCAAATCATTTGATTTATGCTGATGTTCTTAAATTTACTAAATTTTACTTTTTTCCTGTAACAACCTATTATTGGAAAGGTTGTTTAAAAGCATAGAAAAATTATTTATGCCCGCACGAAGCGCGGGTTTATACCTAGTTTAAAATAATATTACTTATTTGGTTTTTTTATAATTAAGGTAAATAATATGTGATTGATCCTAAGTAATTTCTTGCTCTATAGTACATGCCCTCTCCTCCATTATATAAAGAGGTGCCCTTATTCTAATTAGGATAGGCTTTAACAATCAGAAAAATACTTAGAGGCTTACACTTAGCAATTATCAAAAACTCTCTCTACTCTAAAGAAAAGAAGTAAAACAAAAGTCTTGCGAACTCTACGAGGGCTCTCCAATGGGTTTTGTTGTGTTCGGGTAAAATAGTTGATTCAGTTTGTCTTCATTG
Organism: Solanum sitiens; assembly: GCA_016801875.1. Taxonomy (NCBI): domain Eukaryota; kingdom Viridiplantae; phylum Streptophyta; class Magnoliopsida; order Solanales; family Solanaceae; genus Solanum; species Solanum sitiens. Next base: position 296,640 of record JABWTJ010000612.1, on the reverse strand, counting down.
TTGATAAATATATCTAATTTAACTGGTTAGTTATTCCTCCATTAGTTTAAATTTCATCTTGCATTATTACGTCGAATGTTGTTGTGTGTTAGAATATATAGGAAGCACTCGAGTTAGTTTGCGCTCTTCCTCTCTCTATGTGAGATAATGTCTATGGTTATTCATTATTTTTTTGGATCTCCTATGTATGTTGTTATGTGTGTGTGTTTGTGTGTGGATCGTTCAAGGGGAAGCGGAAATTACGTGCTAATTGTTTCTCATTTATTTTATTAGGTGTGATTGCTATAAAATCTTCCTATGTGTAAATTACTTGAAGAATGCAAAACTATTATAATATCTCTTAAATAACCATCTAAAATCAACCATTGGTTTGTATTTGTCTTATGTAATAAAATGTTCCCAACATGAGAAAAATGTAGTAAATATTTGTTTATAAATATTATTAGATTCCATGCATATACGACCCAATGTTGCATAAATTTTGACTCTTTGTTTACTTAATAATCTGCCGGCATATTACTCTGTTTAGAGATCTTGTTTAAGATGTAACAATTAATTTTGGTAACTCATTTAAGGGAAATCAACATATAGGCTTTAACGCTATCTACAAAATAAATCATGTTTATATGAGTTGCATATTAATATTGGCATGTTAACTAAATTCTCATATGGTAAGGCTTATGGTTACATATTTTCTTACATGCCAATTGATTAGTAATCATGACTCTAGGAATTATGCAATATGTGTGACCTTTGAATCATTTAGAATCATGTTCTTAGGTATTATTAAGTAATTTTCAGCATGCTGAAAAAATATGATAATTCTCTGCGTATTTGATACAAACTCGTAACTATTTTTGTATTACAATGGTTTTCGGCCACTTAAAATAAATCAATTATTTTCTAGCATGTTTAAAAACTGAGTTATTTTTATGCCTTTTCTGTCACCGTACCATGACATTTTTTCTAAAAGATAAAAATTAATTACTCATCTTTCTCTCCTACATGCTAGTTTGCTTGGTAAATAAACTGTCCTCCAATATGAAAATAGATTAATCCTTTACTGTAAATCTGCTACTTTTAAATTATTGCCACATAAAATAAGATGCTAAATCTTTTTCTGCATGCTCATCTGCCATGTTCAAATATGTCAATAAATAAATTCTGCATTTTGAATAATGTTTTGCTACTTAAAACCAACATTAACCCTTGTAATATTTTGCTTGTTAACATTTTTTATTACTTGTCATTTGGTCTTTATTGTTATGTTTTTTGTTTGCACACATACCTAACATGAGACCTTCACAACTATGTGTGTTTGAAAACATTTTTAATAAAATTTAGAGGTCAATGTGAGATTTATCTTCTAAATCATTGTCCTATTTGTTTGACTTGGTGTCTAGGGGCCTACTAGGAGCATACTTTTTCCATTCAGTCTAAAAACTCATTAAGTAGTAGTCCAATGCCTCAGGGAAATTAAGCGGGGGCGCTAGACACCTTTTAGGATGTGGTGGTGTGGTAGGGGTACTTTAGGCACTACAGAGATGATGACACTGCCTCGAGTCGGAAACGACAAACATCAATTTTGTCTTTTCCTATATAGAAGCCGAGCGTTGATCCATAAAGTCTTTTAGAGTCTCCATTTCCTTTTACCTTTTATATAAATGACCTAACGCGCATCAATTTGTTAGGTGGAACTCCTCAAAACAGTTAGAAGTCCCAAAAAAATTGTTAGGTCGTGATTAAAACATATTTTGCAAAAAATGGAGCGCGACAGTGATAAAATTATTGCATTTGTCCCTAGTCATTAACACTACTATATTTTTATGTATTATTAATTTGGGATTTTATGATTAAAAGAGGTGAGCTTTGCAATATGATTAAATATTTTTCTCTTTTCTTTCTTTTCACTTTTTATTTGTTAATTCATTATATATTATATTTTGGTAATAAAAATAATTATTTTATATCAATTTGTTTAATGGAATTTGATTTATTTATGTTTAATATTTTTCTTATAGTAATGTGGAAGGTAAAAGAAAAGAAACTGCAAGTTTGTTCAAAATGCAATACATATTTAGGTATTGTCCCCTCGCAAAAAATCAGGTATGTCCTCAAATTCTATTTTTTTTAATTGTCTTTTAAATATTTTTGAATTATTATATATTGTGATTTATCTCTTTTTTTACTTCTAATAAGTAAATTTTATTTGAAAAGACACCAAAGCTGTATCAAATAAGGTAGAACAGAGAGAGTCATATTGTTCCTTCGTCCTATTTTATTTGAAGGTATTATTGTTTAGAGAGTCAAAAAAAAAAATCTATGATTGTAGTTTTCACAATTTAGTTTTGAATAATTCTTTATCTTGACTTACAATATTTTTTAAATATTTAATTAATTTTTAAAAAAGTTTTAAATAATTTTAGCCCGAATCAATAGTGATATTACATATTTTGACTTTCTTATGTTGGCTATAGGCTTAAATTATAAGAAAACAAATACACTTCTAATGCAACCATAGATTCTTCTTCTATATGTTTATGGTGATTAGAGTTCTTTTTATCCATATGTTAATGAAAAATAACATGTACTTAATAAAAGAAGTTAAGGTTGTATCAAAATTGACCTACACCACTCTTTTTTAAAATGTAAAAATGACCATTGCCGTTTGATATTGGATTTATTTTTCCATTGGGTTCATGTTATATGGATTCATTATTTATACAATGTTCATCCTATTACATGTTAAAGTGTAACTCCCTCCGTTTCAAAAAGAATGACCTCATTTCCTTTTTAGTATGTTTCAAAAAGAATGACCTATTTCTTTTTTGATAACAACTTTCCACATGGCATGTTTAAGGCCATAAGATCAAAGGGCAATTTTGTACATTTGTCTTAACTTTAATTTAGGAACACAAGATTCAAAGTCTTCTTTATACTCTTAAACTCCGTGCCAAGTCAAACTAGGTCATTTTTTGTGAAACGGAAGGAGTATTATTTGAGGAATCAAACAATTTCTTTTATAAAACATTTTTGATTTATTCGCTATGTTGATTTGTAGCACTTTTTGTGTATATATTTTTCCTTTAAAAAGTTGAAGAATTTATGCCCGAATTCCTAGTCAAACTAATATGTTTTAATCTTCGTACTCCATACCTTTTCACGTAATTCAAGATAAAGAAAGTACATATTATAAGTAAAATTTCCAAATACAAGTACAAGATTTTGACTATAGGTTTATGTCAAATAATTAGACAAAACTGTAATTTCATTCATTGTACAAATAAATGTGTGTAAAAAATAATTGATACAACTTCATATAATGCTTAGTTTTTAGGCCTAATCACCAAGTGTAAGAGATCAGAGATAATATGTCAAGTAAAGGAAGATAATTTATTGAGCGTGGACTAATTGAAAAATTCAAAAAAGGCGAACCCAAAAAATTCACTCGTAAGGATATTGCTGTGAATAAAAGTCCTGACATGCTCATTGATACTCAACTATCATATCCTCCTCCTCCTGTTGTTGTTGCTGCTACAAGTTTAAGGATAATGGAGAAATCAATTTCTTCCATTGTAAATGCTATTCTACTTGTTGATTATGATCAAGTTTCGAATGTATAAATCATATCGAGTAGTACTGGAAGGGGAAGAGGTAACATATAGAGGTAGAGGAAGAGTGTGTTGATTCACCACCAACAAGTGGTGTAGTATTTACTGCGGAAGAATTTGAATCCTCATTTCTCCTTGAGTTTGTAGAAACAACAACAGGAGAAGGAGGAGGAGGGGATGGTGAATTATCAATGAGCATGTCAGCAATATAATTAATATGAATATCCTTAGGATCTAACTTTTTTGGAATTTTCTATTAATCCAAGCTCAATTAATTCTCCTTTTACTTGACAATATGTCTCTTTTATATTTGGTGATCTGACATTAAAATTAATCATTATAAGGAACTGTTGTTCAGTTCCTTTATTTATATGTGAAATTATTAGGCTTGAAACTATGAATTTGGATATAAAATCTTTAAACTTATAAAAACGAAATGTGTATAGATTTAAAGACTACACAAAAAGTACTCCAAAAAATATTGCTAATGAATCAACATTTGTTTCGTAAAATATTGTTGGACACCAAAAAGATTAACACTTCAACATAAAATAGTGTGTAGGGAGTATAAATAATGTATCTATAACTTAATAGGCTATTTTTTTTCTTTTAGAATTCAGAATTTTTTTAATTAAAATGATAGATCAACCTCTACCATCGGAGTGACATAAGTACTCATGTAAAGGATATATAAAATTAGTAGTGTTATTGTACCGTTTCTTGCCATATTATGGTTTTAATTAGCTCAGGTATAAATCGTTCAAATTTTTAAACATAAAAATATATTTTTGAAAATTACACGAAAAATATTGCAAGTCAATATAGCGAATGATTTAAAATGTTTGATTTTTTTGAGAGAAAACTATACTTAAAAGAAAATATTATTTGACAACCCAAATAGTAAGTCATCCACTATAAAAAGAGACAACTTATGCTTGAAAATTACCCAAATATTATTTATTTTAAAAGCATGAAAATCATATTCATAAAGTTGAATGTAAAAAGTTATATACTTCTTTCTTCTCATTTTAATTTGGTTTGTTACTATTTGGGGAGTCAAATAACATTTTTGTTGACTATAGTTTTCTCCCAAATAAAAATCAAAATATTTGAATTATTCGCTATACAAACTTGCAATATTATTCATGTAATTTCAAATATGTATTTTTATTTTTAAATTTTTTACGATTTGTAACCGAGTTAATTAAAATCATAATGTGGGAAGAAGCTGTATAGGATCACAACAGTGTCATATGGCCTTGACAAGAGCACTTATGTCATTATGGTGGTAGAGGCGAAGCTATCATTTTAAGTTTAAGGATTCTGAAGTTTTTTTTAAAAAAAACAAATCAGTTTATATGGTTATGGATACATTGTTTATACTCCCTTCATCATATTTTATATTAAATCGTTAGTATTTGAGAAGTCCAGCAATTTTTTAATTAAAATATGTTTATTCTATCTGTCTATGAAGCATATAATCAAAGAGGGATGTTGGGACAAGACCTCCAATTATTCTAACAGCTGAAAATGAATATAATGCGATACATGATGTCCTCTAGAATGTAAGGAGGCTCACCAACTGACTCTGAGCTGCTCACTGGATCAACGCTGATCCTAGTTACATGTGTCTGCATCATAAGACGATGCACACCAACTAACATTAGTACAGTGAATGTACGAGTATGCGAGTTTGAAAGCTAAACACAACTTATGCTTGAAAACGATGTGAAGGGAACACTAACCTTGGCTCTTCTCAACTCAATGAATAACTTAACTCAACATAAAGCAATAAGACACATGAAATATATATAAAGCTTGTAAGACAGTGGGAAAACTTACTCCGTTTAAGAAAATTCAATAACAAACTCAACTTTACTTATGTAATAAATTAACTAGTTTTTGAGGGATCTAACCAACCACCACCACTATGAGCCTAAGTGGTGATAGAACGTCTTTCTCATGCTGCTAGAACTATCATATACTTTGTTGTCATAAAATAACTTAACTTAGTGGAGCTACTAGCTTAACTTAAGTGATCATCTAAAAAGTATGACCCTTTGATAACCATGATGGCTACATGGTTCATGGAGACTTGAGTTAATATGAACTCGCATCCCCATATTGGTGCTCAATACTACTCCCAAAATATTCTTAGCTAATATTTTTTTAAACAACTTCTTTCATTGGGTTGAGATAATTACTCAACACTTAGCTTAAAACCTCTCTTGGAATCGATGTTCCCTTTCTTGTTCAAATGTGAAAAAAATTATGAACTCTTAGGGAATACTTAGTTCCCTTATAACATTTTAGAAATGAACTCAACTTATTACTCTTTACTAAACTTGAAACTTAAGTCTGAAAAATAAAGTTAAAACGTTGCTAAAGACTCTTGAAAACGTTACAGTACTTTGCTTTGACTTTCTTATTAAAAGTTAGACTTGACTCTTGACATCTTTGAAATTAATCTTAACTTTCAAGGAATTGAATTATGGATTCAAGATTCATTATCTCATGTTTATGGATAATTTCATGATGTTTAGATGTACCTAACAGTTTTAGAATCAACTAGGAAACATAGCTACATCACTAGGGAACTAGTACGGAAAGATGGGGGAATAATAGGGAGAATTGGCGATCCTTGCGCTCTGAGAGGAGTGTGGTGCCAGCCCTCAAACATCAGAGAGTTGGGTGGGGCATTCTTGCTGGCGCGGCGATCCAGAGGCCAATAGAAAATGACATACCTTTGGGGCTCTAGGACTCGCGACCTGCCTGGGCTATCCCAAGGCGTTCTCCAACTTTTCTCCTTCGTTTTTCATTTCTAAACCTTCAAAAATTCAATAGTTCTTTCCCCAAACACTTTGGATCACTAGTACAATCAATATACAATAGATTCAACCCGAAATTACACCTGGAATCATGAATCAAATCATCAAGAAACTTCAACAACATAACCATCAAGACCTCCACAAAACATTCAACAATGTTCTTCAAGAACTCAATTTCTTAACATTCAAAACTTTTATTCGCTGAATTAAAACATGCTTGGCGTGTGACTTAACTAAGCCAACACTATTTGATCTCACATACCTTTTTAGGGATCACCCTTGAAGAATTCCACACGCAAAGCTTGAGTGTTGTTGACGATTCTTGATTTCTCTCCTCTTTCCTCTTCTTTTCTCTCTTCTCGAAGCCCTCGCATGAATTCTATTTTTTCTAAACAGAACAAAGGTCTGGTTTAACCCAAATTAATTTCTAAAAATGAATTAATTTAATTAGGTAAGGGAAATACAATTTCTGCCTTCCCAAATCCGGATTGGGCTTTCCTTAATCCAACAGCCCAACTTTCGAAAGGCATAACTCACCAATTACCCCCATTTCATCGGATACATAATATTTGCATTAAAATTTTGAACATGTAAACTCATCATTATTTTATACTTCATCGATTATCAGGTGATACTTTTCGATATTATTAAAATTATTATTGTTATTATTGTTGTTACTATAATTTAATAAATATAATTTAATTACAAATGTAGAAATTATATTAAAAGCAAAGCAATCGAGAATAGTGACGGATTCACCTTTACGTGATGGTATTAACGGAAACATTTATTAGAAAAAATATACTACTATTTATTGAGTTCGCTTAATTTTCTTCATAAATATTAACTTTCTCAATAATAAAATTAATTCTGCCATTAATATGCTTAAAATTAACGTGCTCGACCAAATGGTTATGAACAAGAACCTTTGATAAATATTAATATAATTGAGATTTATAGAAATAATGAAAAATGAAATACTTGTGTAAAAGAATAACTTTTTAATGGTAAAGTATATTGCGAGATATTTTTTCATGTCGTATTATTCTAAGGGTTCTCCAACCATATCTGTAACTATACCTAACTCATTCTAAGCTTGGAGTTATGGTCCTTTGAAGTTTACCAAAACACACTTTTAACTTATTTAAAATTTCCAGATTTTCTTACTCTTTCCAAAAATATGTATTTCATATTTAAAACTCTTTTCCAGTTCTTTCTAGTTGCGAAATATTACAATAATTCCACCTTGGGAACATTCGTTCTCGAATTTGGTTGGGAGATATTACAATTCAGCTTGAATGATCAAGGAAGGATCACCCCTGCACTTGTTCAAAATGGAGACATGAAACACCATATTAACCGCCGCTAACTCTTGTGGTAGCTCCAACTCATAAGCTACTTTCCTATCGTCTTTGAAATTCTACATGGACCAACTTAACAAGGACTAAGTCATTACAACAAAAAGGGATATAGCGACAATTAAAAATTAAATTAGCGTCCATAACTATGGAAGTTATAGCTATTATCAGCCAACGCACTTTGGTTGTTGTATCGATGGTCGGCAAAGGCTTTTGCAGCCATTTGGACAAAAGCTGGTAAAGTCAAGATCTTTTGCCGTTAAAACTCATTTGATTTAGTGGCAATTGGTTGCAACAATTAAGAAGTCTACAAAATCAAATCCCAAGTGGTTAGTTTTGTCATGTAGCATCCATTTATATAGAAAGTAAAACCAAGTAAATTGTTGCTAAAAAACATTTGTTCTAGCGGCCATTGCTTTCGGCAATTAAGATCGTTGTTATATCCAATAAAAATAGTAGTTATACTTTTGTAGTGTTCATTTTTATAGACGGTAAATCCTACTAACTGCTGCTAAAGAGCATTAGTTCTACTGGCAATAAAGATAATTTTTAAATAAAATTTACTACGAGAATCATGTTCATGTAGCGTCCATTTTGATAGCTGCTAAATTCGATAAAAATGTCGCTAAAAGTTCATATCTTTAACGACAATGGTTTGGTGGCAATTGTAAAGTCTAGAATATCCTTTTGAAACCATCTTAATTTCCCCCATTTAGCGTCTAATATTGTAATCTAGAAAATTCACTTAGTTTGACGCTAAAATTCACAAACTTTAAAGACCAATTTTTTAGTCATAAATAATAATACTGTCTTCAATGAATTTCCACAATGGTTCGCCATATTAAAATATTTTATAGGCATTATTTTTTAAAATCATACCGCATGACCTGAAATAATAAAATAAATGTGTCAAAAGATGAAACTCACTCAATAAAAACATCACGAGATCAAACAAGTTCTCATACTCTAACAAAATATTTACTAGACCAAATGTTACATAAAAAAGTTATGTGGAAATACCAATGATCCTAGTATGAAAAAGACACTTCAGTATGAAGACATTCATAACCTAGACAAGAAACAAAGAAAAAGCAGAAGCATATTCATAAACTGAGCAACAAACCATGAAAGAATGGAAGCGCATTAACAACTTAGCAGACTGGATGTACAATACATATACAAATGCACACATACATTAATTTATGTCTAAAACCCCTTATTCAATCGGTACAGAGAACCGATAAAATTTACATCAGTATCAAACAATCAAAACCTATTTAAGATATAAAAAAATCAAACCAATACAAACAGGCAGCAAGCTAGAGAACGATACCAACATAAAGTTCATACATAGGAGGAGAAAATCAGTGCACAAAGTAGCTTTAGTAATTAGACCACTATTGTACAACTATACCAACAAAGCCTATAGTTAAAAGTAACTACACTTCCCGGCAGAGGCGCCATTTTGATGCTTCAATATGTGTATATTTTATATTTCTTGATCAACGACACTAACCTACAGTTTGAGTGTCTACGAATCAATGCTAGTAAAGTAACCCAACCAAGGGTTGGGGTCGTATCCCAAGGGAGTGATAGTGAAAGTAGTAATTACTTTGAATTTAGTTCTAAATAGTGATAGCTCATGACATTTTCTAGTTATACAATAATTAGATTCAATTTGTGACACCAACGTGTCAAATATCAAGAAAAAAGGATTTTTGTCACAAGTAGTAGAATACAAAAAATAAATGACAAAACAAGTATTGGAGAGAGTTCTTGGGGTGTGACCACAATCTATGTTGACAAAATCTAATGGGCACATGATTTTGATATGAAAATTTGCAAGACAATGGTGACTAGGCTAAGCTTTTGGTTAAAGTAAAGTAAGTTCCCTCTCGGAAAACATACCCCATATCAAATGGGTTCCTCTAGGACACCACTCGTCTAAACTAACCAGCCTACGCCTTTTCCACACCCTGACCATTCGATAGAGGTTGCTTGGATATAGGACTAGGGCTCAGGCCATCACTCTACTGATCTTGGTTTCGCGACCTCCCTCTTAGGCAAGGCAAAAATAAATGGGTGGTTTTGTATTTGCAACTACAAACCCATTAAATTAAACCACAACATGTAGGTAAAATCATAATTAAATTGCATATTATCCTATCAGACTGCAAGACCCAACAGTAATATCAACACATATTTGCTAAATCACACCCCAAGAATGAGGTTTTTTTAGCCACACATAAAAGAATAATCATATATACTTAAAATGATAAAGTAATCAAGTGGGTATAATAGATTAATCCTTAAAAATAGCAAAGGAAGGTAAATGGAGAAGAACCACTTCCAAGTTTGGATGGAGAACTTCTTTCTTCAAGCTTCCTAAAAACCCTCTCCAAACTTGAGAGAAAACTTAAGAATAGAGTGTCTAAAATAAAATATTAAGTTTATATTTTTTACTCTCTAAGATTTTCTTCTAACCAATAAAACAGTTCAGTGTTTATAGAATTCAGATTTAGTGCCGGTGGATCCATTTGTCATCTTTAGTCGTGAATCGCCGAGCGATTCGGCGACTCGCCCTTTCTCTAGTTCGTCGCCGTTTGTGGCTTGCCTTAATATCCATGAATGCGGTATCGTTGGGTGGAATAACTCAGCTACGCAGAATTATTCGGTGAAGCGTCGACTACTTTTTTTCGTCGCCTTTTGATCCACCTCCTTCACGACTCACTTGTTGTAACAGAAAATGGAACTTTTTTACACGGCGTATCGCCAAGTGTGCTTGGCGATGCGTACTTTGAATCTTTAGCTCTTTTCATCCGTTTTTTGCCTAAGTGTTCATGATCCTACCAAATCTACCTGAAACTTAGAAGTTTTTATCAGATATTGAGATAACATACACAATCGAGGACACTATTTGCATTAAATAAGGCCCTAGATGAGTCCAATTTGAGGACTCATCAAACCCAAACCAAAACAATTAGCATGCCGGAGCGTGGTACCCAATGCCATAGTTATGTTGGAAAGTGGTAATCTGATCCCAGTTAGTTAGGCTGGAATGTGGCAATCTGATCCCATCTCTATGTCGGAACATGGAAATCTGATCCTAGTTAGTTATGTTGGAACGTGGCAATCCGATCCTTTTACACACCACAATCACAAATGCAAGTACACTCTCAAGTTGTCCAATTAAGAAGTGATTCATGCATAAATTCATTCATCCATCTCCTTTACAACAAGTGTGATCAATAATGCAACATTCATATACATACAAGTATCATAATGAAGCATGAACATACATACATTACACAATCATACAATCACAACCATCACCTACCTCGAATCCAAGTTTGAATCCGTTAAGGAGATTGAATCTTCCCTTTTCGTATTCTTTCCGCTTATTCTAGGTCTACTAATAATTAATATACGCAAGGATCAACAAACAATATCTGATTACCTGGATATTAATCAATAATATCAACCCTAGGTCAACCGTTGATCTCATGTATCAAAACAAGGGCTTTTCCCACCATAGTTTCCAATTAAAAACCCTCCCCCATTGTTAATGAGACAAGAAAATAGATTCCACGAATCGAAAAAATGGATTCGGAAGGTGAAAAGATTAGCTTTAGCCTCAAGAATGGTAAAAAACTATCAAGAAGTTGTACAGGGTCATTCCTTAGTTCTCAAAAGTCAAAAAGTGCACAGTAAAGATGTTTTAGGGTTTATTTACATTTTAAGTTGCGTCTGACTTGTAACAACGACACCCACCTCGATATAGCGGCCCCGCCAGAGACACCAAATTTGGCATCGAAGTTGCTTGCACGAATCAGTGAGACATTTAAATAATTACAAGACCACCATTCCACAACACATCTCTAACCAATGACACTCAAAAAATACCATTTACGCTAAGATTGATTTCGGGAGTTCTACTCGCCCTAATTCAATTTTGTAAAAGTCATACACGTTCCTTAACATCATATCTAACTACTCATGTAATCAAAATTATAAATGAATCAACCTATTTCTACCACATTTCCCTACACCTTAATGACTCTGAATTTATCCAAATCTAGACTAGGTTGAGAAAAGTTTCGTGGCCCCAATTCTTTTCTCATTGGTTTTTCCCTAACGATGAAAATCAGGTCGTTACAAAGTGCATTATTACAAATGGGGTCTGAAAATGACAGTATGTATGTACACGTTATCACTATAAGGTAAAGGTTTTTTCCGATAGACCCTTGATTTAAGTAAAGTGAACCCTTCTTAATAGATGCAAAGAATATCTCTCCTCTTTCTATATTCCACTTGTAAGGTTATTATAGGAAACTCGAATTGAAAACATTAGCTAGCAAGAAATAGTGATCGGTTTGCTGAGGTGTATTAAATATTGAAAGTTGAATGGTTGAGGTAATGTCACACATGTTTGGAGTTATAATATAGCATAGATAAACTATAAAATGGAAAAAAAAATGTATTAGGATGTAACTGATAAGTAGTATTATATTAGTACTGATCACCTTCGTTTGAAATTTTATTATTAGAAAGAATTTTTTTAAAAAAACAAAAGGCTTCTAAAACATTAAATATATGTCTAATAGCTTGTATTAGATAGTATACGTGTGTTTTTTCGCTTATCATTCAATGCATACTAAGAAAAGTAGAAAAACCATTTAAGATAAGGATGATTAAAGTTCAACATGTATCAAGTAAGAGAAATGAAGTCTTTGTTGATTTATGGGAACTAAAGAAACATTTAAGCATGCCTATAAAAAGGGAGAAAAGTGAAGTTGACTTTAAAAAGGGAATTGTGAAGTTTTCTACGAATGTCTAGTCTTTCCATCATCTCCTCTTCGGTTATCAAAGTGGTCATTTTATTACGTGATTTAATCTCTACTGTAGGGAGATATTAATAACATCGGAGCAAACTCTTTCTTTTTCTTATGGGTGGACATTAGTTATTTGATATAATTGAAGCCATTTTTTTCTGTTGTTTTCTGGAAATCATTTTTTGTATATTGTTTTATATGTAATTTTGAAATATTTGATATGTCTTCTACTAGTAAATGTCACCATATCATTATTAATAATTCTCTGTTTAAGGAAGTTTTTGGCTCTGAATATACCAGTGATACACCGTTCATGCGTGGAAATGTACGGCCTGATCAGTTTGAAACCTCGTCGGAAGATGCTAATGTTTTTCTGGCTGAAACTGGGGTTGACTTCTCTAACTTTGGTCCCCTATAACTTGGTTTTGAGAATCGAATCTCGCCCATATTGTGGCTACAACTCTGGTTCCACGAAAGGGCTCTTTTAGCAAAATCTTCAACAGATTTATATTTCACTACAAGGAAAAGTCTTTATTAAGACCAATATTTAAGTATGAGTCTATATTCTTGTCTCTAAAAGTATACCTATTGGGACAAGATTATATTTCGGTCTTTATTAATATATGTTGTTGTGAAGAGATTAAATTCGGTCCCTAAAAGAGTTACTTACTAGTTCCTAAATGTAATTGGATACATATTTTGAGGCTTGAGCGGGAAAGTATTCCACCAATATGAAAAATTTTCTTTTATCAAAATTTGAGGCGCTAAAAAATTTATTCTAAAAGTAAAATGAAAAAAAACTTAATCTCAAAATAGAAGTTTGTCCTAAAAGTTGCCCTGATTTCTTCAGCTCACCACTCTAACTGATGCAGAAAGAAACCTAGCTGCCCTAGCTAATCTTAACGATGCTCTGCCCCTTTAGTGGATAGATGTGTATTCTTCTTTGTGCTGTTATTGTCTCCCCTAATCTCAACGACATATTGACAAACGTTTCTTCTTCTTCCTCGCGTTGTTGCTGCTCAACTGGTAGAAATATAATCCATTAAAGCTTTGCTCGAGACAAAATTTCAGGTTTGTTCATTCTTTTAATCGAGTTGTTGTTGTGTTGTGGATAGATGTGTATTCTTCTTTGTTCAATTTTTGTCTCCCCTAACCTCAACGACATATTGATAAAGTTGTCTTCTACTTCCTCGCGTTGTTGGTGCTCGATCTGGTAGAAACATAATCCATTAAAGCTTTGCTCGAGAAAAGATTACAGGTGTGTCTATTCTTCATATGGAGTTGTTGTTGTGTTGTTGATAGATGTGTATTCTTCTTTGTGTTGTTGTTGTCTCCCTTAATCTCAACGACATATTGATAAAGGTATCTTGTTCTTCCTCGCGTTGTTGCAGCTCGATCTGATTGAAATAGAATCCATTAAAGCTTTGCTCGAGAAAAAAATTCAGTTGTGTTCATTCTTGTGATTGAGTTGTTGTTCTGCTGTTTGAAATAGAATCCAACACAGCTTTTCTTAGGACATTATTTCAGGTGAGTTCATCTTCGAGTAATGACTTGTAATATAATGACTCGTCTTCTTGGTTACAAGTAACTATTAGAAACTGCAAGTAAAAAAATATAGATGTGAAAGACTGACTTTGTGGGCAGCCATTGAGGTAACAAATTTACACTTGATGTACAACTTTTGAATTCATATTCCACTTGATTCTGATTTTGTAGTGTTACCTGCAACATCAATGTTGATGTCCATATATCAGCTGTTTTACAACTTTTGAATCCACTATACACATGAGTCTTATTTATATCTTTCATTAATTGAAGTTTTAAACGTAATGTACACTTGTTCATATAACAGGATGTACAACTTATGATGCCTCTCTTTTTTCTGAAAAAAATAACTCAAGTTATGTTTCAATTGTTGTAGCACAAATTTGAGAGTGTTGATATGAATGATCATCGTGATCATATCTTGGGATAGATGAATGAATTATGGAATAAATTGAGAGGACACTTGCATGCAAAATATGTGAAGGACAAACCTATCCAATAGTCTCTTAAGAATGTCCCAAAGAGGACTAGACAAAAAAGAATGGGAATGATTAGTAAAGGAGCATTTTTCTTCTGAATGTTTTCAGGTATGCCTATTGAGTTAATAGTCTATTTTATTACTCTTTTATTTAGTTTGATTTCCCTCATTAGTACACAATAGACCTTCACACAAAGCTAAGTATAGAACATATCTACTGTGTAGTGTCTTCGTATTATTTATGCACCAGCTAGCTAATACATGCCTAAGTTATTAATTCTTGAATCTGGGCAAGCCACATTTATCTTGTATGTTTAGGATGCAATGGTAAGTAAAGAATTCATTTTTTGTTCTAAAGTATAGGAAAATTGTATAAACAAGGTGCAAATTTCACATGGTCTCTGAACAGAAACAAAGTCATGATCTTTATAAGAATTTGTTTTATCCACGTAAGATTGTTAGTTGTAGTATAGACAACTTTATAATTGAAACTTGTGATACATCTGGAGCTGTCCAACTAACCTCCATTGCATCATCTTTGTTTCTGTCATGATTAAATGTGCCAATAGAGACTTTCTCAGGACAGCTTTTCTCCATTTTTGAATTTGTAGTTAATGCAAGTGAACCTTTGAAAATACAGGTTTTGAAAGAGACTCTGGAGATAATTGTTATACAGGGTGTATTTTTGCAGCTTATTGAGATTTTTCGTCAAATACTTACACCATAAGTTGTCAACAAAAAGATAAGAGTACATTAAATACTTGTCAAGAATCTTGTATTTTTGAGAATCAATATTAGAAAATAATATGTATGTGTTATAACATTTCAGTTCTTTACTACATCTTGATATAACTTGCTCATATTGCTGACTCAAATTTGAAAATAAATCATTTCTGTCTATGATCTCAGTTTTTTTAAGAACTTGCATTAAAAGCTTACTGTGAACAAATACATGCAAGAAGCACTAGAAATGTAGCTAATCGAGCAAAGTTGAAGATGCTTCATTATATTGGTAGTAAGATTATTTATCAATTATCATAAAATTATTTTTCTAAATGAAATATTTATGAGGTGTGTTGTTTGACATGTTTGACTTTGATGTAAAGGGCAGAAAAAATGGAAATCTACCAGATTTGGCAACTATGTTCTTTGAGACTTGTAAGAAAGATAACAAGCTTGTTGAACGTGAAGCAATTGAAAAACATGTGAGTTTTGTAAATTAAATATGTTAATTACTTAAAGTTGTTATATGTTATAATAGAAAATGTTCTTAGATATATTTTGTAGGCTCAACTCGAAGAAATAATTCAAGCAGATCCATCCCTACCTCCATAGAGATTGTTGAAAATGTTGTGGTCCTCAAACTCGTAGCCACATATTTGGTTTTGGGGTGGATTAAAGGCAAAAGACTTGAAAGGCGGAACTTCTTCGAAAGCTGAATTGCTATCTGCGCTACGTTCAACTCGAGAAGATATCAAATCTTTGAATGAAGACAACAAATCCTTGAATAAGGAAAACAAATCCTTGAACAATCATTTGTCTACCTTAGAAGATGCGATGAAAGAAGGAATGAAAATGATAGAACACTTCATGGCTCATCAATCACATGTAGCAGCTCCAACATCGTCCTTTTCAATTGAATGACCACTACATTTTCAGCTAACCAAGTTAGTAACAATATACCCAACTTTTTAATTTATTTTGTTAAAATTTAACACCACAATCAATGTGCGATCATATATGAATATATGGGTCTTTCAATGTGAAAAATATTCATGTAACATTGCTGTCATCTGCCAGAAATATGGAATAACAAACTTGTTTGATGTAACATTGCTGCTCTATTTTAACATTTTATGCTACATGTTGTTACTCCAGCTCGTCTTTTATGTTAGTACTTCTTAGAGAATAGTTAAATTTAAATTTGAACTGTTAATTTATTTTTTAAAAGAAAGTTGGTTAGAGGTGGAGATGAGTTGAGGGGAGGTGATGAGACAAGGCGAGGTAAGGCGAGAGACTGATCCATTGCCTTAATCAGTTCTAATGGTTCATATTTAAGATTTATTCTCTTATATTTCAGCTTTATTCTCATAGTATGTCAGATTGAATTTATTTGGAAGAGAATATTATTGCCCCGTCTATTGGGATTTAGTCTCCACCCCTACATGCTAGGATATATTGTACCATTTCAACAATCACCCTATAATGTCAAATTTTTTTCTTCTACTCATAGTATCCTGTACAACAAGGTTCTTTAATTATTTTAATATGGAATTTCAAGTTGGAGGAGTGTAAACTTTGTGACCCTGAAAGTCAGCTATGGTATGCTAATTTCAGTCTATTTGAAACTGACTCAACTAAAATACTATAGTCCACCTTGATTTGCTCCCAGCGACTATGGCTGATCCATAGGTTCCCATGCCTATAGAGCAGCTGCCTGCATTCAAATATTATATTAGTGTATGAATCATGACCTTTCTAAATCAGGTGCACTATTTCTGTTGAGTCAGTTTTAATTTGTAGATTGGAGATATTTTGTAGAGCTGTCATTTTCAGTCCTATTACTAGAGCTAGTAGTTCTGAATGTAGAGCGTTGACAAAATTTGTTCTCCTGAAAGTCCTGTTATCCAAGAGACGTTGTTGTCACATATGGCTCCTACTGCTCCCGCATTTTTGGCAAATTAGTTATTAAAGCCATTCGTGTTTAGTTTGTATCCCGACTATGGCGGTACCCACCTCTATTTGCACCGCCTACTTGTCTATAGTTGTATGCAAAGTTAGTTATTGTTTAGAGAATAGTTGGAGTTACATTTGAACTCTTAATTTATTTAAACAAAGTTAGTTAGATGAGGAGACGAGTTGAGGTGAGGTGACGAGATAAGACGAGATGAGTCGAGAGACTGATGCATTGCCTTCAAATAATAATAAGAAGGCGTAACATCTAGATGAATTAACAACAATTGTACATATTTTTTATGATGGATCTGTTTTTTATTTTCCACACAACTTCTTAACGACATAAATTTGTTTTGAAAATTTCTACTATGCTGCAACAATATCGCTGCCAGCTACCCTGTTTAAATGGTTTCTGCCGAGATATTGTCAATCTAGCTCGTTTATTATGCTAATTCAATCCATTTGTTTATATTATCTACCTAATGTTATTTTGTGTTTCTTCAAAATAGATTTTGGATTCTAAGCTAATGTATCTCAATGTTTTCTAATAGATTTTTCTTATTTCTTGCATCTTCTGCTGATATTTCCGCATATCACTTGACAAAGACTGTTTTTTGCCAGACTTTTGTTCATACTTCAGTGAAGATGAAAGTTTAGAAGATGCACTAACTCGTTAATAGTAATTTGTTATTAATGTTTTGCAAAACTTTGGATGTTATCCAAGTGTTTTTGTTCAACGAATATATCGAAACTAACATCATGGGTGGTTAACCAATTTATTATAATTAATCGCACTATTATCTCTATCTTGCTACGCCATTTAACTATATGATCCTTTTTTATCCATATAGTTTAGTAATTATTTTTGTATTTGTTGATGAATATAGGTTCTTGTGATATTAGTGGCTCTCTGATCAAAGGTGGTCGGTTAGAGACCACAATTATTGGTCGTCTCTAATGGTCAAACTAGGACCAAAGTTGCTGCTCGTCTTTAATGCTATTTTAGGACCAAATTGTTGGTCATCTTTAAAGCTACTCTAGGACCAGTTTTTTAAGATCGTTATAGATGTTCTAGGAACAATTTTTTCATAGTCTCTAATGCTATTTTAGGACGAGGTCACACTCGTCTCTAAAACTCTATTAGGACCACATTGCATTCAGTCACAAAAGAGTATTAAAGACATGAATACCAATGATATAAGAGGTCTAATTGAGACCATGTATTTGGTCCCTAAAATGATCTCACGACAATAGATTCGGGCCGTCGCAAAACCATTTAGGGACGAGTTTACTTACTAATAGCGACTGTACTTTCTAGGATGAGTGACGACCAAGTTTTTTGGTCTTAGTTGCGAATTTGAGACCAGATTTTAACTTTCAGGGACTAGAATTCCCTTCCTTAGAGACTCTTTTTCTTGTTGTGTTTGTTGTTTACTGTCTGCTGAAGAAGATCAATATGAATTGGGCTCTGTAGGTCCGCAAATAAATGGTTGAATGTTTTGAAGATACGAATTCCAGTGCAAGCTTACCATTGGACTACTTATCTCTAGAATTATTGTCGATTCTCTTGTGGATCTCTCTTACATTTATTGATGCTACATATAATACTCGAACTTTTTCGAGCATGGATTATGTGTTTATTAACGAGAAATGGTATTAGAAGGAGTCTGTCCAATTTAGGGTTGATACACCCCGGCTACTAGAATCTGTGCTGACTTTGCAGCATTGCTTCTCAAGGAGGCTGAACACATTAAGGTACGACTCAATGGTGTTGAATTCCATATGCAGGTTTTACAAGATGCCCTTGGAAAATTGCTGCAACTCCACAAGGACTCCAGTATCGATATTGGAAATCATCGTCTTGAGATGGGAGGACTTATAAACGATGCCTCTCATTCTGTTAACATTATTCAGAAAGAAGTCAACTCCATCAAAATTGGAGATGACTCTACTAACAATCAACTAGCTGTCACTATGAACACTTCATATTGATCTTTCTCTATGACGGTTGAGAAATCTCTTTCCACTTTTGGGACGAACGTGGTCAACACTCTGACGTATTTTCTCGTGAAACATTAATATTATGACCTCATTTGCTTTTTTTTAAGAAACTTAGTTTTTCCTTCTTTCTCTATCTCGCTTGCTGTTGTGTTTTCCTTTTCGATTATGTAAAAGGGGGACAATCTATACATAGGCATACAGAAAGGGGAAGCACTAAGACAGGGGGAGCAGTCAAGTGAAAATTCATCCAAGAACAATCGAACAGGGAAGTCGTCTTACACTTCCATTAATTATAGTTGTCAATATGAAAAAGGGGGAGATTGTTAACTTGTTATATTCTGATTAATGACAAATCGCAGGAATTAACAAAGAATAATACGATTAGCATAAGTCATGAAAACATTACCAAAAAAAAAAAAAAAGCCAAGGATCAAATCAAACAGAAACCAGTGTCGATTTACTAAGCAACCATAAAAGGAAAGAGATCTTCAATCACACAAAACAAACGGCTAAAGAAGGAAAATATATATTAGCATATCAATCAGCCACGACTTATGGAAAAGATTAACAAATCAGCCAAATTCAAGGAAGATCAGACAATATCTCAGGAAATCATCCATCAAATGAACAAAATTTTAATCATGTACACATCAGATATGGACATGATTCAACAAATCAATTCAACAAAATCAAGGGATCATCCCAGGATCCTTGATTTACAACTCCCTGGGTGTTCGAATAGAGCATCACCTCTCACGGCTATTTAAACCTCTCTCCGTCTTAGATGAAAAGTAAGCATTTTCTCTTGAGCTTATATTACGATTGTGTTATATCTTTCATCAAGCTTTGTAATCACGTGAGTGAACACAGTTGAAAATAAACGCGAGAGAACAATTTTGAGTGTAGGTTTACCAGTAGAGGAAGTGTCAAGATAGAACTCTGATCTGCATATCAGACAAGACCAAGTTAAAGAAACTTTGTACTTCTCAAGGCTAACTTCAAACGCTCTAAATGAAACCCTTGAAACCTAAGGGGACTGGACTAGGAACCACAACAGTGACCTGAACCAGTACAAACATCCCGTGTTATTTATTTTCTGCAAGATATTTTTATTGTTTCTTCAATCTACTAACTTGCATGTTAGTCGACTGACCATTACAAGTAGCCAACTAAAAAATAATTTAATTCACCCCCCCCCCCCCCGTACATCACATATTTCGACATGTATGTAGAGTATTTCCATCATCTCCTATTTGGTTCTCAAAGTTTCCATTATATTACGTGATTTAATCTCTGTAGGGAGATATTAATTAGATCGGTGCAAATCTTGTATGAGGTAAGTTGTGTATTGAACAGTGTCCAAAAATCTGCATTTTATTGTGCATGTGATTTAGTTTCTTTTTTTCATTTATTTTTCATATTTTATGCTAGGAGAAGAGGCTTAGGGATATCTGGTGTAATTGAAGTGGACACAATACCATTCTGATACTTCAGACGTCAACTATTTTTTTGTGGATGATGATGATGAGCTCTTTCTTTTTCTTGGGGGTGGAGATTACTTATTGATGTTATTGAAACCATTGTTTTCTGTTGTATTCTGGAAACCTTTTCTTTTATATTGCTTTATGTAATTTTGAAATATTTGATTTGTCTTATGCTAATAAATGTCCGTATTTTATAATAAGACGAGGGTTACCCAAGTTATTTAACTTTTCTTTTATATTCTTAAGTAACAGTTAACATATCTACTACTGTAAAAATCTCTATAAGTTTACTGTATTGGCATATACTTATAAAAGAATCAAGTGCCTCAATTTTTTTTACTAATGAACTTTTATTCCATAAGTAAAACTTATGAATTTCTAACGTATTATCAACAATTTTTGAAAAATCAATATTTATTTACCGACACATTTTCTCTACGTTACTAAAATTTCTAACGGATTACTAATGTAAATTTTTTGGTATTGAATTTTCCAACTTATTACTTACAAAATTTAAAATATAAACAACCAAATTTACTAACCTATTTGCTATTCGTTAGTGAAGATAATAACCGAATATCAACCATGTTTTTGTTGGTAAATTTGCCAACGAAAATGTTAGAGCCAATTTTCATAAATTACCAACAAAATCTTCTGGTGGTTACCAACTAACTTTTTGTAAGTTTGTTTACCAACGATTATAATTTGTTGGCAAAATTTACCGACAAACCTTTTAGCAAAATTATGATTTTCGTTAGTAACCGTTAAGTAACTCGGTTTACCAACTGATTTGGTAGATTTACCAACAAATATTTTTGTAGATAATTATGTCTTATTTTTTAGTGTGAGTCACAACAGAAATTCATAAGCTGGAAATCATAGATTTGCCTCAATCTAAGATTACCTGGGTGTTGAAAGGAAGTTGCATATAGTTAAAAATAATAATAAAGTCGTAGGCAGGTTGATCAAACCACACTTCGAATAAGGTAAAACAAACAAGAAAAAGCAAAAGCCCGGATCATCTGTGTTTTATAACTCATGGAAGAAATTGTTGAGATTAACTATTATTATCATCCAAATTTGTCCAAATATTATCTTTATTTTTCTAATTCAAAAGAACTCTTGACACATTATCTATTCAAATTATAACAATCCAAAAAAAACCAAACTACTTTAATTTTTGTTAGTTTCTTATTTTGTTCCTTCATACACACTAAATAAAGAATCAAGAAACCATGCTACTTTTTGTTGTGTTTTTCTTGCTTTTGATATGCTTTTTTAAAAAAATATTATATGGTTTGCATGCAAATAATGGAATGTATATATTTACAATTAAGGAAAACAATTTTTTTTTTGCAATGTATAAAAGAAATATGACTGATTTTGATAAAAGGCAATCTAGAATGAAAAGTAATTTGACACGTAAAATTTACAAAAAGCTATGAAAAGATGTCACAATTATTGAAGAATGTTGTCATGGATGTGAAAAAAATTAAATCATTTTAATTAACTTTATTTTTGGGGGTTTATTTATTTTATGTTACAGATGATGATAAATTATTT
This sequence comes from Solanum sitiens, assembly GCA_016801875.1. Classification (NCBI taxonomy): domain Eukaryota; kingdom Viridiplantae; phylum Streptophyta; class Magnoliopsida; order Solanales; family Solanaceae; genus Solanum; species Solanum sitiens. The sequence goes on along the minus strand of JABWTJ010000612.1, from coordinate 274,264 downwards.
GTTCTTGTGATTTCATGATCTTCAAGTTTAGATTTTCTTTGTTACGTTCTTTTCTATGTTTATTTTATTGCTCATCAAGGAGGAGTTATCGAAATAACTTGTGAATCTCTATCGTCTGCGGTCGGTATCTTCAAACTTACTTTGTGAAACTACTGATGAAGGTGCTTTTTGTAACATTTGGGTTTCCTTTTTCTAAAAAGAAAACGGTGATTCTGATAAATAAGTTGTTGTAATTTCACATTCTAGAATTTTGATTTTCTTTTTTGTTCTTGCCAATTTTTTTAAAAAGATTAATTAAAATGTAACTTTGGGGGGGGGGGGGGTTGCATTATTATTTTCGATTCAACTTTTTATTTATTTTGTATGTCATTCTTTTATGATTGTTGACACCCAATTTTGACCTTTAACTATTTAAAAAATGTTATTCTATTAAATACATATTTTTTAGAATATATTTTGAGTTTTAAATTTTAGTCAATTTTGTTCAAAAATATATATTTTAGTATGCATACTTTATAAAAATTTATTATTAAATATTTTAGAATTATTAATAAATTTTGAAATAATTATTTTACTAAAATGTTTAAAAATTTAAGTGAGTTTAATTATATAAAAACATTATAATATATATAGTATTTTAATTGGATATCATCTCTTCAATTTTCCCCAAAATCATTTAAATCTTAGCTTATTCTATTCTAATTTCTTTCAAATATAGTCTATTAAATTCCAAGTGTATTTCAATTATATCCACTCTTCCGTTCCAATTCTAGCAAATTTTTATTGCAATTTTGGCCATTCAAATCCAATCCAATGTGATTTTGAGATTTCATCTTATAATCTGGAGCATACATATTTTGATATTGAATCTCATCCCCTCATCTTTTTAATAATTAACGGTTCAGATTCACCAATTCTTTCTTTCCTTTTTGATATCAAAAGACTAAACCATGACTATTCCATTTTTCTACTCTTCCTCGCCTCCCTCTCTAGCCGCCGTCTCTACAACCTTTTCTCTCCACTAATGACTCTCTCTCTCCCCCTTGCCTCTTCTCCTCTCTCCTCCCTTGTCTCTCTTTCCGGCAATGGACAGCAGCCAGGCGAGGAAAATAGCAGCTCCGGCGAGTCCAGCAGCCGCTGGCTGCCACTGTTTCTCTCCTCTCCGTTCTCTGGTGTGGCAAACGAAAGCAACCGTACATACAAGCAACAAAACACTAGCAACCAAGTGACTCCGGTGATTAAAGAAGCTCCAGAAGCTCCAGCCGGCGGAAACAACGCAACTAGACGGCGAAAGGTAAACAACAACTGCAGCATCCATCTCCCGCACAAAATCAGCAGACAGCCAGGGAAGAACAGCAGTGACCAGACAACCTCCAGACTGCGTGCTTAGGCAAAACCAGCAACCAAATGACGCCAGCAGCGGCGCCCAGTCGCCTGCCTCCTCTCCCCTCTCTCATTTCCGGATAATAGCTCCGAACCAGTGAACAAGGCGAACTCAGGCGAAGCTTTTGAATGTTTCAAACTGGACAAAATACGGATATTTAATATATCCGTCCGGGTACACTTCTTTTAAAATCATTATCTCATCTTAGATATTCTATTCTTTTTCTTATATGCAATGTGATGAAAGTTCGATGCATGTTTGGTGTAGAAGTTCACTTAGTCCTAAAATTGAACTACTAGTTGTGATTTTGAAATTTTACAAACTGTTTATGTGTGATAGAAAGTTGAAATATAGTGTCCTTCGTGTGCTTGTTGGTCTTTATCGCTTAGCTATGCTTCACAAGAATATTGTGTTGAAGTTTTCTCTTATATTTTTAACAATACCTTGATTGTCGATTCTTGGTTAAAGTTGATAAGTTTGATTATGAAATCACTGATTATCCTGATGAGATGTACCTATGTTTATTACCTCCAATAATGTCATTTAATCCCTTTAATTGATGCAATTTTACTTGTAGTAGTGGTAATAATTTTGTAGGATAATTTGGATTGCTACTTGAGTTTAGATTGATCCTCGTCATATTTCTCATTTCTTGTTGTGAATATATTATATTAAGAATGTGTAAATACTTCTTGACTTGTGTTTTCTTCCTTTAATATTATTATTATATCCTTGCTTGAAATTGATTAATTGATACTAAGGTGATTTTTATGGTATTGCACTAATCCGGACAGATTTCATGTCTCTTGGGTAAAGTAAATTTTGCTTATTATTTTATTTATTAATGTTAATTGATCATAATTTCCTTCGTTGAAGTTGAATTGATTCTCACTTGTTATATTTTAGTAAAACTATATTTGATTGAGCCAAAAATAATTTAAAATAATATTACTTATTTGGTTTTTTCTATCAATAAGGTAAATAATATGTGATTGATCCTAAGTAATTTCTTGCTATATAATACATTCCCTCTTCTCCACTATATAAAGAGAAGCCCTTATTTTAATTAGGATAGGCTTTAACAATCAGAAAAACACTTAGAGGCTTACACTTAGGAATTATCAAAAACTCTCTCCACTCTAAAGAAAAGAATTAAAACAAAAATCTTGTGAACTCTACAAGGGCTCTCAAATAGGTTCTGTTGTGTTCAGGTAATATAGTTGATTGAGTTTGTCTTCATTGCTGATAAATATTTCTGCTTTAACTGGTTTGTTGTTCCTCCATTGGTTTAAATTTCATCTTGCATTATTACGTCGAATGTTGTTGTGTGTTAGAATGAATAAAAGGAAGCACTCGAGTTAGTTTGCTCTCTTCCTATCTCTATGTGAGATAATGTTTATGGTTATTATCTATTTGTTTTGATCTCTTATGTATGTGTGAATTTGATGTTATGATATTTTGCGATTATATATGTGTGTGTTACATTATCCATTTTATCATGTTATGATCTTAGAGTTCAAAATGTAGAAGAGAATTCCTAACGGAGCTATATTGTTTATTTTAATGTTGTATATTTTGCTCTTTTATTCTTTACTTTGTCTTGTTTTATGTGTATAACTCTAACTCTCTATTATATATGAAATATTTGGGGACCGTCAATGGGAAGGGGAAATTACGTGCTAATTGTTTCTCATTTATTTATTAGGTGTGATTGCTATAAAATCTTCCTATGTATAAATTACTTGAAGAATGCAAAAATATTATAATATATCTTAAATAATCATCTAATATCAACCATTGATTTGTATTTGTCTTATGTAATATCCAGCGGGTGTAATTAATGTTCCCTATATGAGAAAAATGTAGTAAATATTTGTTTATAAATAATATTTGATTCCATGCATATACGAACTAATGTTGCATAAATTTTGACTCTTTGTTCGAGCCTCCCGTTGGTTACGCCCTTTAAGTGTCGGCATCTGCCTGCATGTTACTCTGTTTAGAGATCTTGTTTAGGATGGAACAATTAATTTTGGTAACTCATTTTAGGGCATATTTTGGGAAATAAAAATCAGCATATAGTCTTTAATGCTATCTACAAAATAAATCATGTTTATATATGTTCCATATTAATATTGGCATGTTAACTCATTCTCATATGTTATAGTTATGGTTAAATATTTTCTAACATGCAAATTGATTAGTAATCATGGATGTAGGTATTATGCAATATGTGTGACATTTAAATCATTTAGAATTATGTTCTTAGGTACTATTAAGTAATTTTCAACATGTTAACAAATTATGAAAATTCTTTTAGTATTTGTTGCCCACAACTAATTCTGTATTAATTGTTTTTTGTCACTTAAAATAAATCAATTATTTGCTAGCATGTTAATTAACTAAGCTATTCTTATGCATTTTTGTCACCATACCATGACATTTTATCTAAAAGATAAAAAATAATAACTCATTTTCCCCTCCTACATGCTAGTTTCCTTGGTAAATAAATTATCCTCCAATTTGAAAATAAATTAATCATATACTGTAAATATGCTACTTTTAAATTCTTGCCACATAAAATAAGATGCTAAATCTTTCTCTCCATGCTCATCTGCCCTGTTCAAATATGTTAATAAATAAATTCTGCATTTTGAATAATGTTTTGGCACTTAAAATCAGCATTGACCCTTGTAATATTCTGCTTGTTAATATTTTTTTATTCCTTGTTTTTTAGTCTTTATTATTATGTTTTTTTGTTTTCACACATACCTAGCATGAGTCCTTCACAACTATGTGTGTTTGAAAGCATGTTTAATCAAAATTAGAGGTCAATGTGAGATTTATGTGCTAAATGCTCGTCCTATTTGTTTGACTTGGTGTCTAGGGGGCCTATTAGGAGCATACTTTTTTATTTCAGTCTAAAACCTCCTTGAATAGTAGTCCAATGCCTTTCGAAAATTAAGCGGGGGCACTAGGCACCTTTTAGGAAGTTATGCATGTGGTTGTGGGGTAGGTATACTTTAGGCCGTACAAAGATGATGACATTGCCTCTAGCCGTAAACGATAAGCATATGTTTTGTCTTTTCCTATATACAAGTCGAGCATTGATCCGTAAAGTCTTTTAGAGTCTCCCTTCCCTTTTCCCTTTTTATGTGTTGTAATTATATTAATTTGGGGTGGTTTACTATATAAAATAAAATTTTGCACTTGACTATTTAATTGTGTAATATCTGTCACCTCGCTTTTTCCTTTATTATTTGCTTAGTATTTGTTTTGTTTTACATTATGTTATCACCTAGTCTCGCATGCTTAAACAATTAATTAAAATAATGAAGTGATTAATATTATTCATCACCTAGCTGGCATGTTTAAATTGAATAACCTAAATGAAGTGACCATACTTGCTAATTTTAACCCCCCACATACGTTGCATGAGATACGATCGGGATCCACATTGGTGGACCTCGAGTGATGCCTAACACCTTCCCCTCGAGGTAATTTGAACCCTTACCCTGATCTCTGGTTAGTTGAACTTAGTTAGATTTAGTTAGGTTAGATAAATGACCTAACACGCATCAATTCTTTAGGTGGCGACTCCTCAAAATATTTAGAAGTCCCAAAAGTGTTGTTAGGTCGTGATTAAAACACATTTTGTGAAAAATGGAGCGCGAAGGTGATCAATTTATTGCATTTGTCCCTAGTCATTAACACTACTATATTTTTATGTATTATTAATTTGGGATTTTTATGATTAAAAGAGGTGAGTTTTGCAATATAGTTCAACATTTTTCTCTTTTCTTTCTTTTGACTTTTATTTGTTAATTCATTATATACTAGGTAATTTGTCCACGCTTTGCACGACCATAAATAATAATTACATTAAACTTGCAAAGATATTTTTTTTCTAATATCCATAAATTAAAAATAATAGAAAAATAGGTTCTTAAAAAAATATTGACAGTATTCCAACATGAATTTGATTATTTGTCATTAACACATAACTCAAGAACCTCCGATGAATGAATTATTTACGAAATAATTAACCATCTGTTCTTTAATCAACATTAAAAGTGAAATAAAGTATAAAATAAGAATATACATATAAAGGCATTTCGTAGTAAAAAGAAACATTTATGTTTCATAGATTATACAATTGTGATATATGTCTTAGGACAAAATTTAAAAATTTGTGAACATATTCAAAAAAGAAATTACGGTTGAACACGAAAGCAATTCTAAATTTTTAACTTGCATAATGAATTTCGTCAATTAAATAGTGACAAATTTCATATTTATGTAAAAATACATGATATGTAAGCTTATATATAGTACTTTTAAGTTATAGAATATCAGAACATGTATTCTTGGAATTGAGTCCAGTAATTTTCTTCAAAATGAATGCACGTACTATATGTTTCTATGTTCAATATAGCCGGAGATAATAACTTTGTAGAATCATAAACAATAGAGTTTAAAACATGTACTAAAAACAACAATTAATATCATAAGCATAAATTAATGAGTTTAAAAAAACATACCAAGATATGTAAAATAGAATGAAATAGAAAGGAAAAAAACTGAGTCCACTTAATGCACAATGTCTCCTTAAAACTATTCTCCTCCAATACAGGAGGTTTAACGAATTACATCCTCTCAATATGAAACGATTTATTCACCAACTTATTGATACAAATATAGCGGTGTTAGTAAGTCACACAACAGGAGCAAAGGACACAAATATTTAATTTTGTGAATGTAGAAGAAGCAGATAAGAATTTTTGTTATTTTAAAATGAGAGACAAAAACACTATTGTCAGTAAGACACTCAACAGGAGAAAAGTACACGAATATTTAATTTGGAGGAAGTAGAATAAGAAGATCAAATTTGTTGTTGTTTCAAAATGAGAGGAAATTCCACTATATATAGACAACAAAAGGTAGTGTGAACAAATCTTTATTGTGTCTTATCAGAAAGGTTACAACTATTAGGAAAACTTACAACCCTTCGGGAAGTTCACAACCTTTCATAAAAGTCGCAACTTTTCATAAGTCGCAACTCTTCATCAGAGTTGCAACTTTTGATAAAAGTCGCAACTCTTCATTAAAGTCACAACTTTTCATAAAAGTCACAACTTTTCATAAAGGTCACTACTCTTCATTAAAGACGCGACATTTCATAAAAGACACATCTTTTCATTAAAGAGGAAGACTAGTTTTGGAAATGAATAAATTTAAAAGGAAATTCTTGCTTGTGGTAACATCACGTAGGCGGACCTAGGGTTCTCTATAATATAAATATATGATTATATTTTGGTGAAAAAAAGAATTATTTTATATCAATTTTTTAATGGAATCTGATTTATTTATGTTTAATATTTTTCTTATAGTTTTCTATAATTGCATAACGAGGAAGGTAAAATAAGAGAAAGTGCAAGTTTGTTAAAAATGAAATACAAACTTAGGTATTGTCCCCTCGCAAAAAATCAGGTATGTCCTCTAATTCTATTTTTTTATTGTCTTTTAATTATTTTTGAATTATTATATATTGTGATTTATCTATTTTTTTACTTCTAATAAGTAAATTTTATTTGAAAAAACACCAAAATTGTATCAAATAAGGTAGAACAGAGATAGTCATATTGTTCCTTCGTCCTATTTTAAGTGAATGTATTGTTGTTTAGAGAGTCAAACAATTTTTTTTCTTTAATTGTAGTTTTCACAATTTAATTTTGAATAATTCTTTATCTTGACTTAAAATATATTTTAAATATTTTTAATTTTAAAAAAAGATTTGAAGAATTTTAACCCGAATTAATAGTGAAATTACGTATTTTGACTTTTTTATGTTGACTATAGGCTTAAATTATAAGAACATAAATACACTTCTAATGCAACCATAGATTCTTCTTCTAAATGTTTATGGTGATTAGAGTTCTTATTATTCATATGTTAATGAAAAATAACATGTACTTAGTAAAAGAAGTTAAGGTTGTATCAAAATTGACCTACACACCACTCTTTTTAAAAATGTAAAAATGACCATTGTCATTTGATATTGGCTTTATTTTTCCATTTGGTTCTTGTTATATGGATTCATTATTTATACTATGTTCATCCTATTATATGTTAAAGTGTTATTATTAGAGGAATCAAACAACTTCTTTTATAAAATATTTTGATTTATTCTCTATGTTGATTTGTAGCACTTTTTGTGTAGACATTTTTACTTTAAAAGGTTGAAGAATTTATGCACAAATTCCTAGTCAAACTAATATATTTTAATCTTCACACTCCATACCTTTTCACGTAATTCAAGATACAGAAAGTACATATTACAAGTAAAATTTTCAAATACAAGTATAAGATTTTGACTCTAGGTTTATGTCAAATAATTAGACAATTTTAATTTCATTGATAGTACAAAAAAATGTGTATGAAAAATAGTTGATACAACTTCGTATAATGCTTTGTTTTTAGGCCTAATCACCAAGTGTAAGAGATCAGAGATAATATGTCAAGTAAAAGTAGATAATTTATTGAGCGTGGACTAATTGAAAAATTCAAAAAAGGCGAACCCAAAAAATTCATTCGTAAGAATATTGTTGTGAATAAAAGTCCTGACATGCTCATTGATACTCCACTATCACATCCTCCTCCTCTTGTTGTTGTTGTTGATACAAATGTAAGGAAAATGGAGAAATCAATTTCTTCCACCGTAAATGCTATACTACTTGTTGATTATGATCAAGTTTCGAATGAATACATCATATCGAGTAGTACTAGAAGGGGAAGAGGTAGAGATAGAGGTAGAGAAAGAGTGTGTTGATTCGGAACTTGATCACCAACAACAAGTGGTGTAGTATTTACTGTGGAAGAAATTGAATCCTCATTTCTCCTTGAGTTTGTAGAAACAACAATAGGTTAACGAGGAGGAGGGGATGGTGAATTATCAATGAGCATGTCAGCAATATAATTAATATGAATATCCTTCGGAGCTAACTTTTTTTGGATTTTTCTATTAATCCAAGCTCAATTAATTCTCCTCTTTTACGTGAGAATATGTGTCTAATCTCTTACATTTGGTGATCTGACATTAAAATTAATCATTATAAGGAACTTTTGTTCAATTCCTTTATATATATATATATATATATATATATATATATATATATATATATATATATATATATATATATATACAGTTTTTCCTATTGGTTCAACATAGCTTAGAGTCAAAAGTTTGTACTTGTATTTAAAATTTACTTATAATATGTGAAATTATTAGGATTGAAACTATGAATTTGGATATAAAATCTTTAAATTTAAAAAAATGAAATGTGTATAGATTTACAGACTACACGAAAAGTACTCCAAAAAATATTGTTAATGATCAACATTTGTTTCGTAAAATATTGTTGGACACCAAAAAGATTAACACTTTAACATAAAATAGTGCGGAGGGAGTATAAACAATGTATCCGTAACTTAATAAGATAATTTGTTTTCTTTTGGAATTCAGAATCCTTAAAATTAAAATGATAGATCAACCTCTACCGTCGTAGTGCATAAGTACTCTTGTCAAGGCCATATAAAACTAGTTGTGTTTTTGTACTGCTTCTTGCCACATTATGGTTTTAATTAGCGCAAGTACAAATCGTTCATATTTTTAAAAATAAAAATACATTTTTAAAAATTACATGAAAAATATTGCAAGTCAATATAGCGAATGATTTAAAATGTTTGATTTTTTTGAGAAAAACTATAGTTAAAAGAAAATATTATTTGACTATCCAAATACTAACTCATCCACTGTAAAAAGAGACAAAAGAAGTATATAACTTTATTTGTTCCACTTTATGAATACAATTTTTATGCTTTTTCAATAAAACTTACTTGGTGGAAGCTAAAAACAATATACTCTCACTATAACTAACAATTCAAAATATTTTAAGTGGAGAAAAATATATACCTGATTTTCTGAAAGGGGGCAATACCTAAATCCATATTGCATTCTGGACAAACATCCCATATTTCTTTTGATATCTTACTCGTTATTCATTTGTTGCTGGTAAAAAATATTAGACTTTATTCAAATTTCATAGAAAAAAACCATTAAAAATAAAGAAATTTGTCATGTTATGAATTTTTATTTTTAATTCATCACATGAGAAATTTCTTTAGTTTTATGTTTTTTTAATGAAATTTGATTAATTTATGTTTAATATTGTTTAACAGTTTGCAATAAGTGTATAAGGAGGAAGATATCAAAAGAAAAAGGGGATGTTTGACGAGAATGCAATATGAATTTAGGTGTTGCCCCCTTGCAAAAAATCAGATATATATTATTCTCCACTTAAAATATTTTGAATTGTTAATTATAGTGGCATATATATATATATATATATATATATATATATATATATATATATATATATATATATATATATATATATATATATATATATAAGTGAAATGTAAAAAGTTATATACTTCTTTCTTCTCATTTTTATTTGGGTGTGTTACTATTTAAGAAGTCAAATAACATTTTTATTGACTGTAGTATATATATATATATATATATATATATATATATATATATATATATATATATATTTAACTTCCAGTAAGTAAGTTTGATAGAAAAAGCATGAAAATTGTATTCATAAAGTGGAATTAATAAGTTATATACTTCTTTCTTCTCATTTTAATTTGGGCATGTTACTATTTAAGAAGTCAAATAACATTTTTGTTGACTATAGTTTTCTCCCAAATAAAAATCAAAATATTTGATTTATTCACTATACTGACTTGCAATATTTTTCGTGTAATTTCAAATATATATTTTTATTTTTAAAAGTTTTACAATTTGTACCAGAGTTAATTAAGACCATAATGTGGGAAGAAGTTGTACAGAATCACGACTAGTGTCATATGTCCTTGACAAGAGCACTTATGTCATTATGGCGGTAGAGGCGAAGCTATCCTTTTATGTTTAAGGATTGTGTTTTTTATTTTTTAGAAAAAAAAACAAATCAATTTATTAGGTTATGGATACATTTTTTATACTCCCTTCATCCTATTTTATATTAAATGGTTACTATTTGAGGAGTCCAACATTTTTTTAAAAACATATGTTTATTCATTAGCTATGTTTATTTGGAGTACTCTTCGTGTAGTTTTTAAATCTATAAAAATTTCATTTTTATAAATTTAAAGAATTTATATTAAAATAAATAGTTTCAAGCCTTATAATTTCACATATCATAATGTCACGCCCCGTGCCTAAACCCTGGGTGTGGCCGACACTCGAAGACCATTGTTGATGTCGAGCGTACCTTTGACCTTGCTTAATAAGTGGAAGACTTAAACACAAGAGATAACTTAAAAGTAATACTTAGCCAAAGTGACACTCATGTCTGAAACGTTTACAACTGCAATGAATAACACTAAAGAACTATTCTATCTGTTTATGAAACCTATAAGCAAAGAGGGATGTTGGGACAAGACCTCCAATTATCCTAATAACTGAAAAATGAATATAATGGGATTAAAGATGTCCTCTAGAATGTAAGGAGGCTCACCAAATGACTCTGAGCTTCTCACTGGATCAACGCTGATCTTAGTTACATGCGTCTGCATCATAAGACGATGCACACCAACTGACATCAGTACAGGGAATGTACGAGTATGCGAGTTTGAAAGCTAAACACAACTTATGCTTGAAAAGGATGTGAAGGGAACACTAACCTTGGCTCTTCTCAACTCAATGAATAACTTAACTCAACATAAAGCAATAAGACACATGAAATATATATAAAGCTTGTAAGACAGTGGAAAAACTTAGTTCGTTTAAGAAAATTCAATAACAAACTCAACTTTACTTATGTAATGAATTAACTAGTTTCTGTTGGATCTAACCAACAACCACCACTATGAGCCTAAGTGGTGATAGAACGTCTTTCTCATGCTGTACTTTGTCGCTATATAAAACAACTTAACTTAGTGGAGCTACTAGTTTAACTTAAGTGATCATCTAAAAAGTATGACCCTTTAATAACCATGATGACTATATGCTTCATGCAGACTTGAGTTAATATGAACTCGCATCCCCATATTGGTGCTCAATACTACTCCAAAAATATTCTTAGCTCATATTTTTGTAAAACAACTTCTTTTTTTGGGTTGAGATAATTACTCAACCCTAAGCTTAAAAGCTCTCTTGGAATCGATGTTTCCTTTCTTGTTCAAATGTGAAAAGAATTATAAACTCTTATGAAATACTTAGTCCCCTTATAACATTTTTTGAGAAATGAACTCAACTCATTACTCTTTACTAAACTTGAAACTTGAGTCTGAAAAAGAAAGTTAACACGTTGCTAAAGACTCTTGAAAACTTTAAAGTACTTTGCTTTGACTTTCTTATTAAATGTTATACTTGACTCTTGACTTCTTTGACATTGATCTTAACTTTCCAAGAATTGAATTATGGATTCAAGGTTCATGATCTCATGTTTATGGATAATTTCATGATGTTTAGATCTACATAAGAGTTTTAGAATTAACTAGGAAAGATAGTTATATCACTTGGGAACTAGTACGGAAAGATGGGGGAGTAATAGGGAGAATTGGCGACCCTGGCGCTCTGAAAGGCGTGGAGTCCCAGCCCTCAAACATCAGAGAGCTGGGTGGGGCGTTCTTGCTGGCGCGGCGATCTAGAGCCCAATAGAAAAAGACATACCTTTGGGGCTCTAGGAAGCGCGACACGCCTAGGCTATCCCGAGGCATTCTCCGACTTTTCTAATATTCAATGGTTCTTTCCCCAAACAATTTGGATCTTAGTACAATCAATATACAATAGATTCAACCCGAAATTACACCTGGAAACATGAATCAAATCATCAAGAAACTTCAACAACAGAACCATCAAGACCTCAACAAAACTTTCAACAATGGTCTTCAAGAACTCAATTTCTTAACATTCAAAACCTAAATTCGCTGAATTAAGACATGTTTGGCGCGTGGCTGAACTAAGCTAATACTATGTGATCTCATATACATTTTTAGGGATCACCCTTGAAGAATTCCACACGCAAAGCTTGAGCGTTGTTGATGATTCTTGATTTCTCTCCTCTTTTCTCTTCTTTTCTCTCTTCTCCCAGCCCTGACATGAATTCTATTTTTTCTAAACAGAACAAAGGTCTGGTTTGACCCAAATTAATTTCTAAAAATGAATTAATTTAATTAGGTAAGGGAAATACAACATTTGCCTTCCCAAAACCGGATTGGGCTTTCCTTAATCCAACAACCCAACTTTTGAAAGGCATAACTCACTCATCCAAACTCGGAATCACGCAAACTCCGCGGCGCTGGAATGGTTATTCTAAGGGATTTCCAACCATATCTGTAAGTACACCTAACTTATTCTGAGCTTGGAGTTATGGTCTTTTGAAGTTTACCAAAACACACTTTTAACTTATTTAAAATTTCCAGATTTTCTTATTCTTTCAAAAAATATGTATTTTCAGATTTAAAACTATTTACCAATTTTCTCTAGTTGTGATATACTACAATATCTCCACCTTGGGAACATTCGTTCTCGAATTTGGTTACTCTTACTAGACTTAAGGTAGCAACATCAACTTCAAGCACACACAAGCAATTGCAGCCAAACAACATGCTTACTAAAATTTGGATAGTACTTAGAAGAAACTTTGTGCCCTGGTCTGCATATTCGCCGAATTCAAACAAATGCAAATATATTTTATTCATATCCTCTTCAGTTTCTCAAGTAGCTTCTTCAACAAATTGGTTCCTCCAAAGTACCTTGATTGATGCTATCGCTTTTGCTGTCAACTTACAAACTTGACGATCTAGGATTTGCATTGGAATCTCCCCATAAGACAAGTTATCTTTGATCTCAATATTCTTAGCTTGAAGGATCATAGAAGGATCACCCATGCACTTCTTCAAAATGGAGGCATGAAACAGCAGATTAACCGCCGCAACTCTTGTGGTAGCTCTAACTCATAAGCTACTTTCCTATCCTCTTGGAAATTCTATATTGACCAACTTAAGAAGGACTAAGTTATTACAAACAAAAAGGGATATAGCGGCAATTAAAAATTAAATTAGCATCCATAACTATGGACACTATAGCTATTATCAGCTAATGCACTTTGGCTGCTGCATCGAGGGTCGGCAAAGGTTTTTGCAACCATTTGGACAAAATCTGGTAAACACAAGCTCTTTTTTTGTTAAAACTCATTTGATTTAGTGGAAATTTGTTGCAACAATTAAAAAGTCTACAAAATCAAATCCAAAGTGTTTAGTTTTGTCATGTAGCATCCATTTATATAGAAAGTAAAACCAAGTAAATTGTCGCTAAAACACATTTGTTCTAGCGGTAAGCAATTGCTTGCGTCAATTAAGATGGTTGTTAAATCCAATAAAAATAGTAGTTATACTTTTGTTGAGTCCATTTTTATAGACGGTAAATCCTACTAATTTCTGCTAAAGCGCATTAGTTCTACTGGCAATAAAGATAATTTTTAAATAAAATTTACTACGACAATCATGTTCATGTAGCGTCCATTTTGATAGCTGGTAAATTCGATAAAAATGTCGCTAAAAGTTCAAATCTTTAACGACAATGGTTTGGTGGTAATTATAAAGGCTAGAATATCCTTTTGAAACCATCTTAATTTACCCCATTTAGCATCTAATATTTTTGTTTAGAAAATTCACTTAGTTTGACGCTAAATTTCACAAACTTTAAGGACCAATTTTTTAGTCGTAAATAATAACAGTGTCTTCAATGAAATTCCAAAATGGTTTGCCATATTGAAATATTTTATAGGAATTATTTTTGAAAATCATACCGCATGACCTGAAATAATAAAATAAATGTGTCAAAAGATGAAACTCAATTAATAAAAACATCACGAGATCAAACAAGTTCTCATACTCTAACAAAATATTTACTAGACCAATTGTCACATAAAAAAATCTATGTGCAAATACCAATGACACTAGTATGGAAAAGACATTTCAGTTTGAAGACATTCACAACCTAGACAAGAAACAAAGAAAAACCATAAGCATATTCATAGCCCGAGTAGCTTTAGTAATTAGACCATTAATATACAACTATACCAACAAAGCCTGTGGTTAAAAGTAACTACACTTCCCGGCAGCGGCGCCATTTTGATACTTCAATATGTGTATCTTTTATATTTTTGATCAACGACACTAACCTACAGTTTGAGTGTCTACGAATCGAAGCTAGTAAAGTAACCCAACCAAGGGTTGGGGTCGTATCGCAAGGGAGTGGTAGTCAAAGTAGTAGTTACTTTGAATTATGTTCTAAATAGTGATAGCTCATGACATTTTATAGTGATACAAAAATAAGATTCAATTTGTGACACCAAAGTGTCAAATATCAAGAAAAAAGGATTTTTGTCACAAGTAGTAGAATACGAAAAATAAAGGACAAAATAAGTATTTGAGAGAGTTCTTGGGGTGTGACCGCAATCTATGTTGACACAAGCTAACGGGTACATGATTTTGATATGAAAATTTGCAAGACAATGGTGACTAGGCTAAGCTTTTGGTTAAAGTAAAGAAAGTTCCCTCTCCGGCAACATACCCCATATCAAATAGGTTTCTCTCGGACACCACGTGTCTAAACTAACCAGCCTACGCCTTTTCCACTCCCTGACCATTCGATAGAGGTTGCTTGGATATGGGACTAGGGCTCATCCTCTCGGGATGAACAACATGTCGACCCACTCCTCAGGCCATCAGTCTACTGGTCTTGGTTTCGCGACCTCCCTCTTGGGCAAGGCAAAAATACATGGGTGGTTTTGTATTTGCAACTAAAAATCCATTAAATTAAACCACAACATGTAGGAGAAATTATAATTAAATGCATATTATCCTATCAGCAAGCAAGACCCAACAGTAATATCATCACATATTTGCTAAATCACACCCAAAGAATGGGGTTTTTAGCCACACATAAAGCAATAATCAAATATACTTAAAATGATAAAGTAATCTAGTGGTTATAATAGATTAAACCTTAAAAATAGCAAAGGAAGCCAAATGGAGAAGAACCACTTCTATGTTTTGAAGGAGAACTTCTTTCTTCAAGAATCCTATAAACCCTCTCCAAACTATAGAGAAAACTTAAGAATAAAGTTTCTAAAACAAAATATTAAGTTTATATTTTTTACTCTCTAAGATTTTCTTCTAAACAATAAAACAGTTCAGTGTTTACTGACTTCAGATTTAGTGCTGGTGGATCCATTCGTCATCTTCAGTTGTGAATCGCCGAGCGATTCGGTGACTCGCCCTTTCTCTGGTTCATCGCCGTTTGTGGCTTGACTTAATATCCATGGATGCGGTATCGTTGGGTGGAACAACTCTGCTTCGCGGAATTATTCGGTGAAGCATCGACTACTTCTTTTCGTCGCCTTTTGATCTACCTCCTTCACGACTGACTTGTTGTAACATACAATGGAACTTTTTTACACGGCGTATCGCCAAGTGTGCTTGGCGATGCGTACTTTGAATCTTTATCTCTTTTCATCCATTTTGTGCCTAAGTGTTCATGATCCTACCAAATCCCCAACTACCTGAAACTTAGAAGTTTTTATTAGATATTGAGATAACATACAAAATTGGGGACACTATTTGCATTAAATAAGGCCCTAGATGAGTCCAATTTGAGGACTCATCAAACCCAAACAAAAAAAATTAGCATACCGGACGTGGTACCCAATGCCATAGTTATGTTGGAACGTGGTATTGAAATATTTTATAGCCATTAATTTTTAAAATCATACTGCATGACCTGAAATAATAAAATAAGTGTGTCAAAAGATGAAACATAATTGATAAAAACATCACGACATCAAACAAAAATGTTATATAAAAAAAGCTATGTACAAATACCAATGACCCTAGTATGAAAAAGACACTTCAGTATGAAGATATTCATAACCTAGACAAGAAAAAAAGAAAAAGCAGAAGCATATTCATATCCTGAGCAACAAACCATGAAAGAACGGAAGCATATTAACAACTTAGCAGACTAAATGTACAATACATATACATACGCACACATACATAAATTTATGTCTAAAACCCCTTCTTCAATAGGTACAGAGAACCGATAATATATACATAAGTATCGAACAATCAAAACCAATTTAATATATACAAAAATTAAACCAATACAAACAGGCAACCAGCTAGAGAATGATACCAACATAAAGTTCATACATAGGAGGAGAAAATCAGCGCACAAAGTAGCTTTAGTAATAAGACCACTAATATACAACTATACCAGCAAAGCCTATAGTTAAAAGTAACAACACTTCACGGCAACGGCGCCATTTTGATGCTTCAATATGTGTATCTTTTATATTTCTTGATCAACGACACTAACCTACAATTTGAGTGTCTACGAATCAAAGCTAGTAAAGTAACCCAACCAAGGGTTGGGGTCGTATCCCAGGGTAGTGGTAGTGAAAGTAGTACTTACTTTGAATTAAGTTCTAAATAGTGATAGCTCATGACATTTTCTAGGTATACAAAAATAAGATTCAATTTGTGACACCAAAGTGTCAAATAGCAAGAAAAAAGGATTTTTGTCACAAGTAGTAGAATACGAAAAATAAAGGACAAAAAAAGTATTTGAGAGAGTTCTTGGTGTGTAACCGCAATCTATGTTGACACAAACTAATGGGTACATGATTTTGATATGAAAATTTGCAAGACAATGGTGACTAGGCTAAGCTTTTGGTTAAAGTAAAGAAAGTTCCCTCTCGGGCAACATACCCCGTATCAAATGGGTTCCTCTTGGACACCACTCGTCTAAATTAACCAGCCTACGCCTTTTCCAAACCCTGACCATTCGATAGAACTTGCTTAATTATAGGACTAGGGATCAGCCTCTCGGGTTGAACAACATGTCGACCCACTCCTCAGGCCATCAGTCTACTGGTCTTGGTTTCGTGACCTCCCTCTTGGGCAAGGCGAAAATACATGGGTGGTTTTGTATTTGCAACTAAAGACCCATTAAATTAAATCACAACATGTAGGAGAAATTATAATTAAAATGCATATTATCCTATCAACAAGCAAGACCCAACAGTAATATCATCAAATATTTGCTAAATCACACCCAAAGAATGGGGTTTTTAGCCACACATAAAGCAATAATCAAATATACTTTAAAGTAATCTAGTGGTTATAATAGATTAAACCTTAAAAATAGCAAAGGAAGTCAAATGGAGAAGAACCACTTCCATGTTTTGACGGAGAACTTCTTTCTTCAAGCTTCCTAAAAACCCTCTCCAAACTATAGAGAAAACTTAAGAATAAAGTGTCTAAAATAAAATATTAAGTTTATATTTTTTACTCTCTAAGATTTTCTTCTTAACAATAAAACAGTTCAGTGTTTATAGACTTCAGATTTAGTGCTGGTGGATCCATTCCTCATCTTCAGTCGTGAATCGCCGAGCGATTCGGCTACTCGCCCTTTCTCTAGTTCGTCGCCGTTTGTGGCTTGACTTAATATCCATGGATGCGGTATTGTTGGGTGGAACAACTCTGCTTCGCGGAATTATTCGGTGAAGCATCGACTATTTCTTTTCGTCGCCTTTTGATCCACCTCCTTCACGACTCACTTGTTGTAACATAAAATGGAACTTTTTTACACGGCGTATCGCCAAGTGTGCTTGGCGATGCGTACTTTGAATCTTTATCTCTTTTCATCCGTTTTGTGCCTAAGTGTTCATGATCCTACCAAATCCCCAATTACCTGAAACTTAGAAGTTTTTATCAGATATTGAGATAACATACAAAATTGGGGACACTATTTGCATCAAATAATGCCCTACATGAGTCCAATTTGAGGACTCATCAAACTCAAACAAAAACAATTAGCATTCCGGATGTGGTACCCAATACCATAGTTATGTTGGAACGTGGTATTGAAATATTTTATAGCCATTATTTTTGAAAATCATACTGCATGACCTGAAATAATAAAATAAATGTGTCAAAAGATGAAACTTGATTGATAAAAACATCACGACATCAAACAAAAATGTTACATAAAAAGAGCTATGTACAAATACCAATGAACCTATTATGAAAAAGACACTTTAGTATGAAGACATTCATAACCTAGACAAGATAAAAAGAAAAAGCAGAAGCATATTCATATCCTGAACAATAAACCATGAAAGAACGGAAGAACATTAACAACTTAGCAAACTAAATGTACAATACATATAAATACGCACACATACATAAATTTATGTCTAAAACCCCTTATTCAATAGGTACAGAGAACCGATAAGATATACATCAGTATCGAGCAATCAAAACCATATACAAAAATTAAACCAATACAAACAGGCAACAAGCTAGAGAATGATACCAACATAAAGTTCATACATAGGAGGAGAAAATCAGCGCACAAAGTATCTTTAGTAATTAGACCACTAATATACAACTATACCAACAAAGCCTATAGTTAAAAGTAACTACACTTCCCGGCAGAGGCGCCATTTTGATGCTTCAATATGTGTATCTTTTATATTTCTTGATCAACGACACTAACCTACAATTTGAGTGTCTATGAATCAAAGCTAGTAAAGTAACCCAACCAAGGGTTGGGGTCGTATCCCAGGGGAGTTGTAGTGAAAGTAGTAGTTAATTTGAATTAAGTTCTAAATAGTGATAGCTCATGACATTTTCTAGGTGTACAAAATAAGATTCAATTTGTGACACCAAAGTGTCAATTATCAAGAAAAAAGGATTTTTGTCACAAGTAGTAAAATACGAAAAATAAAGTACAAAAAAAGTATTTGAGAGAATTCTTGGTGTGTGACCGCAATCTATGTTGACACATATTAATGGGTACATGATTTTGATATGAAAATTTGCAAGACAATGGTGACTAGGCTAAGCTTTTGGTTAAAGTAAAGAAAGTTCCCTCTCGGGCAACATACCCCATATCAAATGGGTTCCTCTTGGAGATCACTCCTCTAAACTAACCACCCTACGCCTTTTCAACACCTCGACCATTCGATAGAAGTTGCTTGGATATAGGACTAGGGCTCAGCCTCTCGGGCTGAACAGCATGTCGACCCAATCCCAGGACATCAGTCTACTGGTCTTGGTTTCGCGACCTCCCTCTTGGGCAAGGCGAAAATACATGGGTGGTTTTGTATTTGCAACTAAAAACCCATTAAATTAAACCACAACATGTACGAGAAATCATAATCAAAATGCATATTATCCTATCAACAAGCAAGACCCAACAGTAATATCAATACATATTTGCTAAATCACACCTCAAGAATGGGGTTTTTAGTCACACATAAAGCAATAATCAAATATACTTAAAATGATAAAGTAATCAAGTGGTCATAATAGATTAAACCATAAAAATAGGAAAGGAAGGTAAATGGAGAAGAACCACTTCCTAGTTTGGAAGGAGAACTTCTTTCTTCAAGCTTCCTAAAAACCCTCTCCAAACTATAAAGAAAACTTAAGAATAAAGTTTCTAAACTAAAATATTAAGTTTATATTTTTTACTATCTAAGATTTTCTTCTAAACAATAAAATAGTCAGTGTTTATAGACTTCAGATTTAGTGCTGGTGGATCCATTAGTCATCTTCAGTCGTGAATCGCCGAGCGATTCAGAGACTAGCCCTTTCTCTAGTTCGTCGACGTTTGTGGCTTGCCTTAATATCCATGGATGTGGTATCGTTGGGTGGAACAACTCTACTTCGCAGAATTATTCGGTGAAGCATCGACTACTTCTTTTCGTCGCCTTTTGATCCACCTCCTTTAATTGTTACATAAAATGGAACTTTTTTACATGGCGTATCGCCAAGTGTGCTTGGCGATGCGTACTTTGAATCTTTAGCTCTTCTCATCAGTTTTGTGCCTAAGTGTTCATGATCCTACAAAATTCCCAAATACCTGAAACTTAGAAGTTTTTATCAGATATTGAGATAACAAACAAAATTGAGGACACTATTTCCATTAAATAAGGACCTAGATGAGTCCAATTTGAGGACTCATCAAACCCAAACCAAAACAATTAGCACGCCGGAACTTGGTACCCAATGCCATAGTTATGTTGGAACGTGGTATTGAAATATAATTTTGAAAATCATGCCACATGACCTGAAATAATAAAATAAATGTGTCAAAAGATGAAACTTAATTGATAAAAACATCACGACATCAAACAAAAATGTTACATAAAAAAGCTATGTACAAATACCAATGACCCTAGTATGAAAAAGACACTTTATTATGAAGACATTCATAACCTAGACAAGAAAAAAAGAAAAAGCAGAAGCATATTCATATCCTGAGCAACAAACCATGAAAGAACGGAAGCACATTAACAACTTAGCAAACTAAATGAACAATACATATACATACGCACACATACATAAATTTATGTCTAAAACCCCTTATTCAATAGGTAGAGAACCGATAAGATATACATAAGTATCGAACAATCAAAACCAATTTAAGATATACAAAAATTAAACCAATACAAACAGGTAACAAGCTAGAGAATGATACCAACATAAAGTTCATACATAGGAGGAGAAAATCAGCGCACAAAGTAGCTTTAGTAATTACACCACTAATATACAACTATACCAACAAAGCCTATAGTTAAAAGTAACTACACTTCCCGGCAGCGGCGTCATTTTGATGCTTCAATATGTGTATCTTTTGTATTTCTTGATCAACGACACTAACCAACAATTTGAGTGTCTACGAATCAAAGCTATTAATGTAACCCAAGCAAGGGTTGGGGTCGTATCACAGCGGAGTAGTAGTGACTTTGAATTAAGTTCTAAATAGCGATCACTCATGACATTTTCTAGGTATACAAAAATAAGATTCAATTTGTGATACCAAAGTGTCAAATATCAAGAAAAAAGGATTTTTGTCACAAGTAGTAGAATATGAAAAATAAAGGACAAAAAAGGTATTTGAGAGAGTTCTTCGGGTGTGACCGCAATCTATGTTGACACAAACTAATGGGTACATGATTTTGATATGAAAATTTGCAAGACAATGGTGACTAGGCTAAGCTTTTGGTTAAAGTAAAGAAAGTTCCCGCTCGGGCAACATACCCCATATCAAATGGGTTCCTCTCGGACACCACTCGTCTAAGCTAACCAGCCTACGCCTTTTCCACACCCTGACCATTCAATATAGGTTGCTTGGATATAGGACTAGGGCTCAGCCTCTCGGGCTGAACAGCATGTTGACCCACTCCTCAGGCCATCAGTCTACTGGTCTTGGTTTCGCGACCTCCCTCTTGGGCAAGGCAAAAATACATGGGTGGTTTTGTATTTGCAACTAAAAAAACCCATTAAATTAAACCACAACATGTAGGAGAAATCATAATTAAAATACATATTATCCTATCAGCAAGTAAGACCCAACAGTAATATCAACACATATTTGCTAAATAACACCCCAAGAATGGGGGGTTTTAGTCACACATAAAGCAAAAATCAAATATACTTAAAATGATAAAGTAATCAAGTGGTTATAATAGATTAAACCTTAAAAATAGCAAAGGAAGGTAAATGGAGAAGAACAACTTCCAAGTTTGGAAGGAGAACTTCTTTCTTCAAGCTTCCTAAAAACCCTCTCCAAACTATAAAGAAAACTTAAGAATAAAGTTTCGAAAATAAAATATTAAGTTTATATTTTTTACTCTCTAAGATTTTCTTCTAAACAATAAAATATTTCAGTGTTTATAGACTTCAGATTTAGTGGTGGTGGATCCATTCGTCATCTTCAGTCATGAATCGTCGAGCGATTCGGCGGCTCGCCCTTTCTCTAGTTCGTCGCTGTTTGTGGCTTGCCTTAATATCCATGGATGCGGTATCGTTGGGTGGAACAACTCTGCTTCGCGGAATTATTCGGTGAAGCATCGACCACTTCTTTTCGTCGCCTTTTGATCCACCTCCTTCAGTTGTAATGAAAAATGGACCTTTTTTACACGGCGTATCGCCAAGTGTGCTTGGCGATGCGTACTTTCAATCTTTATCTCTTTTCATCTATTTTGTTCCTAAGTGTTCATGATCCTACCAAATTCCCAAATACCTGAAATTTAGAAGTTTTTATCAGATATTGAGATAACAAACAAAATTGAGGACACTATTTGCATTAAATAAGGCCCTAGATGAGTCTAATTTGAGGACTCATCAAATCCAAACGAAAACGTGGTAATCTTATCCCAATTAGTTAGGCTGGAACGTGGAAATCTGATCCCATCTTTATGTCTGAACATGGCAATCCGATCCTAGTTAGTTATGTTGGAACGTGGAAATCTGATCCTTTAACACACCACAATCACAAATGCAAGTAACCAAACAAAAACAATTAGCACACCGAAACATGGTACCCAATGGCATAGTTATGTTGGAACGTGGTATTGAAATGTTTTATAGGCAATATTTTTGAAAATCATGCCACATGACCTGAAATAATAAAATAAATGTGTCAAAAGATGAAACTTAATTGGTAAAAACATCACGACATCAAATAAAAATGTTACATAAAAAAAGCTATGTACAAATACAAATGACCCTAGTATGAAAAAGACATTTTAGTATGAAGACATTCATAACCTAGACAAGAAAAAAGAAAAAGCAGAAGCATATTCATCCTGAGCAACAAACCATGAAAGAACGGAAGCACATTAACAACTTAGCAGACTAAATGTACAATACATATACATACGCACACATACATAGATATATGTCTAAAACCCCTTATTCAATAGGTACAGAGAACCGATAAAATATACATCAGTATCGAACAATCAAAACCAATTTAAGATATACAAAAATTAAACCAATACAAACAGGAAACAAGCTAGAGAATGATACCAACATAAAGTTCATACATAGGACGAGAAAATCAGCGCACAAAGTAGCTTTAGTAATTAGACCACTAATATACAACTATACCAACAAAGCCTATAGTTAAAAGTAACTACACTTCCCGGCAGAGGCGCCATTTTGATGCTTCAGTATCTGTATCTTTTATATTTCTTGATCAACGACACTAACCTACAATTTGAGTGTCTACGAATCAAAGCTAGTAAAGTAACCCAACCAAGGGTTGCGGGCGTATCCCAGGGGAGTGGTAGTGAAAGTAGTAGTTACTTTGAATTAAGTTCTAAATAGTGATAGCTCATGACATTTTCTAGGTATACAAAAATAAGATTCAATTTGTGACACCAAAGTGTCAAATATCAAGAAAAAAGGATTTTTGTCACAAGTAGTAGAATACGAAAAATATGTATTTGAGAGAGTTCTTGGGGTGTGACCGCAATCTATGTTGTCACAAACTAATGGGTACATGATTTTGATATGAAAATTTGCAAGACAGTGGTGACTAGGCTAAGCTTTTGGTTAAAGTAAAGTAAGTTCCCTCTCGGGCAACATACCCTATATCAAATGGGTTCCTCTCGGACACCACTCGTCTAAACTAACCAGCCTACGCCTTTTCCACACCCTGACCATTCGATAGAGGTTTATTTGATATAGGACTAGGGATCAGCCTCTCGGGCTGAGCAGCATGTCGACCCACTCCTCTGGCCATCAATCTACTGGTCTTGGTTTAGCGACCTCCCTCTTGGGCAAGGCGAAAATACATGGGTGGTTTTGTATTTGAAACTAAAAACCCATTAAATTAAACCACAATATGTAGGAGAAATCATAATTAAACTGCATATTATCCTATCAGCAAGCAAGACCCAACAGTAATATCAACACATATTTGCTAAATCACACCCCCAAGAATGGGGAGTTTTAGTCACACATAAAGCAATAATCAAATATACTTAAAATGATAAAGTAATCAAGTGGTTATAATAGATTAAACCTTAAAAATAGCAGAGGAAGGTAAATGGAGAAGAACCACTTCCAATTTTGGAAGGAGAACTTCTTTCTTCAAGCTTCCTAAAAACCCTCTCTCCAATTCGTCGCCGTTTGTGGCTTGCCTTAATATCCATGGATGCGGTATCGTTGGGTGGAACAACTCTGCTTCACGGAATTATTCGGTGAAGCGTCGACTACTTCTTTTTGTCGCCTTTTTATCCACCTCTTTCAGTTGTAACATAAAATGGAACTTTTTTGCACGGCGTATCGCCAAGTGTGCTTGGCGATGCGTACTTTGAATCTTTAGCTCTTTTCATCTGTTTTGTGCCTAAGTGTTCATGATCCTACCAAATTCCCAAATACCTTAAACTTAGAAGTTTTCACCTACCTCGAATCCAAGTTTGAATTTGCTAAGGAGCTTGAATCTTCCTTTTTCGTATTTTTTCCGCTTGTTCTAGGTCTTCAAATAATTAATATACGCAAAGATCAACAAATAATATCTGATTACCTGGATTATAATCAATAATATCAATCCTAGGTCAAACGTTGATCTCGTGTATCAAAACAAGGGATTTTCCCACCATAGTTTCCAATTCAAAACCCTCCCCCATTGTTAATAGGACAAGAAAATAGATTCCACGAATCGAAAAATGGATTCGGAAGGTGAAAAGATTAGATATAGCCTCAAGAATGGTGAAAAACTGTCAAGAAGTCGTACGGGGTCATTCCATAGTTCTCAAAGTCAAAAAGTGCAGAGTAAAGATGTTTTAGGGTTTATTTACGTCTTTAAATTGTGTCTGACCTGCCACAACGACACCCACCCCAATATAGCGGCCCTGCCAGAGACACCAATTTCGGCATCAAAGGCTTGCACGAAATAGTGACCCATTTAATTAATTACAATACCACCATTCCAAAACACACCTCTAACCAATGACACTCAGAAAATACCATTTACGCTAAGATCGATTTCGCGAGTTCTACTCACCCGAATTCAATTTTGTAAAGTCATACACGTTCCTTAACGTCTTATATAACTACTCATGTAATCAAAATTATAAATGAATCAACCTATTTCTACCACATTTCCTTACACCTTAATGACTCCGAATTTATCCAAATCTAGACTAGGTTGAGAAAAGTTTTCTGGCCCCAATTCTTTTCTCATTGGTTTTTCCCTAACGATGAAAATCAGGTCGTTACAAAGTGCAATATTACAAATGGGGTCTGAAAATGACAGTATGTATGTACACGTTATCCCTATAAGGTAAAGGTTGTTTCCGATAGACCCTTTATTTAAGTAAAGTGAACCCTTCTTAACAGATGCAAAGAATATCTCTCCTCTTTCTACTTTCCACTTTCCACTTGTAAGGTTATTATAGGAAACTCGAATTGAAAACATTAGCTAGATAGAAATAGTGATCGGTTTGCTGAGGTGTATTAAGCATTGAAAGTTGAATGGTTGAGGTAATGACACACATGTTTGATAATATAATATATAGATAAACTGTAAAATGGAAAAATAAAAAAAAATGTATTAGGATGTAACTGATAAGTAGTATTATATTAGTAATGATCACCTTCGTTTGAAATTTTATTATTAGAAAGATATTTTTAAAAAAAACAAAAGGCTTCTAAAACATTAAATATATGTCTAATAGCTTGTATTAGATAGTATACCTGTGTTTTTTAGCTTATCATTCAATGCATACTAAGAAAAGTAGAAAAAACATTTATGATAAGGATGATTAATGTTCAACATGTATCAAGTAAAAGAAATGAAGTCTTTGTTGATTTATGGGATCTAAAGAAACATTCAAGTTTTCTACAAATGTCGAGTCTTTCCATCATCTCCTCTTCGCGTATCAAAGTGTCCATTTTATTACTTGATATAATCTCTACTGTAGGGAGATATCAATAACATCGGGGCAAACTCTTTCTTTTTCTTATGGGTGGACATTAGTTATTTGATATAATTGAAGCCATTTTTTTCTGTTGTATTCTGGAAACCATTTTTTGTATATTGTTTTATATGTAATTTTGAAATATTTGATTTGTCTTTTGCTAGTAAATGTCACCATATCATTATTAATGATTCTCTGTTTAAGGAAGTTTTTGGCTCTGAATATACCGGTGATACATCGTTCATGCGTGGAAATTTACGGCCTGATCAGTTTGAAACCTCGTTGGAAGATACTAAAGTTTTTCTGGCTGAAACTAGGGCTGACGTCTCTAACTTTGTCCCCTATAACTTGGTTTTGAGAATCGAATCTCGCACATATTGTGGCTACAACTCTGGTTCCACGAAAGGGCTCTTTTAGCAAAATCTCCAACAGAGTTATATTTAATTTGTTGTTTACTGTCCACCGAAGAAGATCAATATAAATTGGGCTCTGTAGGTCCGTAAATACATGGTTGAATTTTTTGAAGATACGAACTCCAGTGCAAGGTTACCCTATGGACTACTTATCTCTAGAATTATTGTCGATTATCTTGTGGATCTCTCTAACTACAAGCCTACATTTATTGATGTTACATATGATACTCGAACATTTTCGAGCATGGATTATGTGTTTATTAACGAGAAATGGTATTAGAAGGAGTCTGTCCAATTTAGGGTTGATACACTGCGGGCTACTAGAATCTGTGTTGACTTTGCAACATTGCTCCTCAAGGAGGCTGAACACATTAAGGTATGACTCAATGTTCTTGAATTCCATATGCAGGTTTTACAAGATGCCCTTGGAAAATTGCTGCAACCCCACAAGGATTCCAGTATCGATATTGGAAAGTTTCGTCTTAAGATGGGAGGACTTAAAAAGGATGCATCTCATTTTGTTAACATTATTCTGAAAGAAGTCAACTCCATCAAAACTGGAGATGACTCTACTAAAAATTAACTGGTTGTCACTATGAACGCTTCATATTGATCTTTCTCTATGACGGTTGAGAAATCTCTTTCCACTTTCTGGACGACCGTGGTCAACACTCTGACGTATTTTCTCGTGAAACATTAATATTATGACCTCATTTGCTTTTGTTTAAGACACTTAGTTTTCTGGAGATCTTTTTCCTTATCATTTGGATTGTTTATTTGGGGCTTCTGACCCCATACTCTTTGTCTGTTTAGTTTTTACTTCTTTCTCTATCTCGCTTGTTGTTGTGCTGTCCTTTTCGATTATGTTAAAGGGGGAGAATATATACATAGGCATACAGAAAGGGGAAGCACTAAGACAGGGGGATCAATCAAGTGACAATTCATCCAAGAACAATCGCATAGGGAAGTCGTCTTACACTTTCATTAATTATTGTTGTCAATATCAAAAAGGGGGAGATTGTTAACTTGTTATATTATGATTAATGACAAATCGCAGCAATTAACAAAAATAATACGATCAACATAAAGTCATGACAACATTCCAAAAAAATAACACAAAGCCAAGGATCAAATGAAACAGAATCCAGTCTGGATTTACTAAGCAACCACAAAAGGAAATAGATCTTCAATCACACAAAACAAACGGCTTAAGAAGGAAAATATATATTACCATATCAGTCAACCACAACTTATGGAAAAGATTAACAAATCAGCCAAATTGAAGGAAGATCAGACAATATCTCAGGAAATCATCCAACAAATGAAGGAATTGATTTAATCATGTACACATCAGGTATGGACATGATTCAACAAATCAATTCAAAAAAATCAAGGGATTATCCCAGGATCCTTCATTTACAACTCCCTGGTTGTTCGAATAGAGAATCACCTCTCACGGCTATTTAAACCTCTCTCCGTCTTAGATGAAAAGTAAGCAACTTCTCTTGACCTTATATTACGATCGTGTTTTATCTTTCATCAAGGTTTGTAATCACGTGAGTGAACACAGTTGAAAATAAAAGTGAGAGAACAATTTTGTGTGTAGGTTTACCAGTAGAGGAAGTGTCAAGATAGAATTCTGATTTGCATATCAGACAGGACCAAGTTAAGGAAACTTTGTATTTCTCAAGGCTAATTTCAAACGCTCTAAAGGAAACCCTTGAAACCTAAGGGGACTGGACTAGGCACCACAACAGTGACCCGAACCAGTACTAACATGCACGTGAGTCGATTGACCATTACAGGTAGCCAACTAAAAAACAATTTAATTCCCCCCCCCCCCTTGTACATCACATAGTTCAACAGGTATGTCAAGTCTTTCTATCATCTCCTCTTTGGTTCTCAAAGTTTCCATTTTATTACGTGATTTAATCTCTACTGCAGGGAGATATCAATTAGATCTGCGCAAATCTTCTATGAGGTAAGTTGTCTATTGAACAGTGTCCAAAAATCTGCATGGTATTGTGCATGTGATTTAATTTCTTTTTTTCATTTATTTTCCCACTTTTATGCTAGGAGAAGAGGCTTAGGGATACGTGGTGTAATTAAAGTGGACACAATACCATTCTGATACTTCAGACGTCAAGTATTTTTTTGTGGATGATGATGAGCTCTTTCTTTTTCTTGTGGGTGGAGATTACTTTTTTGATGTTATTGAAGCCATTGTTTTCTGTTGTATTCTGGAAACCTTTTCTTGTATATTGCTTTATATGTAATTTTGAAATATTTGATTTGTAGTATGCTAGTAAATGTCCGCATTTTATAATAAGACGAGGGGTTCCCAAGTTATTTAACTTTTCTTTATACTTGGTAAATTTCTCGCGCTTCGTGCGCGTGGTGGTGAACTATGTCAATAATCAACTTCTGAACATATGATAATACATGTATTTTTGAGAGGGTACAACCCTATAATAAATTGTCAATGATATTTTATCCAAAGATGATATGAAATGTTTTTTAAATCTTAAAACGAAAAGGATTTGATTTTAAGTGTTTACAAATATAGTTATTAATTCTCCATTTTACTGTAGTTGTTCATCACCAAAGTCTTTAGAAAAGATATGTAATTGTTTCAATGTCTATATTTGTATATTGAAAAAGTTGTAAAAATATTATATTCATTAATTGCGAGAGTTTTTCTCCTACTGAAGGCCGCTACATACAAAATCTAAATATGATACATCTTATATAATTAGTTGCGTACTTGATAAGTTAATTAAAATATAAAAACACGTCTCTTGGAGTTCAATCAAATAATGTTTGTTGCTCAAATAATTAGGAATAAATGATGTCTTGGTAGGTCCCTTATTCAAAATCATACGCAGTCGATGACACTACTTTAATAGTTAAAAGACATATTTATTGTTATGTTTTTATCAATATGGTTAAAACTTTATTGTTTTTGGGACTTTTAATATAATGTTTATAAGGAGGTAATTATTTCCTTAATATGTCATTAATATAGATTCGTACTACAGTGAGGGGTAATTCATTGACTCCAACCTAACATTTGAACCCCAAACGTTTGATTAAGGTTGAGTACAATACTTACCATCCCACTACATTCCTTTATTTTTTGAATGTTACTAATCTATTGAATACCTCGATAAGATAGAAAGTTGAATAAATAAAACTCCAAGGTAGTGTTGAACTACCCTAACTTTTGAACACTGAAAGTCCTTTGTTGCACATCTCATGGATCTTTTAGCCACTGAACACTCTATAAAGATTAAAGTCATTTATTTTACAAGTTTAAAAATTCTAATCTACATGACACCAATAGTCTAATGATTACATCAAACTCTTGATTAACATATCTTTACTTCAACATAATGATCAAAAGCATAAACATAAACAACAAAGTTTAAAACATGTATGCAAAAATAAATAAAATAAAATAAAATAAGCATAAATTAGTCACTATAAAAAACATTCAAGAATCTTTACTAACAAAATGAAACATAAAGGAAAACATAGAGCCCAATGAGTGCACATTGTTCCTATAAGAAATTAGTCTATTCTACTACCTGAAGTTTAAAGGAATAGATCCTCTCATGATAGAGCGATTCTATTCACAAGTGTGTTGATACAAAAACAATAGTATCAGCCAGTCACTCAACATGAACAAAGTACACGAATATAATTCTACTTATGATGGTGCTTTTTGTAATTTTGGGGTTTCCTTTTTCTAAAAAGAAAATGGTGATTTTGATAAATAAGTTGTTGTAATTTCACATTCTAGAATTTTGATTTTCTTTTTCGTTCTTTCCAATTTTTTTAAAAAGATTAATTAGAATGTAACTTTGGGGGAGGGGGGGGTTCATTATTATTTTCGATTCAACTTTTTGTTTATTTTGTATGTCATTCTTGTATGATTGTTGACACCCAATTTTGAACTTTAACTATTTCAAAAATGTTATTCGATTAAATACATATTTTTTAAAATAAAATGTTAGTTCATTTTGTCCAAAAATATATATTTTAGTATGCATACTTTATAAAAAATTATTACTAAAATATTTTAGAATTATCAATAAATTTTGAAATAATTATTTTACTAAAATGTTTAAATATTTAAGTGAGTTTAATTATATTAAAAACATTATAATATATAGTATTTTAATTGGATATCATCTCTTAAATTTTCCCCAAAAACATTTAAATCTTAGCTTATTCTATTCTTATTTCTTTCAATTATAATCTATTCAATTCCAAGTGTATTTCAATTAATCCACTCTTCCGTTCCTATTCTAGCAAAATTTTATTGCAATTTTGGCCATTCAAATCCAATCCAATGTGATTTTGAGATTTCATCTTATAATCTGGAGCATCCATCTTTTGATATTGAATCTTAGCCCCTCATGTCTTTAATAATTAACGGTTCAAATTCACCCATCCTTTCTATCCTTTTTGATATCAAAAGACCTAAACCATGACTATTCCATTTTTCTACTCTTCCTCGCCTACCTCTCTAGCCGCCGTCTCTACCACCTTTTCTCTCCACTGATGACTCTCTCTCTCCCCCTTGCCTCTTCTCCTCTCTCCTCCCTTGTCTCTCTTTCCGGCAATGGAAAGCAGCCAAGCGAGGAAAACAGCAGCTCCGGTGAGTCCAGCAGCCGCTGGCTGCCACTGTTTCTCTCCTCTCGTCTCTCTGGTGTGGCAAACGAAAGTAATCGGACATACAAGCAACGAAACAGCAGCAACCAAGCGACTCTGGTGATGGCAGCAGTGCCAGAAGCTCCAACCAGCGGAAACAACGCAACTAGCCGGTGAAACGTAAACAACAACAGCAGCAGCCATCTCCCGCACAAAATCAGCAGCCAGCCAGGGAAGAACAGTAATGACCAGACAAACTCCGGACTGCGTGCTCAGGCAAATCCAGCAACCAAATGACGCTAGCAGCGGCGCCCAGTCGCCTGCCTCCTCTCCCCTCTCTCATTTCCGGACAATAGCTCCAAACCAGTGAACAAGGCGAACTAAGGCGAAGCTTTTGAATGTTTCAAACTGGTCAAAAGACGGATATTAAATCGGTCCGTCCGGGTACATTTCTTTTAAAATAATTATCTCATCTCATATATTCTATTCTTTTTCTTATATGCAATGTGATGAAAGTTCGATGCATGTTTGGTGTAGAAGTTCTCTTAGTTCTAAAATTGAACTACTAGTTGTGACGTTGAGATTTTACAAACTGTTTATGTGAGTTGAAATATATTGTCCTTCGTGTGCTTGCTGGTCTTTATCACTTAGCTCATTGTATGCTTCACAAGAATATTGTGTGGATGTTTTCTCTTATATTTTTAACAATTCCTTGATTGTCGATTCTTGGTTAAAGTTGATAAGTTTTATTATGAAATAACTGATTATCCTGATGAGATTACCTATTGTTTATTACCTCCAATAATGTCATTTAATCTCTTTAATTGATGCAATTTTACTTGTACTAGTGGTAATAATTTTGTAGGATAATCTGGATTGCTACTTTAGTTTAGATTGATCCTCGAAATATTTCTCATTTATTGTTGCGAATATATTATATTAAGAATGTGTAAATACTTCTTGACTTGTATTTTCTTCCTTTAATATTATTGTTATATCCTTGCTTGAAATTGATACTAAGGTGATTTTTATGGTATTGTGCAAATCCGGACAGATTTCGTGTCTCTTGGGTAAGGTAAATTTTGCTTATTATTTTATTTATTAATGTTAATTGATCATAATTTCCTTCATTGAAGTTTAATTGATTCTCAGTTGTTATATTTTAGTAAAACTATATTTCATTGAGCCAAAAATAATTTAAAATAATATTACTTATTTGGTTTTTTCTTTCAATAAGGTAAATAATATGTGATTGATCCTAAGTAATTTCTTGCTATATAATACATGCCCTCTTCTCCACTATATAAAGAGATGCCCTTATTCTAATTAGAATAGGCTTTAACAATCAGAAAAAGACTTAGAGGCTTACACTTAGCAATTATCAAAAACTCTCTCTACTCTAAAGAAAAGAATTAAAACAAAAGTCTTGTGAACTTTACGAGGGCTCTCAAATAGGTTCTGCTGTGTTCGGATAATGCTGATAAATATTTCTGCTTTAACTGGTTAGTTGTTCCTCCATTAGTTTAAATTCATCTTGCATTATTACGTCGAATGTTGTTGTGTGTTAGAATGAATAAAAGGGAGCACTCGAGTTAGTTTGCGCTCTTCCTATCTCTCTTTGAGATAATGTCTATGGTTATTCTCTATTTGTTTTGATCTCTTATGTGTGTGTGTGAATTTGACGTTATGATTATTTTGCGATTATATATGTGTGTTACATTATCCCTTCTAGCATGTTATCAACTTAGAGTTCAAAATGTAGAAGAGAATTCCTAACGGAGCTATATTGTTTATTTTAATGTTGTATATTTTGCTCATTTGTTCTTTACTTTGTCATGTTTTATGTGTATAACTCTAACTCTCTATTATATATGAAATATTTGGGATCGTTCAAGGGGAAGGAGAAATTACGTGCTAATTGTTTATAATTTATTTTATTAGGTGTGATCGCTATAAAATCTTCCAATGCATAAATTACTTGAAGAATGCAAAAATATTATAATATCTCTTAAATAATCATCTAAAACCAACCATTGGTTTGTATTTGTCTTATGTAATATCCAGCGGGTTTAATTAATGTTCCCTATATGAGAAAAAGGTACTAAATATTTGTTTATAAATAATATTTGATTCCATGCATATACGACCTAATGTTGCATAAATTTTGTCTCTTTGTTCGAGCCTCCCGTTGGTTACTCCCTTTAAGTGTCGGAATTCTGCATTTTGAATAATGTTTTGCCACTTAAAACCAGCATTGACCCTTGTATTATTCTGCTTGTTAATATTATTTTATTACTTGTTATTTAATCTTAATTATTATGTTTTTTGTTTGCACTCATACCTAGCATGAGACCTTCACAACTATGTGTGTTTGAAAGCATGTTTAATCAAATTTAGAGGTCAATGTGAGATTTATGTGCTAAGTGCTCGTCCTATTTGTTTGACTTGGTGTCTAGGGGGCCTATTAGGAGCATACTTTTTTCATTCAGTCTAGAACCTCCTTAAATATTAGTTCAATGCCTCTCGGAAATTAAGCGGAGGCGCTAGGCACCTTTTGGGACGTTATACATGCGGTTGTGTGGTAGGGAGACTTTAGGCCTTACAGAGATGATGACATTGCCTCGAGCCGTAAACGACAAACATATGTTTTGTATTTTCCTATATAGAAGCCGAGAGTTGATTCGTAAAGTCTTTTAGAGTCTCCCTTCCCTTTTCCCTTTTTATGTGTTGTAATTATATTTATTTGCACTTGACTATTTAATTGCGTAATATCTATCACCTCGCTTTTTCCTTTATTACTTGCTTAGTATTTATTTTGTTTTACATTATGTTATCACCTAGTCACGCATGATTAAAAAATTTATTAAAATAATGAAGTGATTAATATTATTCATCACCTAGCTGGCATGTTTAAATTGAATAACCTAAATGAAGTGACCATACTTGCTACTTTTAACCCCCCACATAAGTTGCATGAGATACGATCGGGATCCACATTTGTTGACCTCGAGGGATGCCTAACACCTTCCCCTCGAGGTATTTTGAACCCTTACCCTGATCTCTGGTTCGTTGAACTTAGTTAAATTTAGTTATGTTAGATAAATGACCTAACGCGCATCAATTCTTTAGGTGGCGACTCCTCAAAATATTTAGAAGTCCCAAAAGTGTTGTTAGGTCGTGATTAAAACACATTTTGCGAAAAATGGAGCGCGACGGTGATCAATTTAATGCATTTGTCCCTAGTCATTAACACTACTATATTTTTATGTATTATTAATTTGGGATTTTATCATTAAAAGAGGTGAGTTTTGCAATGTAGTTCAACATTTTTCTCCTTTCTTTCTTTTCAATATTTATTTTTTAATTCATTATATATTATATTTTGGTGAAAAAAATTATTTTATATCAACTTTTTTAATGGAATCTGATTTATTTATGTTTAATATTTTTCTTTTAGTTTTCAATAATTGCATAATGAGGAAGGTAAAAGAAGGGTAAGTGCAAGTTTGTTAAAAATACAATACAAATTGAGGTATTGTCCCCTCGCAAAAAATCAGGTATGTCCTCTAATTCTAATTTCTTTTTTATTGTCTTTTAATTATTTTTCAATTATTATATATTATGATTATTTTTTTTTACTTCTAATAAGTAAATTTTATTTGAAAAGACATCAAGATTGTATCAAATAAGGTAGAACAGAGATAGTCATATTGTTCCTTCGTCCTATTTTACGTGAATGTATTATTGTTTAGAGAGTCAAACAATTTTTTGTTTGGTTGTAGTTTTCACAATTTACTTTTGAATAATACTTTATCTTGACTTACAATATATTTTAAATATTTAAGTATTTTTAAAAAAAGATTTGAAGAATTTGAACCCGATTAATAGTGAAATTACGTATTTTGACTTTCTTATGTTGACTATACGCTTAAATCATAAAAACAAAAATACACTTCTAATGCAACCACAGATTGTTCTTCTAAATGTTTATGGTGATTAGAGTTCTTATTATTTATATGTTACTGAAAAATAACATGTACTTAGTAAAAGAAGTTAAGGTTGTATCAAAATTGACCAACACACCACTCTTTTTTAAAATGTAAAAATGACAAAACTGTAATTTCATTATAAGTTAAATTTTCAAATACAAGTACAAGATTTTTAATCTAGGTTTATGTCAATAATTAGACAAAACTGTAATTTCATTCATAGTACAAATAAATGTGTGTGAAAAATAATACAACTTCGTATAATGCTTCGTTTTTAGGCCTGATCACCAAGTGTATGAGATCAGAGATAATATTTCAAGTAAAAGTAGATAATTTATTGAGTGTGGACTAACTGAAAAATTCAAAAAAGGAGAACCCAAAAAATTCATTAGTAAGAATATTGTTGTGAATAAAAGTCCTGACATGCTCATTGATACTCCACTATCATATCCTCCTCCTCCTATTGTTGTTGCTGCTACAAGTTAATGGAGAATGGAGAAATCAATTTCTTCCTTCGTAAATGCTATACTACTTGTTGATTATGATCAAGTTTCGAATGAATACATCATATCGAGTAGTACTGGAAGGGGAAGAGGTAGAGATAGAGGTAGAGGAAGAGTGTGTTGATTCGGAACTTGATCACCAACAAAAAGTGATATAGTATTTACTTTGGAAGAAATTGACTCCTCATTTCTCCTTGAGCTTGTAGAAACAACAACAGGAGAAGGAGGAGGAGGGGATGGTGAATTAGCAATGAGCATGTCAGCAATATAATTAATATGAATATCCTTAGGAGCTAACTTTTTTTGGATTTTTCTATTAGTCCAAGCTCAATTAATTCTCCTATTTTACGTGAGAATATGTGTCTAATCTCTTACATTTGGTGATCTGACATTATAATTAATCATTATAAGGAACTTTTGTTTAGTTCCTATATATATATATACATATATATATATATATATATATACATATATATATATATATATATATATGTGTGTGTGTGTGTGTGTGTGTGTGTGTGTGTGTGTGTGTGTGTATATATATATATATATAAAAGGAAATCAATTACAGTTCTTCCTATTGGTTCAACATAGCTTAGAGCCAAAATTTTGTACTTGTATTTGAAATTTACTTATAATATGTGAAATTATTAGGATTGAAACTATGAATTTGGATATAAAATCTTTAAATTTATAAAAATGAAATGTGTATAGATTTAAAGACTACACGAAAAGTACTCCAAAAAACATTGCTAACGAATCAACATTTGTTTCGTAAAATACTGTTGGACAGCAAAAAGATTAACACTTTAACATAAAATAGTGCGGAGGGAGTATAAACAATGTATCCGTAACTTAATAAGCTAATTTATTTTCTTTTAGAAATCAGAATCCTTAAAATTAAAATGATAGATCAACCTCTACCATCGTAGTCCATAAGTATTATTGTCAAGGCCATATAAAACTAGTTGTGTTTTTGTACTGCTTCTTGCCACATTATGGTTTTAATTAGCTGAGATACAAATCGTTCAAATTTTAAAAATAAAAATACATTTTTGAAAAATATTGCAAGTCACTATAGCGAATGATTTAAAATGCTTGATTTTTTTGAGAGAAACTATAGTTAAAAGAAAATATCATTTGACTCTCCAAATAGTAAGTCATCCAATGTAAAAAGAGACAAAAAGAGTATATAACTTTATTTGTTCCACTTTATGAATACAATTTTTATGCTTTTTCAATAAAACTTACTTGGTGAAAGCTAAAAACAATATACTCTCACTATAACTGTCACGATCAAAAAATGTGTGTGATGGCACTCGTCTTATCCCACCAAGACAAGTCAGCCTAAAACCCAATATTTAACGAAGTGCGGAAATAAACAACAATCCAACAACAGTTTCTATTATGAAAACAGTCAACTTAATTCAACCCCCAAAACCAGGTTGTCACATGCACAAGCCTCTAATGTAAATATTAGAATTGAAATAAAATACAAGTATAAAATGAAGTTGTCTTTCAAGTAAAAACAAAGTCATAAACTGCAGTAGGAAAGTTCGTTGAGATGACAAGCAGCTACCTCACAATCCTCCACAAGATGCCTCGGAAACGAAGAGAATGGGAGGTATCACAAAGATCCGAGATCGTAACCTACAAAAGTTTGTAGAAGCAAGGGGTGAGTACCAAACCACACGGTACCCAACAAGCAAACCTCTAAACACAAGTTAAGTGAACAAAATACGGGTACTTCTTACACCCTATCTGAACCTCCACACTACAGCCTATCAGTTCATAATTTACCAAGAACACAACTATCAGATCACATATGCTCAATAACATCTCAAAAATCAATAGTCACAAATTTTACAGGAAAGCACTCACAGAATCAGCAAACTACGAGTTTTAGTTCATCAATAATAAAAATCTGCAATGCCGTGAAATAATGTAAAGTATAGGAATGTATGACTGCCCTAATGATACACACACGCTGTCTCTCAGTCTTGGACCCATGGAGGACATATCTGTCCATGCATCTGTCGCGGCGCATGACAAGACCCTCGATAATAGTAACCGTTGCGGCGCGCGATACGTCCCTCAAAATATAATATCCATTACGGCGCGCGATATGACCCTCGAAATGGTACATCCTCTTATCACATAACTCTTATCACAAACATGTTTCAGATGCAATGCAAATGACATGCTCATATAAAAATGAGAAGATAACCATTTTGATAACAAAACACAATTTACAACAAGGAATACAACAACAACAAATAAGCAACAAGTTTCCAAATCATTCTCAACACACACAAGGAAATACATGAATTTCATACGCTTAACAAGGGTTTAGAAATCCACTTGTCTTAGCTAATTGAATAATCACTCTGGGACTTGAGCCTTCCCTTTCCGTTGAACTTCTGAATCGATGCAATCTATTCAAGTATATATTCACAATAAGGTCTCAGAACTAACAACACCCACATTATTATCAAGTTCATAATTCTTGATGCCAATTATTATTTCAACTATCATAATTTTCAAGTTCCAAGTCTAGGATTAAATCCCAATTTTCCAATATTATTATAATTCAAATGGTACTCACAAAATAGTATTAATCTAATATTTAAATATACATACCAATATATCAAAACTTGAATCATAATATGATTATAATAAGAATTAAGCCAAGTTACAATTTATCCACTCGAATAACATGACCTTAATGGCGTTCAAATAATACAATTCACCTAATATTTAATTACCAATTTTAATATATCTAATTGAAATCCTAATATTATAATCATAAGAAAGTTTTCAAAGAAAATAATATTAATAATAAATAAATAGAAACTGGCGTCAAATTACCATGTCAATAACTTAAATTCGAGAAACCCAATTTGTACATCTAATGTCAAAATTCACTATTCATCATATACACCTAATTATTTTATCAAGTATAGGCATATGGCCCTCCAATGATCATCCATGGTCACTGCCCAATGGCCAATAACAATTATTACCCAATAGTACATTCATATCCCATAAACATTTTTATTTTCCCAAGTAAAAAAAATTAAATCATTATCTATGTATACAAATTCCTATATTTTCTTTTCCTTTTACAATAAATTTGCCTTCTTTTTCATGCACAGGTGTCCATAACCCCACATCACCAAGGCCTTGCATATATTAACCCACCAATAAGAACAATCGGTCTTACGAAAATAAAAAAATAAAAAAATTTGTTACCCCTACATATAATAATAATAATAATAATAAAATAATCAAATGTAACATCTATGAATTTAAAGTATATACGCAATTCATTGTTTAAAGGTGTGCCTACCTGAAGTGTGTGAAGTACCGCCGTTCTTTTTTCCCTCTTGTTCGTCTCCCTCGGTAGGTTTCTGCCTCTCTTTCTTTTCTAAATTAATAGTTTATTAAAACTGACAAAATCCACCAACTTATTCTTTTAATACATGACCCTAATAGTATAGAGTCTTAAATAAATAATCACTTTAGCTCACTAATTATCGATTAATTCAATTAACTACAATTATTCCTCAATTAATTAACTCAAGTTAAACAAATAATTCAAAATTTTCAAAAATGAACTTCCGGGTCATTACATTATCCACCACTAAAACTCATGTTCGTCCTCGAACATAAAGTAAAAGAAAGTACCTGAAGCTTCGAAAAGCTGAGGATATCTGGCACGCATGTCAGACTCCCACTAATTGGTGCTTCCACTGCACCTTCACTGAAGCAATCTCCTTGGTCCTAAGTTTTTTGACTTGTCTATCCAATATAGCTATAGGCTCCTCCTCGAATGTCAAGTATGGACTCAGCTCCACAAAATCAAGTAAAATCACATAAGATTCGTCTGGAATATACTTTCGAAGCATAGAGACATGGAAAATAGGATGAACTGCCGACAAACTAGGTGGCAAGGTCAACTTATAGGCCACCTCTCCCACTCCACTCAAAATCTCAAAAGGTCCAATAAATCTAGGGCTAAGCTTGCCCTTCTTTCCGAACCTCATCACACCCTTCATGGGTGATACTCAGAGCCAAACATGGTCACCCTCCATAAACACTAAGGCTCTAACTCTCCGGTATGCATAACTCTTCTGTCGACTCTGGGTTGTCAACAGTCTATACTGAATCATACGGACTTGCTCCATAGAATCTCTAAGCAAGTCGGTATCCAAAAGAGTCCATCTCCGCCGAATCAAACTAACCAATCGTAGATCTACACCGTCTGCCATACAACGCCTCAAATGGGGTCATCTGGATACTAGAGTGATAACTGTTATTATAGGCAAACTCCGCTAAGGGTAAATGTCGATCCCATCTAGCTCCGAAATCGATCACACATGCCCGGAGCATGTCCTCCAACACCTGAATCGTCCGCTCAGACTGACCATTTATCTGAGGGTGAAAAGTTGTACTCATATCCAACAGAGTACCCAGACCATGTTGTAATGCCTTCCAGAAATGGAAGTGAACAATGAACCTCTATCTGATATAATAGAAATCGGAACTCCATGTAGTCGCACAATCTGGCTGATATATATAGATCGACTAATTTCTCTGTCGTATACTTCACCTGAACCGGAATGAAGTGGGCAAACTTGGTCAGCCTGTCAACAACAACCCAAATGGAGTCATAACCACCCACTGTGGTAGGCAAACGCACAACAAATTCCATAGTAATCCTCTCCCACTTCCAAGTAGGAATAGGCATCCTCTGAGATACACCCTCGGGGCGCTGGTGCTCACACTTGACCTGCTGGCAAGTCAAACACCTCCAAACAAAGTCTGAAATATCCCTCTTCATCCCACACCACCAGTAATGCTGACTCAGATCATGATACATCTTCGCCGCTCCAAGATGGATGGAATATCGAGAACATTGGGCCTCCTCAAGAATCAATCTAATCAAATCGCCCGTCTTGGGCACACAAATCCTACCTTCGATCCTCAAGACACCATCAGAATCAAGGACAACCTCCTTAGCTTCCCCTCTCAATACTTTGTCTCGAATGAGACATAATTTCTCTTCATCAAACTGGTGTGCACGGATCTGCTTGACTAAAGAAGATCGAGCCTCAATAAAGGCAATCATCCCATCACTCTCTTCTGAAATCTGCAAGCGGACAAGACTATTAGCTAATATCTGCACATCTCTAGCAAATGGTCTCTCCTCAATACTAAGCGTTGCAAGACTCCCCATGCTAGGAGTCTTGGTACTCAGAGCATCGGCCACAACATTGGCCTTCCCTGGATGATACAAAATGGTCACATCATAATCCTTCAACAACTCAAGGTATCTCCATTGCCTCAAGTTGAAATCCCTCTGACTGAAGATATACTGAAGACTCTGGTGATCAGTGAAGATCTCACAATGCACCCCATACAAATAATGACGCCATAACTTAAGTACAAATACCACGGCCGCCAACTCCAAATCATGAGTAGGGTAGTTCTTCTCATGGGACTTCAACTGCCTAGAAGCATAAGCAATCAATTTCCCCTTCTGCATCAACACACCACCCAACCCAACTCCTGAAACATTACAATACACAGTAAAGTCTACACCCTCCTCAGGTAGAGTCGACACATGAGACAAAGTCAACAAAGTCTTGAGCTTTTGAAAGTTCTCCTAACACTCATCACACCACTGAAAACCCACATCCTGTCGAGTCAATCTAGTCAATGGAGCTGCAATAGCAGAGAAACTCTGTACAAATTGTTGATAATAGCCTGCCAATAGCACAAAACTCCTAATCTCGGTAGGTGAAGTAGGTCGCGTCCAGCCTCTAACTGTCTCAATCTTGGCCGGATCTACTCTAATACCCTCCTTGGACACCACGTGTCCCAAGAATGCCACAGAAGTAAGCTAGAACTCACACTTTGAGAACTTGGCACACAACTTCTTTTCTCTCAACCTCTGAAGTACAATCCTCAAGTGTCGAACATGGTCCTCCTTAGTCTTGGAGTAAACCAAGATATCATCGATGAAAACAATCACAAAAGAATCAAGGTATGGTCAAAACACCCCATTCATCAACTCCATGCATGCTGTAGGGGCATTAGTCAATCCGAAGGACATCACTAGGAACTCATAATGACCATATCGACTTTGAAAAGTTGTCTTAGGAATATCTGATACCCTAATCTTCAACTGATGATACCCGGACCTCAAATCAATCTTAGAGAAAAATGATGCTCCCTGATGCTGATCAAATGAGTCATCAATATGCGGAAGAGGATACTTATTCTTCATTGTTACCTTGTTCAACCGTCTGTAATCAATACACATCCTCATAGTCCCATCTTTCTTCTTCACAAACAATACAGGGGCACCCCAAGGTGACACATTAGGGCAAATAAAACCCTTACTCAATAAATCCTTCAACTGATCCTTCAACTCTTTCAACTCTGCTGGAGCCATACGATATGGAGGGATAGAAATTGGCTTAGTGCCCGACTCCAAATCAATAGCAAAATCAATATCTCTATCGGGAGGAACACCTGGAAGATCAGAAGGAAATACATCGGGAAACTCCTGAACCACGGGAACAGAGTCCATGGGAGGTGGTTCAACACTAGTATCCCGAATAAAAGCTAAGTAAGACAAACACCGTCTCTCCACCAATCTCTTAGCATAGATAAAAGAGATGACCTTGCTAGGATAAGAACCACTAACACCCTTCCACTCAACCCTCGGGACACCAGGCATCGCTAAAGTCACAGTCTTAGCATTACAATCCTAATAAGGAGAAAGCCAATTCATACCCAAGATACCATCAAAGTCTACCATCCCCAGAACTATTAAGTCTACCCAAGTGTCATACCCAGCCAAAGAAACAAGACAGGATCGATACATTCGATCCACCACTAAGGGCTTACCCACGGGTGTAGAAACACGAATAGGTACAATCATGCTATCACATATCATATCAAATTCAGCAGCAAAATGGGTAGACACATAAGAAAATGTAGACCCTGGATCAAACAATACAGACGCAGGTTGACAGCATACTGGGATGATACCTGTAATAACAGCATTAGAGGTCTCCGCCTCAGGTCTACTCGGGAAAGCATAACAGTGGCCCCCTTGTCCACCTCCCGCCTGGGTGGTACCTCTACCCCCACTCTGCTGAGCTTCAACACCTCTACTAGAAACTCCAATGCCTCTACCTGACTGAACTCTGCCACGGCCTCTACCCTACGGTGCCGGTGGCCTAGTCTGAAATGATGAGCTAGGTTGGGTCCCACCATGACCCTTTTGAGAAGTACACCGCCGCATCAGGTGATTAGGATCTCCACAAGAAAAATAAAATTTCTGTCCTGGGAACTGCTGTGTGGACCCTTAAAACCCACTATAATTGCCTCGCCCTGTAGGTCGCTGTTGTGAACCGTACGAGCCTGACCCGGGCTATAAGAACCCCTAGATATCTGACCACCCTCGGATGTCGGCATAGATGCCTGAATGGGTCCCCGCTGCTGAAAGAAACCACTCCCTCTTTGTGATCCCCTGCCTCCAGATGAGACACCATAAAACTGACCTGATGTACGGACCCTTTTT
Organism: Solanum sitiens; assembly: GCA_016801875.1. Taxonomy (NCBI): domain Eukaryota; kingdom Viridiplantae; phylum Streptophyta; class Magnoliopsida; order Solanales; family Solanaceae; genus Solanum; species Solanum sitiens. The sequence continues at coordinate 230,859 of JABWTJ010000612.1, read as the reverse complement.
GGGTCCCCAAACTCCTCTCTCTCCATCAATTTCGCCTCTTTGGCAGTGCTCACAATGGACTGGAAAGAAACCCCATCTCTAGATGCCCAGAACACAGCTGACCTGATAGAGAAAGTCAATCCCCTCACAAATCTGCGGATCCTCTCTGTCTCTTCTGGAAAAATGGGAAACGCATGCCTAGACAACTGGAAAAAATGCTTCTCATACTCTGTAATCTATAAACCATCCTGTCTCAGATTCTCAAACCTCAAGCGACTCTCCTCTCTCACGCTCCAAGGGATAAAACGATCATGGAATGCACTAGAAAACTTCTCCCAAGTCAATGGAGGAGATCCAACTGGCAAAGCCCCTGAATAAGTCCTCCACCACTCTCTCGCTGGCACACGAAGCTCGAGTGTAGCATATCAAACCCCCATGTGACTCAGCTAATCCAACCACCTCTAGCACCTCTCGGCATGTAGTCAGAAACTCATGAGCGTCCTCGCTCTTCCCACCCTGAAACTGAGGTGGGTCCATCTTTCGAAATCTCTCATACCTACGCTGCTCATCCTCTGTCAGAACAACCACCGGTGCAACTTGAACCCCAATTCCTGGTGCAACATCATTCTGAACCGCGGGATCCACTGGTAGCTGCCCCACCGCATCCTGAACAACTGGAGCTTGAACCCAAGAGCTTGTTGTTGCTCTTGGGTCTGATTAAAGACCTCCAACACACTTAACACCCTCAATAATGTATCCTGAAGCAAAGGTGTGACTGCAGGCTCTAGAGGAACCTGGTCCTCTCTGTCATCAATTTGAGGCTCTAGAGAGACCTCTCTAGCACGTCCTCTCACTGGTGTTGCTCCACGGCGACGACCTCTGGCTAGTGTCGTACCACGAGCACGACCTCTAGCTCAAGCTAGCCCTACCCCTAGTTGGGGACTCAACAACTGCCTTGGGAAGTGTCTACCCTCTACCTCTAGTAACATTATCTCTAGTCCTCGTTATCTGCCAAAAGAGTATACAACAACTCAGTACTATAGAAGGTAACCACGCACGATGAGAAAGAATGAACAAAAAGGAAGTTTCCTAATAGACTTTATAGCCTCTCAGAGATAAGTACAGACGTCTCCGTACTGATCCTTGAGAATCTACGTAAACTCGGCTTGTATACATGTGAGACTTATGAACCTGGGCTCTGATACCATTTTGTCACGACCCAAAAATGGGTGTGATGATACTCGTCTTATCCCACCATGACAAATACGCCTAAACCCCAATATTTAACAAAGTGCGGAAATAAAAAGCTATCCAACAACAGTTTCTATTATGAAAACAGTCAACTTAATTCAATCCCCAAAAATAGGTTGTCACGTGCACAGGCCTCTAATGTAAATATTAGAATTGAAATAAAATACAAGTCTAAAATGAAGTTGTCTTTCAAGTTAAAACAAAGTCATAAACTGGAGTAGGAAAGTTCGCTGAGATGACTAGCAACTCCCTCACAATCCTCCACAAGATGCCTCGAAAACGAAGAGAATGAAAGGCATCACAAAGATCCGGGATCGTAACCTACAAAAATTTGTAGAAGCAAGGGGTGAGTACCAATCCACACGGTACCCAACAAGCAAACCTCTAAACACAAGTTAAGTGAACAAAATACGGGTTCTTCTTACACCCTATCTGAACCTCCACACTACAGCCTATTAGTTCACAGTTTACCAAGCACACCATTATCATATCACATATTCTCAATAACATCTTAAAATTCAACAGTCATAAATTTCACAGGAAAGCACTCATAGAATCAGCAAACTACGAGTTTTAGTTCATCAATAATAAAAACGTGCAATGTCGTGAAATGCAATGTAAAGTATATTGATGTATGACTGCCCTAATGATACACACCCGCTGTCTCTCAGTCTGGGACCCATGGAGGACATATCTGTCCATACATCTGTCGCGGCGCATAACACGACCCTCGATAATAGTAACCGTCGCGGCACGCGATACGTCCCTTGAAATATAATATGCATCGCGGCGCGCGATACGACCCTCAAAATGGTACATCCTCTTATCACATAACTCTTATCACAACCATGTTTCAGATGCAATGCAAATGACATGCTCAAATAAAAATGAGGAGATAACCATTTTGATAACAAAGCACAATTTACAACAAGGAATACAACACCAACAAATAAGCAACAAATTTCCAAATCATTCTCAACACCAACAAATAAGCAACAAATTTCCAAATCTTAGCTAATTGAATAATCACTCTGGGACTTGAGCCTTCCCTTTCCGTTGAACTTCTGAATCGATGCAATCTATTCAAATATATATTCACAATAAGGTCTGAGAACTAACAACACCCACATTATTATCAAGTTCATAATTCTTGATGCCAATTATTATTTCAACTATCATAATTTTCAAGTTCCAAGTCTAGGATTAAATCCCAATTTTCCAATATTATTATAATTCAAATGGTACTCACAAAATACTATTAATGTAATATTTAAATATACATATTAATATATCAAAACTTGAATCATAATATGATTATAATAAGAATTAAGCCAAGTTACAATTTATCCACTCGAATAACATGACCTTAATGGTGTTCAAATTATACAATTCACCTAATATTTAATTACCTATTTTAATATATCAAATTGAAATCCTAATATTATAATCATAAGAAAATTTTCAAAGAAAATAATATTAATAATAAATAAATAGAAACTGGCGTCAAATTACCATGTCAATAACTTAAATTCGAGAAACCCAATTTGTACATCTAATGTCAAATTCACTATTTATCATATACACCTAACTATTTTATCAAGTATAGGCATATGACCCTCCAATGATCAGCCATGGTCACTGCCCAATGGCCAATAACAATGATACCCAATAATACATTCATATCCCATAAACATTTTTATTTTCCCAAGTAAAATAAATAAATAAATCATTATCTATGTATACAAATTCCTATATTTTTTTTTCCTTTTACAATCAATTTGCCTTTCTTTTTCATGCACAGGTGTCCACAACCCCACATCACCAAGGCATTTCATACATTAACCCACCAATAAGAACAATCGGTCTTTGCAAATAAAAAAAAACTAATTTGTTACCCCTACATATAATAATAATAATAAAATAATCAAATGTAACATCTATGCATTTAAAGTATATACTCAATTCATTGTTTAAAGGTGTGCCTACCTGAAGTGTGTGAAGTACCGCCGTTCTTTTTGCCCACTTGTTCGTCTCCCTCGGTAGGTTTCTGCCTCTCTTTCTTTTCTAAATTAATAGTTTAACTTATTCTTTTAATATATGACCCTAATAGTATTGGGTCTTAAATAAATAATCATTTTAGCTCACTAATTATCAATTAATTCAATTAACTACAATTATTCCTCAATTAATTAACTCAAGTTAAACAAATAATTCAAAATTTTCAAAAATGACCTTCTGGGTCATTACAATAACTAACAATTCAAAATATTTTAAGTGGAGAAAAATATATATCTGATTTCCTGAAAGGGGACAATACCTAATCCATATTGCATTATGGACAAACATCCCATATTTCTTTTGATATCTTACTCGTTATTCATTTGTTGCAAACTGGTAAAAAATATTAAACATTAATCAAATTTCATAGAAAAAACTCATTAAAAATAAAGAAATTTTTCATGGAATGAATTTTTAATTTTAATTCATCACATGAGAAATTTCTTTAGTTTTATGTTTTTTAATGAAATTTGATCAATTTATGTTTTATATTTTTTAATAGTTTGCAATAAGTGTATAAGGAGGAAGATATCAAAAGAAAAAGGGGATGTTTGTCGAGAATACAATATGAATTTAGGTGTTTACCCCTAGCAAAAAATCATATATATATATTATTCTCCACTTAAAATATTTTGAATTTTTAATTATAGGTGGCATATATATATATATATATATATATATATATATATATATATATATATATATATATATATATATATATATATGATATATTTGTATATATCATATAGTAGGTAAATTTCCCGCGCTTCGCGCGGTTGTTAACTATGTCAATAATCAACTTATGAACATATGATAATACATGTGTTATTGAGAGGGTACAACCCTACAATAAATTGTCAATAATATTTTATCCAAAGATGATATGAAATATTTTTTTAATCTTTAAACGAAAAAGATTTGATTCTAAGTGTTTACAAATATTGTTATTAATTCTTCATTTTAATATAGTTGTTCATCACCAAAGTCTTTACAAAAGATATGTAATTGTTTCAATGTCTATATTTGTATTTTGAAAAAGTTGTAAAAACATTATATTCATTAATTGCGAGAGTTTTTCTCCTACTCAAGGTCGCTACATACAAAATCTAAATATGATATATCTTATATAATTAGTTGTGTAGTTGATAAGTTAATTAAAATATAAAAATACATCTTTTGGAGCTCAATGAAATAACGTATGTTGCTCAAATAATTTGGATTAAATGATGTCTTGGCAGGTCCCTTATTCAAAATCATACGCAGTCGATGACACTACTTTGATAGCTAAAAAAAATATTTTATTGTTTATGTTTTTATCAATATGGTTAACACTTTATTGTTTTTGGGACTTTTAATCTAAAGTTTATAAGGAGGTAATTATTTCCTTAATATGTCATTAATATAGATTCATCCTACAGTAAGGGGTAATTTATTGACTCGAACCTAACATTTGAACCCCAAACGTTAGATTAAGGTTGAGCAAAATACTTACCATCCCACTACATTCCTTTATTTTTTGAATGTCACTAATCGATTGAATACCTCGATAAGATAGAAAGTTGAATAAATAAAACTCCAAGGTAGTGTTGAACCACCCTAACTTTTGAACACTGAAAGTCCTTTGTTGCACATCTCATGGATCTTTTAGCCACTGAAAACTTTATGATGATTAAAGTCATTTATTTTAGAAGTTTAAAAATTCTAATCTACATGACACCAATAGTCTAATGATTACATCAAACTCTTGATTAACATATCTTTACTTCAACATAATGATCAAAAGCATAAACATAAACAACAAAGTTTAAAACATGTACACAAAAATAAAATAAAAATTAATAAAATAAGCATAAATTAGTGACTATAAACAACATACAAGAATCTTTACTAACAAAATGAAACATAAAGGGAAAAATAGAGCCCAGTGAGTGCACATTGTTCCCTTAAGAAATTAGTCCAACATTCAAAACTTGAATTCGCTGAATTAAAACATGCTTGGCGCGTGGATGAACTAACCCAACACTATGTGATCTCACATACCTTTTTAGGGATCACCCTTGAAGAATTCCACACGCAAAGCTTGAGCGTTGTTGACGATTCTTGATTTCTCTCCTTTTTTCTCTTCTTTTCCCTCTTCTCCAAGCCCTAGCGTGAATTCTATTTTTTCTAAACATAACAAAGGTCTGGATTGACCCAAATTAATTTCTAAAAAAGAATTAATTTAATTAAGTAAGGGAAAGACAACTTTTGGCTTCCCAAATCCGGATTGGGCTTTCCTTAATCAAACAACCCAACTTCGGAAAGGCATAATTCACTCATCCGAACTCGAAATTATGCAAACTCCGCGATGCTGGAATGATTATTCTAAGAGCTTTCCAACCATATCTGTAATTACACCTAACTCGTTATGATATTTGAGTTATGGTCATTTCAAGTTTACCAAAACACACTATTAACTTATTTAAAATTTCCAGAGTTTCTTATTCTTTCCAAAAATATGTATTTTCAGATTTAAAACTCTTTTCCTATTCTTTCTAGTTGCGATATATTACAATATCTCCACCTTGGAAATATTCTTCTCGAATTTAGTTACTCTTACTAGACCTAAGGTAGCAACATCAACTTCAAACACCCATAAGCAATTGCAGCCAAACAACATGCTTACTAAAATTTGGATAGTACTTAGAAGAAACTTTGTCCCTTGGTCTGCATTTTCTCCAGATTCAAACAAATGCAAATATCTCTTCTTCATATCCTCTTCAGCTTCGCAAGTAGCTTCCTCAACAAATTAGTTCCTCCAAAGTACCTTGACTGATGCTACCTCTTTTGCTCTCAACTTGAGAACTTGGCGATCTAGGATTTGCACTGGAATCTCCCCATAAGACAAGTTATCTTTGATCTCAATATTCTCAGCTTGATTGATCAAGGAAGGATCACCCATGAACTTCTTTAAAATGGAGACATGAAACACCAGATTAACCGCCGCTAGCTCTTGTGGTAGTTCCAACTCATAAGCTACTTTCCTATCATCTTGGAAATTCTATATGGACCAACTTAACAAGGACTAAGTCATTACAACAAAAAGGGATATAGCGGCAATTAAAAATGAAATTAGCGTCCATAACTATGGACTATATAGCTATTATCAGACAATGCACTTTGGCTGCTGTATCGAGGGTCGGCAAAGGCTTTTGCAGCCATTTGGACAAAAACTAGTAAAGTCAAACTCATTTGCTGTTAAAACTCATTTGAATTAGTGATAATTGGTTGCAACAATTCAGAAGTCCACAAAATCAAATCCAAAGTGGTTAGTTTTCTCATGTAGCATCCATTTATATAGAAAGTAAACGCAAGTAAATTGTCGCTAAAACACAATTGTTCTAGCAGCAATTGCTTGCGGCAATTAAGATGGTTGTTAAATCCAGTAAAAATAGTAGTTATACTTTTGTAGTGTCCATTTTTATAGACGGTAAATCCTACTAATTGCTGCTAAAGCGCATTAATTCTACTGGCAATAAAGATAATTTTTAAATAATATTTACTACGACAATCATGTTCATGTAGCGTCCATTTTGATAGCTGGTAAATTCGATAAAAATGTCACTAAAAGTTCATATCTTTAATGTCAATTGTTTGGAGGTAATTATAAAGGCTAGAATATCCTTTTGAAACCATCTTAATTTCCCCAATTTAGCGTCTAATATTTTTGTTTAGAAAATTCACTTAGTTTGACGCTAAAATAAACAAACTTTAAGGACCAATTTTTTAATCGCAAATAATAATAGTGTCTTCAATGAATTCCACAATGGTTCGCCATATTGAAATATTTTATAGGAATTCTTTTTGAAAATAGTACCGCATGACCTGAAATAAATAAATGTGTCAAAATATGAAACTCAATTAATAAAAACATCACGAGATCAAACAAGTTCTCATACTCTAATAAAATATTTACTAGACTAAATGTTACATAAAAAAAAACTACGTGCAAATACCAATGACCCTAGTATGAAAAAGACATTTCAGTTTGAAGACATTCACAACCTAGACAAGAAACAAAGAAAAACCATAAGCATATTCATAGCCCGAGCAACAAACCATGAAAGAACGGAAGCACATTAACAACTTAGCAGACTGGATGTACAATACATATACATACACACACATACATTAATTTATGTCTAAAACCTCTAGAGAACCAATAAAATTTAAATTAGTATCGAACAATCAGAACCTATTTAAGATATACCAACATAAAGTTCATACATAGGAGAAGAAAATCAGTGCACAAAGTAGCTTTAGTAATTAGACCACTAATATGCAATTATACCAACAAAGCCTGTAGTTAAAAGTAACTACACTTCCCGGCAGCGACGCCATTTTGATGCTTCAATATGTGTATCTTTTATATTTCTTGATCAACGACACTAACCTACAGTTTGAGTATCTACGAATCGAAGCTTGTAAGTAACCCAACCAAGGATTGGGGTCGTATCCCAGGGGAGTGGTAGTGAAAGTAGTAGTTACTTTGAATTCAGTTCTAAATAGTGATAGCTCATAACATTTTCTAGTTATACAAAAATTAGATTCAATTTGTGACACCAAAGTTTCAAATATCAAGAAAAAAGGATTTTGTCACAAGTAGTAGAATACGAAAATAAAGGACAAAACAAGTATTGGAGAGAGTTCTTGGGGTGTGACCGCAATTTATGTTGACACAAACTAATGGGTACATGATTTTGGTATGAAAATTTGCAAGACAATGGTGACTAGGCTAAGCATTTGGTTAAAGTAAAGAAAGTTCCCTCTCGGGCAACATACCCCATATCAAATGGGTTCCTCTCAGACACCACTCGTCTAAACTACCCAGCTTACGCCTTTTCCATACCCTGACCATTCGATAGAGGTTTCTTGGATATGGGACTACGGCTCAGCCTCTCGAGCTGAACCTCATGTAGACCCACTCCTCAGGCCATCAGTCTACTGGTCTTGGTTTCGCGACCTCCCTCTTGGGCAAAGCGAAAATACATTGGTGGTTTTGTATTTGCAACTACAAACCCATTAAATTAAACCACAACATGTAGGTGAAATCATAATTAAAATGCATATTATCCTATCAACAAGCAAGACGCAGCAGTAATATCAACACATATTTGCTAAATCACTCCCCAAGAAAGGGGTTTTTAGCCACACATAAAGCAATAATCAAATATACTTAAAATGATAAAGTAATCAATTGGGTATAATAGATTAAACCTTAAGAATAGCAAAGGAAGGTAAATGGAGAAGAACCACTTCCAAGTTTGGAAGGAGAACTTCTTTCTTAAAGCTTCCTAAAAACCCTCTCCAAACTTTAGAGAAAACTTCAGAATAAAGTTTCTAAACTAAAATATTAAGTTTATATTTTTTACTCTCTAAATTGTTTTCTAAACAATAAAATAGTTCATTGTTTATAGACTTCAAATTTAGTGCTGGTGGATCCATTCGTCATCTTCAGTCATGAGTCGCCGATCGATTCGGTGACTCGCCCTTTCTCTAGTTCGTCACCGTTTGTGGCTTGCCTTAATATCCACTGATGTGGTATCGGTGGGTGGAATAACTCTTCTTCGCGGAATTATTCGGTGAAGCGTCGACTACTTCTTTTCGTCGCCTTTTGATCCACCTCCTTCACGAATCACTTGCTGTAACATAAAATGGAATTTTTTTACACGGCATATCGCCAAGTGTGCTTGGCGATGTGTACTTTGAATCTTTAGCTCTTTTCATCCATTTTGTGACTAAGTGTTCATGATCCTACCAAATCCCCAAATACCAGAAACTTAGAAGTTTTTATCAGATATTGAGATAACATACACAATTGAGGACACTATTTGCATTAAATAAGGCCCTAGATGAGTCCAATTTGAGGACTCATCAAACCCAAGCCCAAATAATTAGCATACCGTAACGTGGTACCCAATGCCATAGTTATGTTGGAACGTGTTATTAAAATATTTTATAGGCATTATTTTTTTAAAACATACCGCATGACCTGAAATAATAAAATAAATGTGTCAAAAGATGAAACTCAATTGATAAAAACATCACGACATCAAACAAAAATGTTATATAAAAAAATCTATATACAAATACCAATGACTCTAGTATGAAAAAGACACTTCGGTATGAAGACATTCATAACCTAGACAAGAAACAAAGATAAAGAAGAAGCATATTGATAGCCTGAGCAACAAATCATGAAAGAACGAAAGTACATTAACAACTTAGCAGAATGGATGTACAATCCATATACATACGCATACATACATTAATTTATCTCTGAAACCCCTTATTCATTAGGTACAGAGAACCGATAAGATATACATCAGTATCGAACAATCAAAACATATTTAAGATATATAAAAATCAAACCAATACAAACATGAAGCAAGCAAGAGAATGATACCGACATAAAGTTCATACATAGGAGGAGAAAATCAGTGCACAAAGTATATTTAGTAATGAGACCACTAATATACAACTATACCAACAAAACCTATAGTTAAAAGTAACTACACTTCCCGGCAGCGGCGTCATTTTGATGCTTCAATATGTGTATCTTTTACATTTCTTGATCAACGACACTAACCTACAGTTTGAGTGTCTACGAATCAAAGCTACTAAAGTAACCCAACCAAGGGTTGGGGTCGTATCCTTGGGGAGTGGTAGTGAAAGTAGTAGTTACTTATAATTTAGTTCTAAACAGTGATAGCTCATGACTTTTTCTAGTTATACAAAAATTAGATTCAATTTGTGACACCAAAGTGTCATATATCAAGAAAAAAGGATTTTTGTCGCATGTAGTAAAATACCAAAAATAAAGGACAAAACACGTATTGGAGAGAGTTCTTGGGGTGTGACCGCAATCTATGTTGACACAAACTAATGGGTACATGATTTTGATATGAAAATTTGGAAGACAATGGTGACTAGGCTAACCTTTAGGTTAATGTAAGTTCCCTCTCGGGCAACATACCCCATTTCAAATAGGTTCCTCTCGGACACCACTAGTCTAAACTAACAAGCCTACGCCTTTACCACCCCTTGATCATTCGATAGGGGTTGCTTGGATATGGGACTAGGGCTCAGCCTCTCGGGCTGAACCTCATGTCGACCCACTCTTCAAGCCATTAGTCTACTGGTCTTGGTTTCACGACCTCCCTCTTAGGCAAGGCAAAAATACATGGGTGGTTTTGTATTTGAAACTACAAACCCATTAAATTAAACCACAACATGTAGGTGAAATCATAATTAAAATGCATAATATCCTATCAGCAAGCAAGACCCAACAGTAATATCAACACATATTTGCTAAATCACACCCCAAGAATGGGGTTTTTTAGCCACACTTAAAGCAATAATCAAATATACTTAAAATGATAAAGTAATCAAGTGGGTATAATAGATTTAACCTTAAAAATAGCAAAGGAAGGTAAATGGAGAAGAACCACTTCCATGTTTGGAAGGAGAACTTCATTCTTCAAGCTTCCTAAAAACCCTCTCAAAACTTCAGAGAAAACTTAAGAATAAAGTTTCTAAAATAAAATATTAAGTTTATATTTTTTACTCTCTAAGATTTTTTTCTAAACAATAAAACAGTTTAGTGTTTATAGACATCAGATTTAGACATGAAACTTAGAAGTTTTTATCAGATACTGAGATAACATACATAATTGAGGACAATATTTGCATTAAATAAGGCCCTAGATGAGTCCAATTTGAGGACTCATCAAACCCAAACCAAAACAATTAGCATTACTGGAACATGGTACCCAATATCACAGTTATGTTGGAACGTGGTATTGAAATATTTTATAGGCATTATTTTTTAAAATCATACCATAAAATAAATGTGTCAAAAGATGAAACTCAGTTGATAAAAACATCACTACATCAAACAAAAATGTTACATAACAAAGCTACGTACAAATACCAATGATCCTAGTATGAAAAAGACACTTCAATATGAAGACATTCATAACCTAGACAAGAAACAAAGAAAAAGAAGAAGCATATTCATAGCCTGAGCAACAAACCATGAAAGAACGGAAGCACATTAACAACTTAGCAGACTGGATGTACAATACATATACATACGCACACATACATTAATTTATGTCTAAAACCCCTTATTCAATAGGTACAGTGAACCGATAAGATATACATTAGTATCAAACAATCCAAACCTATTTAAGATATATAAAATCAAACCAATACCAACATAAAGTTAATGCACAGAAGGAGAAAATCAGTGCACAAAGTAGCTTTAGTAATTAGAACACTAATATACAACTATACCAACAAAATCTATAGTTCAAAGTAACTACACTTCCCGAAAGCGGCGCCATTTTGATGCTTCAATATGTGTATATTTTATATATCTTGATCAACGATGCTAACCTACAGTTTGAGTGTCTACGAATCAAAGCTACTAAAGTAACCCAACCAAGGGTTGGGGTCGTATCCCAGGGTAGTGGTAGTGAAAGTAGTAGTTACTTAGAATTTAGTTCTAAATAGTGATAGCTCATGAATTTTTCTAGTTATACAAACATTAGATTCAATTTGTGACACCAAAGTGTCATATATCAAGAAAAAAGGATTTTTGTCACAAGTAGTAAAATACCAAAAATAAAGGACAAAACAAGTATTGGAGAGATTTCTTGGGGCTTGACCACAATCTATGTTGACACAAACTAATGGGTACATGATTTTGATATGAAAATTTGCAAGACAATGGTGACTAGGCTAAGCTTTAGGTTAAAGTAAGTTCCCTCTCAGGCAACATACCCCATATCAAATGGGTTCCTCTCGGACACCACTAGTCTAAACTAACCAGTCTATGCCTTTAACATACCCTGATCATTTGATAGGGGTTGCTTGGATATGGTACTAGGGCTCAACCTCTCGGGATGAACCTCATGTCGACCCACTCCTCAGGCCATCAGCCTACTGGTCTTGGTTTCGCGACCTTCCTCTTGGGCAAGGCGAAAATACATTGGTGGTTTAGTATTTGCAACTACACACCCATTAAATTAAACCACAATATGTAGGTGAAATCATAATTAAATGCATATATTCCTATAAGCAAGCAAGACCCAACAGTAATATCAACACATATTTGCTAAATCACACCCCAAGAATGGGGATTTTTAGCCACACATAAAGCAATAATCTAATATACTTAAAATGATAAAGTAATCAAGTGGGTATAATATATTAAACCTTAAAAATAAAAAAGGAAGGTAAATGGAGAAGAACCACTTCCATATTTGGAAGGAGAACTTCTTTCTTCAAGCTTCCTAAAAACCCTCTCCAAACTTGATAGAAAACTTAAGAATAAAGTTTCTAAAATAAAATATTAAGTTTATATTTTTTACTCTCTAAGATTTTCTTCTAAACAATAAAACAGTTCAGTGTTTATAGACTTCAAATTTAGTGCTGGTGGATTCATTCATCATCTTCAGTCGTGAAATTCCGAGGGATTCGGTGACTCACCCTTTCTCTAGTTCGTCGTCGTTTGTGGCTTGCCTTAATATGCACGGATGCGGTATCGTTGGGTGGAATAACTCTGCTTCGCAGAATTATTCGGTGAAGTGTCAACTACTTCTTTTCGTCGCCTTTTTCTCCACCTCCTTCACGACTCACTTGCTGTAACAGAAAAATGATCTTTTTTACACGGCGTATCGCCAAGTGTGCTTGGAGATGCGTACTTTGAATCTTTAGGTCTTTTCATCCGTTTTGTACCTAACTGTTCATGATCCTACCAAATCCCTAAATACCTGAAACTTAGAAGTTTTTATCAGATATTGAGATAACATACACATTTGAGGACATTATTTGCATTAAATAAGGCCCTAGATGAGTCCAATTTGAGGACTCATCAAACCCAAACCAAAACAATTTAGCATACCGGAACGTGGTACCCAATGCCATAGTTATGTTGGAACGTGGTAATATGATCCCAGTTAGTTAGGATGGAACGTGGAAATCTGATCCCATATTTATGTCGGAACATGGCAATCCTATCCTAGTTAGTTATGTTGGACGTGTCAATCCGATCCTTTAACACACCACAATCACAAATGCAAGTACACTCTCAAGTTATCCAATCAATAAGTGATTCATTCATAAATTCATTCATCTATCTCATTTACAACAAGTATGATCAATAATGCAATATTCATATACATACAAGTATTATAATGAAGCATGAACATACATACATTACACAATCATAGAATCACAACCATCACCTACCTCGAATCCAAGTTTAAATCCGCTAAGGAGCTTGAATCTTTCCTTTTCATATTCTGATTACCTGGATTATAGTAAATAATATAAACCCTAGTTCAACCATTGATCGCATGTATCAAAACAACGACTTTTACCACCATAGTTCCAATTCAAAACCCTCTCCCATTGTTACTAGGACAAGAAAATAGATTCAACGAATCGAAAAATGGATTCAGAAGGTGAAAAGATTAGCTTTAGCCTCAAGAATGGTGAAAAACTGTTAAGAAGTCGTACGGGGTCGTTTGTTAGATCTCAAAGTCAAAAAGTGCAGTGTAAAGATGTTTTTGGGTTTATTTACGACTTTAAGTTGTGTCTGACCTGCCACAACGACACCCACCCCGATATAGCGGCCCAACCAGAGACACCAAATTTGGCATCAAAGTTGCTTGCACGAAGCAGTGAGCTGTTTAATTAATTACAAGACTGCCAGTCCACAACACACCTCTAACCAATGACACTCAGAAAATAGCGTTTACGCTACGATCGATTTCAGGAGTTCTACTCGCCCGAATTCAATTTTGTAAAGTAATACACGTTCCTTAACATCTTATCTAACTACTCATGTAATCAAAATTATAAATGAATCAACCTGTTTCTACATCATTTACCAACACCTTAATGACTCCGAATTTATCCAAATATAGACTAGGTTGAGAAAAGTTTTCTGGCCCAAATTCTTTTCTCATTGGTTTTTCCCTAACGATTAAAATCAAGTTTTTACAAAGTGCAATATTACAAATGGGGTCTGAAAATGACAGTATGTATGTACACGTTATCCTTCTAAGGTAAAGGTTGTTTCCGATCGACCCTTGATTTAAGTAAAATGAACCCTTCTTAGCAGATGCAAAGAATATCTCTCCTCTTTCTACTTTCCACTTGTAAGGTTATTATAGGAAACTCGAATTGAAAACATTAGCTAGCTATAAATAGTGATCGGTTTGCTGAGGTGTATTAAACTTTGAAAGTTGAATGGTTGAGGTAATGTCACACATGTTTGGAGAATATAATATAGCATAGATAAATTGTAAAATGGAAAATAAAAACACACACAATGTATTAGGATGTAAATGATAAGAAGTATTATATATAGTACTGATCACCTTCGTTTGAAATTTTATTATTAGAAAGAAATTTAAAAAAAACAAAAGGCTTCTAAAACATTAAATATATGTCTAATAGCTTGTATTAGATAGTATACCTGTGTGTTTTAGCTTATCATTCAATACATATTAAGAAAAGTAGAAAAAAAACATTTAAGATAAGGATGATTAAAGTTCAACATGTATCAAGTAAAAGAAATGAAGTCTTTGTTGATTTATGGGATCTAAAGAAACATTCAAGCATGCCTATAAAAAGGGAGAAAAGTGAAGTTGACTTTAAAAAGGGAATTATGATGTTTTCTATGAATGTCGAGTCTTTCCATCATCTCCTCTTTGGTTATCAAAGTGGCCATTTTATTATGTGAGTTAATCTCTACTGTAAGGAGCTATCAATAACATCGGGGCAAACTCTTTCTTTCTTATGGTTGGACATTAGTTATTTGATATAATTGAAGCCATTTTTTTCTATTGTATTCTGGAAAGCATTTTTTGTATATTGTTTTATATGTAATTTTGAAATATTTGATTTGTCTTCTAATCGTAAATGTCACCATATCATTATTAATGATTCTCTGTTTAAGGAAGTTTTTGGCTCTGAATATACCAGTGATACACCGTTCATGCGTGCAAATGTATGGCCTGATCAGTTTGAAACCTCGTTGGAAGATGCTAAAGTTTTTTTGGCTGAAATTGGGGCTGATGTCTCTAACTTTGGTGCCCTATAACTTGGTTTAGAGAATCAAATCTCGCCCATATTGTGGCTACAGCTCTGGTTCCACAAAAGGGCTCTTTTAGCAAAATCTCCAACAGAGTTATATTTAGTTTTTTGTTTACTGTCTGCTGAATAAGATCAATATAAATTGGGCTTTGTAGGTCTGCGAATACATGGTTGAATGTTTTGATGATACGAACCCCAGTGCAAGCTTACCCTATGGACTACTTATCTCTAGAATTATTGTCGATTCTCTTGTGGATCTCTCTAACTACAGGCCTACATTTATTGATGCTACATATGATACTCGAACTTTTTCGATCATGGATTATGTGTTTATTAATGAGAAATGGTATTAGAAGGAGTCTGTCCAATTTAGGGTTGATACACCCCGGGCTATTAGAATATGTGCTGACTCTGCAGCATTGCTCCTCAAGGAGGCTGAACACATTAAGGTACGGCTCAATGGTCTTGAATTCCATATGCAGGTTTTACAAGATGCCCTTGGAAAATTGCTGCAACTCCACAAGGACTCCAGTATCGCTATTGGAAAGCTTCGGCTTGAGATGGGAGGACTTAAGAAGGATGCCTCTCATTCTGTTAACATTATTCTTAAAGAAGTCAACTCCATCAAAACTAGAGATGACTCTACTAACAATCAATTGGTTATCACTATGAACACTTCATATTGATCTTTCTCTACGACGGTTGAGAAATCTCTTTCCACTTTCTGGACAAACGTGGTCAACACACTGACATTTTTTCTCGCGGAACATTAATATTATGACCTCATTTTCTTTTGTTTAAGACACTTAGTTTTGTGGAGATCTTTCTCCTTATCTTTTGGATTGTTTATTTGGGGATTCTTACCCCATACTCTTTGTCTGTTTAGTTTTTTCTTCTTTCTCTATCTCGCTTGCTGTTGTGTTGTCCTTTTTGATTATGTAAAACGGGGCGAATCTATACATAGGCATACAGAAAGGGGAAGCACTAAGACAGGAGGAGCACTCAAGTGACAATTCATCCAAGAAAAATCGAACAGGGAAGTCGTCTTACACTTTCATTATATAGTTGTCAAATATCAAAAAGAGGGAGATTGTTAACTTGTTATATTCTGAGTAATGACAAATCGCAGGAATTAACAAAGAATAATACGATCAGCTTGAAGTCATGACAACATTACCAAAAAAACAACACAAAGCCAAGGATCAAACCAAAAAGAATCCAGTCTGGATTTACTAAGAAACCATAAAAGTAAAGAGATCTTCAATCACGCAAAATAAACGGTTAGAGAAGGAAAATATATATTAGCATATAAATCAACCACGACTTATGGAAAAGATTAACAAATCAGCCGAATTCAAGGAAGATCATATAATATTTCAGGAAATCATCCAACAAATGAAGGAATTGATTTAATCATGTACACATCAGACATGGACATTATTCAACAAATCAATTCAACAAAATCAAGGGATCATCCCAGGATCCTTGATTTACAACTCCATGGGTGTTCAAATAGAGCATCACTTCTCACGGCTATTTAAACCTCTCTCTGTCTTAGATGAAAAGTAAGCAACTTCTCTTGAGCTTAAATTACGATCATGTTTTATATTTCATCAAGATTTGAAATCACGTGAGTGAACACAATTGAAAATAAAAGTGAGAGAACAATTTTGAGTGTAGGTTTACCAGTAGAGGAAGTGTCAAGATAGAATTCTGATTTGCATATCAGACAGGACCAAGTTAAGGAAACTGTGTACTTCTCAAGGCTAACTTCAAACGCTCTAAAGGAAACCCTTGAAATCAAAAGGGACTGGACTAAACACCACAACAGTGACCTGAACCAGTATAAACATCCTGTGTTATTTATTTTCTGCAAGATATTTTTACTATTTCTTTATTCTACTAACTTGCACGTGAGTCGTCTGACCATTACAGGTAGCGGACTAAACAATTAGTTAATTCCCCCCCCCCCCCCCGCGTACATGACATAGTTCAACAGGTATGTCGAGTCTTTCCATCATCTCTTCTTTGGTTCTCAAAGTTTCCATTTTATTACGTGATTTAAGCTCTACTGCAGGGAGATATCAATTAGATAGGTGCAAATCTCTATGAGGTAAGTTGTGTATTGAAAAGTGTCCAAAAATCTGCATTGTATTGTGCATGTGATTTAGTTTCTTTTTTTTTTTCCATTTATTTTCCCTCTTTTATGCTAGGAGAAGAGGCTTAGGGATATCTGGTGTAATTAAAGTGGATACAATACCATTCTGATACTTCAGACGTCAACTATTTTATGCATGAGCGCTTTCTTTTTCTTGTGGGTGGAGATTACTTATTTTGGGATATAAAAGAATCAAGTACCTCAATTTTTTTAGTAATGAACTTTTATTCCATAAGTAAAACTTATGAATTTCTAACCTATTATCAACAATTTTTGAAAAATCAATATTTATTACCAACACATTTTCTCTACATTACAAAAATTTCTAACGGATTACTAATGTAGATTTTTTGTTATTGAAATTTCCAACTGATTACTTACAAAATTTAAAATATAAACAACCAAATTTACTAACCTATTTGCTATCCGTTAGTGAAGATAATAACCGGATACCAACCATGTTTGTGTTGGTAAATTTGCCAATGAAAATGTTAGAGCCCATTTTCATAAATTACCAACAAAATCTTCTGGTGGTTTACCAACTAATTTTTGGTAAGTATGTTTACCAACGATTATAATTTGTTGGAAAAATTTACCGACAAACCTTTTAGCAAAACTACGATTTTCGTTAGCAATCGTTAAGTAACTCGATTTACCAATCGATTTGGTAAATTTACCAACAGATATTTTGTTGATAATTATGCCTTATTAGGTAGTGTCAGTCACAATAGAAATTCATAAGCTGAAAATCATAGATTTGCCTTAATCTAAGATTACTTGATACGGGTGTTGAAAGGAAGTTGCATATAGCAAAAAAAATAAGAAAGTCGTAAGCAGGTTGATCAAAACACAATTCAAATAAGGTAAAACAAACAAGAAAAAGGAAAAGCCCAGATCATCTGTGTTTTATAAGTCATGGAAGAAATTGTTGAAATTAACTATTATTATCATCCAAATTTGATCATATATTATCTTTATTTTTCTAATTCAAAAGAACTCTTCACACATTACCTATTCAAATTGTAACAGTCCAAAAAAAATCAAACTTCTTTAAATTTTTGTTAGTTTCTTTTTTTGTTCCTTTATACACATTAAATAAAGAATCAAGAAACCAAGTTTTTTTTTTGTTTTTTTTTCTTGCTATTGATATGATTTTTTTAAAAATAATATATGGTTTGCATGGAAATAATGGAATGTATATATTTACAATTAAGGAAAACAATATTTGGTTTGGTTTCCTTTTTATTAATTTTTTTTACAATGTATAAAAGAAATATGACTGATTTTAATAAATGGCAAGCTAGGATGAATAGTATTTTGACATGTAAAATTTACAAAAATCTATGCAAAGATGTCACAATTAAATCATATTATTTAACTTCATTTTTGGGGGTTTATTTTTTTTTATGTTAAGGATGATGATAAATTATTTGTTCTTGTGATTTCATGATGTTGGAGTTTAGATTTTCTTTGTTACGTTCTTTTTTATGTTTATTTTATTGCTCATCAAGGAGTTATCGAAACAATTTGTGAATCTCTATCGTCTGCGGTCGGTATCTTCAAACTTTCTTTGTGAGACTATTGATGAAGGTGCTTTTTGTAATTTTTAGGTTTCCTTTTTCTAAAACGAAAACAGTGGTTTAGATAAATAAGTTGTTGTAATTTCACATTCTAGAATTTTGATTTTCTTTTTCGTTCTTTCAAATTTTTTTAAAAAGATTAAATAGAATGTAACTTTGGGGGGGTTCATTATTATTTTCGATTCAACTTTTTATTTATTTTGTATGTCATTCTTGTATGATTGTTGACAACCAATTTGGACCTTTAACTGTTTCAAAAATGTTATTCGATTAAATACATATTTTTTAAAATTAATTTTGAGTTTCAAATGTTAGTCGATTTTGTCAAAAAATATATATTTTTTAGTATGCATACTTTATAAAAATTATTATTAAAATATTTTATAATTATTAATAAATTTTGAAATAATTATTTTACTAAAATTTTTAAAAATTTAAGTTAATTATATAAAAAACATTATAATATATATAGTATTTTAATTGGATATCATCTCTTCAATTTTCCCCAAAATCATTTAAATCTTAGCTTATTCTATTCTAATTTCTTTCAATTATAGTAAATTCAATTCCATGTGTATTTCAATTATATCCACTCTTTCGTTCCAATTCTAGCAAATTTTTATTGCAATTTTGGCCATTCAAATCCAATCCAATGTGATTTTGAGATTTCATCTTATAATCTGGAGAATCCATCTTTTGATATTGAATCTCAGCCCCTCATCTCTTTAATAATTAACGGTTCAGATTCACCCATCCTTTCTTTCCTTTTTGATATCAAAAGACCTAAAACCTGACTATTCCATTTTTCTACTCTTCCTCGCCTCCCTCTCTAGCCGCCGTCTCTACCACCTTTTCTCTCCACTGATGACTCTCTCTCCCCCCCCTTGCCTCTTCTCCTCTCTCCTCCCTTGTCTCTCTTTCCGGCAATGGACAACAGCCAGGCGAGGAAAACAGTAGCTCCGGCGAGTCCAGTACCCGCTGGCTGCCACTATTTCTTTCCTCTCCTTTATCTGGTGTGGCAAACGAAAGCAACAGGACATTCAAGCATCGAAACAGCAGCAACCAAGCGACTAGCCGGCTGAATCAACGCAACTAGCCGGTGAAACGTAAACACCAACAGCAGCAGCCATCTGCCGCCCAAAATCAGCACCCAGCCAGGGAAAAACAAAAGTGACCAGACGACCTCCGGACTGCGTGCTCAGGCAAAGCAAGCAACCAAATAACGCCAGCAGCGGAGCCCAGTCGCCTGCCTCCTCTCCCCTCTCTCATTTCCGAACAATAGCTCCGAACCAGTGAACAAGGCATACTCAGGCGAAGCTTTTGAATGTATCAAACTGGTCAAAAGACGGATATTTAATCGATCCGTCCGGGTACATTTCTTTTAAATTCATTATCTCATCTTAGATATTCTATTCTTTTTTCTTATATGCAATGTGATGAAAGTTCGATGCATGTTTGGTGTAGAAGTTCTCTTAGTCCTAAAATTGAACTACGAGTTATGACTCTGAGATTTTACAAACTGTTTATGTGTGATAGAAAGTTGAAATATAGTATCTTTCGTGTGCTTGCTGGTATTTATCGCTTAGCTCATTGTATGCTTCACAAGAATATTGTGTGGATGTTTTCTCTTATATTTTTAACAATACCTTGATTGTCGATTCTTGGTTAAAATTGATAAGTTTGATTATGAAATAACTGATTATCTTGATGAGATGTACCGATTGTTTATTACCTCCAATAATGTCATTTAATCCCTTTAATTGATGCAATTTTACTTGTAGTAGTGGTAATAATTTTGTAGAATAATTTGGATTGCTACTTCAGTTTAGATTGATCCTCGACATACTTCTCATTTTTTGTTGTGAATATATTATATTAAGAATGTGTAAATACTTCTTGACTTGTGTTTTCTTTCTTTAATATTATTATTATATCCTTTCTTTATATTGATTAACTGATACTAAGGTGATTTTTATGGTATTGTGCTAATCCGGACAGATTTTGTGTCTCTTGGGTAAGGTAAATTTTGCTAATTATTTTATTTATTAATATTAATTGATCATAATTTTCTTCATTGAAGATGAATTGATTCTCACTTGTTATATTTTAATAAAACTTAGAGTTCAAAATGTAGAAGAGAATTCCTAACGGAGCTATATTGTTTATTTTAATGTTCAATGTTTTGCTCATTTGTTCTTTACATTTTCTTGTTTTATGTGTATAACTCTAACTCTATATTATATATGAAATATTTGGAGATCGTTCAAGGGGAAGGGGAAATTACGTGCTAATTGTTTCTCATTTATTTTATTGGGTGTGATTGCTATAAAATCTTCCTATGTATAAATTACTTGAAGAATGCAAAAATATTATAATATCTCTTAAATAATAATCTAAAATCAATCATTGGTTTGTATTTATCTTATGTAATATCCAGCGGGTGTAATTAATTTTCCCTATATGAGAAACTTTTAGTACATATTTGTTTATAAATAATATTTGATTTCATGCATATACGACCTAATGTTGCATAAATTTTGACTCTTTGTTCGAGCCTCTCATTGGTTACGCCCTTTAAGTGTCGGAATTTGCCTTCATGTCACTATGTTAGAGATCTTGTTTATGATGGAACAATTAATTTTGGTAACTCATTTAATGGCATATTTTGGGATATGAAAATCAGCATATAGGCTTTAATGCTATCTACAAAATAAATCATGTCTATATGTGTTCCATATTAACATTGGCATGTTAACTCATTCGCATATGTTATAGTTATGGTTAACTATTTTATAACATGCAAATTGATTAATTATCACGGATCTAGGTATTATGCAATATGTGTGACATTTTAATCATTTAGAATCATGTTCTTAGGTATTATTATGTAATTTTCAACATGTTCAAAAATTATGACAATTCTCTCGGTATTTGTTGCCCACAGCTAATTCTGTATTACAATTGTTTTTTGTCACTTAAAATAAATCAATTATTTGCTAGCATGTTAAATAACTGAGTTATTCTTATGCACTTTCTGTCACCATACCATGACATTTTATTTAAAAAATAAAAATTAATAACTCATTTTCCATCCTACATGCTAGTTTGCTTGGTAAATAAAATGTCGTCCAATCTAAAATTAAATTAATCCTTTACTGTAAATCTGCTACTTTAAAATTCTTGCCACATAAAATAAGATGCCAAATGTTTCTTTGCATGCTCATTTGCCCTGTTCAAATATGTTAATAAATAAATTCTGCATTTTGAATAATGTTTTGCCACTAAAAATCAGCATTGACCCTTGTAATATTTTGCTTGTTAATATTATTTTATTATTTATTATTTAGTCTTTATTATTATATTTTTTGTTTGCACACTTTACATAGCATGAGACCTTCACAACTATGTGTGTTTGAAAGCATATTTAATCAAATTTAGAGGTCAATGTGAGATTTTTGTGCTAAAAGCTCATCCTATTTGCTTGACTTTGTGTCTAGGGGGCCTATTAGGAGCATACTTTTTTCATTAAGTCTAAAACCTCCTTAAATAGTAGTCCGATGTCTCTGGGAAATTAAGCGGGGGAGTTGGGCACCTTTT
Organism: Solanum sitiens; assembly: GCA_016801875.1. Taxonomy (NCBI): domain Eukaryota; kingdom Viridiplantae; phylum Streptophyta; class Magnoliopsida; order Solanales; family Solanaceae; genus Solanum; species Solanum sitiens. The sequence continues at coordinate 208,086 of JABWTJ010000612.1, read as the reverse complement.
ACGACGTTATGCATGTGGTTTTGCGGTAGGGGTACTTTAGGCCCTACAGAGATGATGACATTGTCTCGAGCCGTAAACGACAAATGTATGTTTTGTCTTTTCCTATATACAAGCCGAGAGTTGATCCGTAAATTCTTTTAGAGTCTCCCTTCCCTTTTCCCTTTTTATGTGTTGTAATTATATTTATTTGGGGTGGTTTACTATATAAAATAAAATTTTCACTTGACTATTTAATTGTGCAATATCTGTCACCTTGCTTTTTCCTTTATTATTTGCTTAGTATTTGTTTTATTTTACATTATGTTATCACCTAGTCTCGCATGCTTAAAAATTAATTAAAATAATGAATTGATTAATATTATTCATCACCTAGGTGGCATGTTTAAATTGAATAACCTAAATGAAGTGACCATACTTGCTACTTTTAACCCCCACATAAGTTGCATGAGATACGATCGAGACCCACATTGCCTAACACGTTCCCCTCGAGGTAATTTGAACCCTTATCATGATCTCTGGTTCGTTGAACTTAGTCTGATTTCGTTAGGTTAGATAAATGACCTAACGCGCATCAATTCTTTAGGTGGCGACTCCTCAAAATATTTAGAAGTCCCAAAAGTGTTGTTAGGTCGTGATTTAAACACATTTTGCGAAAAATGGAGCGCCGACGGTGATCAATTTATTGCATTTGTCCCTAGTCATTAAAACTACTATATTTTTATGTATTATTAATTTGGGATTTTATGATTAAAAGAGGTAAGTTTTGCAATATGGTTCAACATTTTTCTCTTTTCTTTCTTTTCACTTTTTATTTGTTAACTCATTATATATTATATTTTTGTGAAAAAAATAATTATTTTAATTCAGTTTTTTAATGGAATCTGATTTATTTATGCTTAATATTTTTCTTGTAGTTTTCAATAATTGCATAATGAGGAAGGTAAAAGAAGAGTAAGTGCAAGTTTGTTAAAAATGCAATACATATGGAGGTATTGTTCCGTCGCAAAAAATCAGCTATGTCTTCTAATTCGATTTTTTTTATTGTCTTTTAATTATTTTTGAAGGATTATATATTGTGATTTATCTATTTTTTTTACTTCTATTAAGTAAATTTTATTTGAAAAGACACCAAAATTGTATCAAATAAGGTAGAACAGAGATAGTCACATTGTTCCTTCGTCCTATTTTAAGTGGATGTATTATTGTTTAGAGAGTCAAACAATTTTTTTCTTTGATTGTAGTTTTCACAATTTACTTTTGAATAATTCTTTATCTCGACTTACAATATATTTTAAATATTTAATTAATTTTAAAAAAAAGATTTGAAGAATTTGAACCCGAATTAATAGTGAACTTACGTATTTTGACTTTCTTATGTTGACTATATTCTTAAATAATAAGAACAAAAATACACTTCTAATGCAACCATAGATTATTCTTCTAAATGTTTATGGTGATTAGAGTTCTTATTATTCATATGTCAATGAAAAATTAACATGTACTTAGTAAAAGAAGTTAAGGTTGTATCAAAATTGACCTACACACCACTCTTTTTAAAATGTAAAAATGACCATTGTCATTTGATATTGGCTTTATTTTTCCATTTGGTTCATGTTATATGGATTCATTATTTGTACTATGTTCATCGTATTATATGTTAAAGTGTTATTATTTGAGGAATCAAAAAACTTCTTCTATAAAATATTTTGATTTATTCTCACTGTTGATTTGTAGCACTTTTTGTGTATAAATTTTTACTTTAAAAAGTTGAAGAATTAATGCCCAAATTCCTTGTCAAACTAATATGTTTTAATATTCGTACTCCATACCTTTTCACGTAATTCAAGATAAAGAAGTACATATTATAAGTAAAATTTTCAAATACAAGTACAAGATTTTGACTCTAGGTTTATGTCAAATAATTAGACAAAACTGTAATTTCATTCATTGTACAAATAAATGTGTGTGAAAAATAATTGACACAACTTTGTACAATGCTTAGTTTTTAAGCCTGATCACCAAGTGTAAGAGATCAGAGATAATATGTCAAGTAAAAGTATATAATTTAATTAGCGTGGACTAATTGATAAATTCAAAAAAGGCGAACACAAAAAATTCATTCGTAAGGATGTTGCTATGAATAGAAGTCCTAACATGCTCATTGATACTCCACTATCACATCCTCCTCCTCCTGTTGTTATTGCTGCTACAAGTTTAAGGAGAATGGAGAAATCAATTTCTTCCATCGTAAATGCTGTACTACTAGTTGATTATGATCAAGTTTCGAATGAATACATCATATCGAGTAGTACTAGAAGGGGAAGAGGTAGAGATAGAGGTAGAGGAAGAGTGTGTTGATTAGGAACTTGATCACCAACAACAAGTGGTGTAGTATTTACTGTGGAAGAAATTGAATCCTCATTTCTCCTTGAGTTTGTAGAAATAACAACAGGAGAAGGAGGAGGCGGGGATGGCGAATTATCAATGACCATGTCAGCAATATAATTAATATGAATATCCTTAGGAGCTAACTTTATTTGAATTTTTCTATTAGTCCAAGCTCAATTAATTCTCCTCTTTTACGTGAGAATATGTCTCTAATCCCTTACATTTGGTGATCTGGCATTAAAATTAATCATTATAAGGAACTTTTGTTCAGTTCCTTTATATATGTATATATATATATAAGGAAACCAATTAAAGTTCTTCCTATTGGTTCAACATAGCATATAGTCAAAATTTTGTACTTGTATTTGAAATTTACTTATAATATGTGAAATTATTAGGATTGAAACTATGAATTTGGATATAAAATCTTTAAATTTATAAAAATGAAATGTGTATAGATTTAAAGACTACATGAAAAGTACTCCAAAATAACATTGCTAATGAATCAACATTTGTTTCGTAAAATATTCTTGGACACCAAAAAGATTAACACTTATAGTGCGGAGGGAGTATAAACAATGTTTCCGTAACTTAATAAGCTAATTTGTTTTCTTTTAGAATTCAGAATCTTTAAAATTAAAATGATAGATCAACCTCTACCGTCGTAGTGCATAAGTACTCTTGTCAAGGCCATATAAAACTAGTTGTGTTTTTGTACTGCTTCTTGCCACATTATGGTTTTATTAGTGCAGGTACAAATCGTTCAAATTTTTAAAAATAAAAATACATTTTTGAAAATTACATGAAAAATATTGCAAGTCAATATAGCGAATGATTTATAATGTTTGATTTTTTTGAGAGAAAACTATAGTTAAAAGAAAATATTATTTGACTCATCCACTGTAAAAAGAGACAAAATAAGTATATAACTGTATTTGTTCCACTTTATGAATACAATTTTTATGTTTTTTCAATAAAACTTACTTGGTGGAAGCTAAAAATAATATACTCTCACTATAACAAACAATTCAAAATATTTTAAGTGGAGAAAAGTATATACATTATTTTCTGAAAGGGGGCAATACCTAAATCCATATTGCATTCTAGAAAAACATCCATATTTCTTTTGATATATTACTCGTTATTCATTTATTACAAACTGGTAAAAAATATTAAAATATATATATATATATATATATATATATATATATATATATAACTTCCAGTAAGTAAGTTTTATTGAAAAAATATCAAAATCGTATTCATAAAGTGGAATGTAAAAAGTTATATACTTCTTTCTTCTCATTTTAATTTGGGCGTGTTACTGTTTGGGAAGTCAAATAACATTTTTGTTGACTATAGTTTTCTCCCAAATAAAAATCAAATATTTGAATTATTCACAATACTGACTTGCAACATTTTTCGTGTAATTTTAAATATGTATTTTTATTTTAAAATTTTTTACAATTTGTACCTGAGTTAATTAAAACCATAATGTTGGAAGAAGCTATACAGAATCACAACTAGTGTCATATGGCCTTGACAAGAGCACTTTGTCATTATGGCTGTGTGCGAAGCTATCCTTTTTTATGTTTAAGGATTCTGCATTTTTTTTAAAGAAAAACAAACCAATTTATTAGGTTATGGATACATTGTTTATACTCCCTTCATCCTATTTATATTAAACTAGGTAAATTGCCCGCGCTTCGCGCGGTGGTGAACTAAGTCAATAATCTGCTTCTGAACATTGAATTATATAATTGTTTTCGAGAGGGTACAACCCTACGATAAATTGTCAAGAATATTTTATCTAAAAAAGAAATGAATTGTTTTGTTAATCTTAAAATGAAAAAGATTTGTTCTATGTCTTTATGAATTTCGTTATTAATTTTTCATTTTACTATAGTTGTTCAGCACCAAAGTCTTTAGAAAAGATAAGTAATTGATTCATTGTCTATATTTGTATTTTTAAAAAGCGGTACCAGCATTTTACTCATTAATTGCGAGAGTTTTTCTCCAATTCAAAGCCTCTAAATACATAATCTAAATATTATACATATTACATAATTAGTTGTTTACTTGATAAGTTAATTAAAATATAAAAACACAACTCCTGAGGTTCAATGAAATAACATATGTGGCTAAAATAATTTGAATTAAATGATGTCTTGGCATGTCCCTTATTCAAAATCATACGCAGTCGATGACACTACTTTGATAGATAAAATACATATTTTATTGTCTATGTTTCGATCAATATAGTTAAAAGTTTATTTTTTTTTCGAATTTTTCAATCTAAAATTTATAAGAAGATAATTTTTTCTTTAATATTTGATTAATATAGATCAATCCTACTTTGAGGGGTAATTCATTTACTCAAACCCAACACTTGAACCCTAAATGTTTGATTAAGGTTGAGTACAATAATTACCATCCCACTACATTCATTTATTTTTTGGATGTCACTAATCGATTGAATGTCTCGATAAGATAGAAAGCTGAATAAATAAAATACGAAGGTAGTGTAGAACCACCATAACTTTTGAACACTCAAAGTCCCTTCTTAGACATCCCATGGATCTTTTATCCAATGAAAACTCTATAAAGATCAAAGTCATTTATCTTATAAGTTTAAGAATTCTAATCTACATAACACCAATAGTCTAATGATTACATCAAGCTCTTGATTAACATATATTTACTTCAACACAATGATTAAAAACATAAACATAAACAACCAAATTTAAAACATGTACTAAAAAATAAAAATTAATAACATAAGCATAAATTAATAACTGTATAAAACATACAACGATCTGGAATAATAAAATGAAAAACATAGAGCCCACTAATGCACATTGTCCTCTTAATGAAATTATTCTGTTTTAGTACCCAAGATTTAAAGGAATAGATCCTCTTAGAAGAAAAAGATTATATTCACAAGTGTGTTCATTCAAACACAATGGTGTCAGTGAGCCACTCAACAAGAGAAGAATACACAAATATTTAATTGTGCAAAAGAAGAAGAAGTTCAGAAATTTTATTGTTTTAAAATAAGATTAAATCCCTCTATATATACACTACAAAGGGTAGCATGAATAAATGTTTGTTTTGCCTTATCGGAAGGGTCACAACTCATTGAACAAGTCACAATCTTTCATAAAAGTCAAAAAATTTCATTAAAGTTGCTACTCTTCATAAAAGTCGCAACTCTTCATTAAAGTTGCAACTCTTCATAAAAGTCGCAACTATTCATTTAAGTTTCAACTCTTTATAAAAGTCGTAATTCTTCATAGAAGTTGTAACTCTTCATAAAAGTCGCAACTTTCATAAAGTGTCACAACTTTTGGCAATGTCACAACTTTTTGTACAAGTCACAACTTTTTATTAAAATCACAACTTTTCATGAAAGAGAAGTCTAATTTTGGAAATAAATAAGTTAAAAGAGAATCCTGGTTTGTGGTGGCGCCACATAGGCGGACCTAAGGTTCTCTTTTATATAAATATATGATGATTACTATTTGAGGAGTCCAGCATTTTTTTAAAAACATATGTTTATTCATTAGCTATGTTTATTTTGAGTACTCTTCGTGTAGTTTTTAAATCTATATACATTTCATTTTTATAAATTTAAAGAATTTATATTAAAATAAATAGTTTCAAGCCTTATAATTTTGTATATCATAATGTCACGCCCCTAGCCTAAACCCTGGGTGTGGCCGACACTCGAAGACCATTGTTGGTCTCGAGCGGACCTTTGACCTTGCTTACAAAGTGGAAAACTTAAACACAAGAGATAACTTAGAAGTAATACTTAGCCAAAGTGGCACTCATGTCTGAAACGTTTACAACTGAAATGAATAACACTAAAGAACTATTCTATCTGTCTATGAAGCCTATAAACAAAGAGGGATGTTGGGTCAAGACCTCCTATTATCCTAACAACTGAAAAATGAATATAATGTGATAAAATATGTCCTCTAGAATGCAAGGAGGCTCACCAATTGACTCTGAGATGCTCACTGGATCAACGCCGATCGTAGTTACATGCGTTTGCATCGTAAGACGATGCACACCAATTGACATCATTACAGTGAATGTACGAGTATGCAAGTTTGAAAGCTAAACACAACTTATGCTTGAAAAAGATGTGAAGGGAACGCTAACCTTGACTCTTCTCAACTCAATGAATAACTTAACTCAACATTAAGCAATAAGACACATGAAATATATATAAAGTTTGTAAGACAGTGGAAAAACTTAGTTCGTTTAAAAAAATTCAATAACAAACTCAACTTTACATATGTAATAAAGTAACTAGTTTCTGTGGGATCTAACCAAAAACCACCACTACGAGCCTAAGTGGTGATAGAATGTCTTTCTCGTGCTTCTAGAACTATCATATACTTTGTCGTTACATAAAATAACTTAACTTAGTGGAGCTACTAGCTTAACTTAAGTGATCATCTAAAAAGTATGACCCTTTAATACCCATGATGGCTACATGGTTCATGGAGACTTGAGTTAATATGAACTCATATCCCCATATAGGTGCTCAATACTACTCCCAAAACTATACTAACTCATATTTTTTTAAAACAACTTATTTCTTTTGGTTGAGATAATTACTCAACACTTAGCTTAAAAGTTCTCTTGGAATCGATGTTCCCTTTCTTCTTAAAATGTGAAAAAAATTATGAACTCTTAGGGAATACTTAGTTCCCTTATAACATTTAGAAATGAACTCAACTCATTACTCTTTACTAAACTTGAAACTTGAGTCTAAAAAACAATGTTAATATGTTGCTAAATACTCTTCAAAACTTTAAAGTACTTTGATTTGATTTTCTTCTAAACTGTTAGACTTGACTATTGGCTTCTTTGACATTGATCTTAACTTTTCAGTAATTGAATTATGGATATAAGGTTCATGATCTCATATTTATGGATTATTTCATGATGTTTAGATATACCCAAGAGTGTTAGAATGAACTAGGAAACATAGTTACATCACTAGGGAACTAGTACGAAAATATGGGGGAATAATGGGGAGAATTGGCAACCCTGGCGCTCTAAGAGACGTGGGGCGCCATCCCTCAAACACCAGAGACTTGGGTTGGGCGTTCACGGCGTGGTGCACCAACCGTCACACTTTTTAACTTATTTAAAATTTCCCGAGTTTCTTATTCTTTCCAAAAATATGTATTTTCATATTTTAAACTTTTTTCTAGTTCTTTCTAGTTGCGGGATATTACAATATCTCCACCTTGGAAACATTCGTCCTCGAATGAGGTTATTCTTACTAGACTTAAGGTAGCAACATCAACTTCAAAACACCCACAAGCAACTACAGCAAAACAACATGCTTACTAAAATTTTGATAGTACTTAGAAGAAACTTTGTGCCTTGGTCTGCATTTTCTCCGGATTAAAACAAATGCAAATATCTCTTCTTCATGTCCTCTTCAGCTTCCAAGAAGCTTCTTGAACAAATTGGTTCCTCCAAAGTACCTTGAACAAAATGACTAAGTCGTTACACAAAATGGGATATAGCGGCAATTCAAAATGAAACTAGCGTCCGTAACAATGTCCGTTATAGCCATTACCAGCCAATGTGCTTTGGCCGCTGTATCGAGGGCTGTCAAAGGCTTTTGTAGCCATTTTGACAAAAGCTGGTAAATCAAGCTCTTTTTCCACTAAAACTCATTTGATTTAGTGGCAATTGGTTGCAACAATTTAAAAGTCTACAAAATCTAACCCAAAGCGGTTAGTTTTCTCATGTAGCATCCATTTATATAGAAACTAAAACCAAGTAAATTGTCTCTAAAACACATTTGTTCTAGCGGCAATTAAGATGGCTTACAAATCCAATAAAAATAGTAGTTATACTTTTGTAGTCTCCATTTTTATAGCCAGTAAATCCTACTAAATTGCTGCTAAAGCGCATTAGTTCTACTGGTAATAAAGATAATTTTCTAAAAAAAATTAATATGGCAATGATGTTCATGTAGTGTCCATTTTGATAGCTGGTAAATTCGATAAAAATGTCGCTAAAAGTTCATATTTTTAACGACAATGGTTTGGTGGTAATTATAAAGGCTAGAATATCCTTTTGAAACCATCTTAATTTCCCCCATTTAGAGTCTAATATTTTTGTCTAGAAAATTCACTTAGTTTGACGCTAAAATCACAAACTTTAAGGACCAGTTTTTTAGTCATAAATAATAAGGACCACATCCATTGATAAAATTATCTTGTTCACACTTATACCGATAAATCCAACAAAATTCTAATCAAAAGATATCCTATTAGATGTAATGATGTTTGTCAAATGCTAAAAAATATATAATGTAATTCATAGAACATAATAGATCTCATCAAAATTAAACAAAATAAATTATTAATCCAAACTATAGTATCATAACTTAAAAATTATATTTATATTAATGAACCAGTATCATTATATAACAAATCCAATAAAGTAGTGTCTTCAATGAATTTCTACAGTGGTTCTCCAAATTGAAATATTTTATAGGCATTATTTTTGAAAATCATACCGCATAACCTGAAATTATAAAATAAATGTGTTAAAAGATGAAAGTCAATTGATAAAAAAATCACGACATCAAACAAAAATGTTACATAAAAAAAGTTATGTGCAAATACTAATGACCCTAGAATGAAAAAGACACTTCAGTATGAAGAAATTCATAACCTAGACAAGAAACAAAGAAAAAACATAAGCATATTCATAGCCTGAGCAACAAACCATGAAATAATGGAAGCACATTAACAACTTAGAAGACTGGATGTACAATACATATACATACGCACACATATATTAATTTATGTCTAAAACACCTTATTCAATAGGTACAGAGAACCGATAAAATATACATCAGTATCGAACAATCAAAATCTATTTTAGATATAAAAAAATCAAACCAATGCAAACAAGCAGCAAGCTAGAGGATGATACCAACATAAAGTTCATACATAGGAGGAGAAAATCAGTGCACAGAGTAGCTTTTGTAATTAGACCACTAATATACAACTATACCAACAAAGCCTATAGTTAAAAGTAACTACACTTCTAGGCAGCGGCGCCATTTTGATGCTTCAATATGTGTATCTTTTATATTTCTTGATCAACGACACTAACCTACAATTTGAGTGTCTACGAATCAAAGCTAGTAAAGTAACCCAACCAAGGGTTGGGGTCGTCTCCCAAGGGATTGGTACTGAAAGTAGTAGTTACTTAGAATTTAGTTTTACATAGTGATAGCTCATGACATTTTCTAGTTATACAAAAATTAGATTCAATTTTTGACACCAAAGTGTCAAATATCAAGAAAAAAGGATTTTTTTCACAAGTAGTATAATACAAAAAATAAAGGACAAAACAAGTATTGGAGAGAGTTCTTGGGGCGTGACCGCAATCTATGTTGACACAACTAATGGGTACATAATTTTGATATGAAAATATGCAAGACAATGGTGACTAGGCTAAGCTTTAGGTTAAAGTAAGTTCTCTCTCGGGCAACATACCCCATATCAAATGGGTTCCTCTCAGACACCACTCATCTAAACTAACCAGCCTATGTCTTTACCACACCCTGACCATTTGATAGAGGTTTCTCGGATATTGGACTAGGGCTCAGCCTCTCGGACTGAACCTCATGTCGTCCCACTCCTCAGGCCATCAGTCTACTGGTCTTGGTTTCGCGACCTCCCTCTTGGGAAAGGCGAAAATACATATGTGGTTTTGTATTTGCAACTACAAACCCATTAAATTAAACCACAACATGTAGGTGAAATCATAATTAAAATGCATATAATCCTATCAGCAAGCAAGACCCAAAAGTTATATCAACACATATTTGCTAAATCACACCCCAAGAATGGGGTTGTTTAGCCACACATCAAACAATGATCAAATATACTTTAAATGATAAAGTAATCAAGTGGGTATAATAGATTAAACCTTAAAAATAGGAAAGGAAGGTAAATGGAGAAGAACCACTTCCAAGATTGGAAGAAGAACTTTCTTAAAGCTTTATAATAAACCTCTCCAAACTTGAGAGAAAACTTAAGAATAAAGTTTCTAAAATAAAATATTAAGTTTATATTTTTTACTCTCTAAGATTTTGTTCTCAACAATAAAAGAGTTCATTGTTTATAGACTTCAAATTTAGTGTTGGTGGATCCATTCGTCATCTTTAGTCATGAATCGCCGACCGATTTGGCGACTCGCCCTTCTCTGTCACGACCCAAAATTGGGCGTGATGGCACTCGTCTTATCCCACCAAGACAAGTCAGCCTAAAACTCAACAATTACAATAATATGCAGAAAAATTTACAATAAGCAAAAAAAATATCCCCAAAACCTGGTTGTCACGTGTACAAGCCTCTAAAGTATTACAATTGATTCAAAAGAAAAACTCAAGTCTCAAATGAACTTGTTTCTAGAATAGAACAAGATCATAATTAAGGAGAAAGAAAGTCTGATGAGACGACAATCAGCTACCTCACAAATCTCCAAGAAGCCTCGGAAAAGAAGAGAATGATAAGTACCATAAAAATCCAGGCTCATAACCTACAAAACTTTGTAGAAACAAGGGGTGAGTACCAAACCACACGGTACTCAGCAAGTAAACGTCTATACACAAGCTAAGGGGATGAAATACGGGTACTCCTACCACCCCCAACCGAACCTCCACAACTACAACCTGCACAAAAATCAGCCCAACCTAACAACTCATGGTTTACATTGCACATAGTTCAACAAGAACACTTAAACAAATTACATATACTCAACAACAACACTTTGACAAATTACATGTTCTCAACAACAAGCTCAGTATTCATCAATCACCAATTTCACAGAAAGGCATTCACAAAAATCAGCAAAACACAATATCAAGTTCACTAATGATAAGTATGTGCAATGCAATGGAATGCAATGTCAAGTATAATGATGCATGTCTGACCTAGTGATACACACCCGCTGTCTCTCAGTCTGGGACCCATGGGGGACATATTTGTCCATGCATCTGTCGCGGCGCACGACACGACCCTCGATAATAGTAACCATCGCGGCGCGCGATACGTTCCTCGAAATATAGTATCCATCGCGGCGCGCGATACGTCCCTCGAAATGGTACATCCTCTTTAAGTTCTCATTCTTTCTCAATGCACATAACACTTGTCACAATCATGTCTCAAAATAATGCAAATGACATATTTACACATATAAAGAGGATATGACCATTTTCATAGCATTGCACAATTCAAAACAACATCAAAAATGATTCAACAAGCCTTTCAAACCATTCTCCATTATCAACACATCACACACAATCAATTATTCACATTGCCTTTTATTACCCTTTGTTTTCATCATTAGAATTAATCAATGTGGACAAGTCAACCCATCACCAAGTCCCATTACTCCCACACATATACCACAAGGAAATACACGCATTTCATACACTTAGCAAGAGTTTAGAAATCCACTTGCCTGAATGAAATAAGAATTAACTCTGGGACTTGAGCCTTTCCCGTTTGTGAACTTCCAACTCACAGCAATCTATTCACATTAATATTTACAATAAGGTTTCAAAAATAACAACGCCCACTATTTAATACATATCTCAATATATCAAAACTTGAATTATAATATGATAATAATAAGAAAATTCTAAAATCAAAACCTAAGTTACGTGCCAGTAACTTTAATGACAGAAAAGTGCAGAAGCCAAACTCTAATTTTTATTTTTTGAAAATCCTTTAAGACATACATCAATTTTGTACAAACTTTATAATGGCATGACTGATAATATGGGTCTCACAATACACATGTCTTCTACTCACTAGTCATCATTGAGCAATTATTACACCACTACCTCTTGTCCCATAACCTTAAGAATTAATATACATTGCAATTATACAATTCTTGTAATTCAATTTCCCCATTATAATAATAACACTAATATGAATTCACTAAATATGCACAATTCCATATATTTGATGCGGTTAATACTAACCTGCTAGACGCCGTACTTCTGCCAGTTGTGCCGAGTTTTCAAGCGGCTATTTTATTGTTATGAGTAAAATTTAATAAACCCTTTTTAATGTAATTTAGTACATGGGTCAAGTAGGTATAAGATGGTAATTTAATTTTGAACTTGACCCATTAACCATCAACGAAATAAATAAATTATTTCGTAAATATCTATCAATTAACCGTAGTTATTGAATAGTTTAAAATTTTTAAACACACTTTATTGACTGACCAGAAATAACTCGAAACAACTCTCAAGAGTGGTAAAACGGTAATTTTGTAAAATAAAATTCCAAAAATAACCTTCCGGGTCATTACATTATCCACCACTAAAAACCATGTTCGTCCTCGAACATAAGAAAGAAGAAGGAAGAATAATTAATGTTACCAAAAGCTTAAGGTTTATTTCTAGAGTCAATGTTTATCTCTCTAAGTGAGCTCCTCATTAAGACCATTCCATCATGATCAATTATCAAGAACTAAACTTTCAACTCAAACTTTGGAAGATCTACAAATCAGGAGTGATAATCAAGCCACAGTCTAACATATGAACCCAGTCTAAATTGAAACACACTGGACATAAAAGACTCATCATAACAAATCTTTTCTCACATAATAAAGATAACATTCTGAATCAATACCCACTATAACCAGAAGTTAACCTGAACCAACCACTACATACTCATATTGCACAAACCATCATGGACCTTATCAAGATTCTTTTGTCACAACGTAATCTTTACACGAGCTTAAACTATAATAATTTGATCTTTAGACATCAAGTACTAATCAAGAAAAAATTAAACTCATCTAACCCAAAGAAGAACAAGATCAAGTAACCACTTAGCTAGCGATCCACACAAGCTTACATAACCTCTAAGAACACTATCAAAATGCTTGATCAATAGCTATTATTGTAGACAACCCTTAAGAATGGTAGAGCTAGACCAAATGCACCCTTCGTTCAACCACACATATTCTGAATGTGACCTCGATGATGAGATGAAAAGTAAAATTATTAGACAACTGTAAGTATCCGAGGTAGTACTCCTATGAATTATCTTAAGCAAGGTTGTGTGTGTAAAATCACTAATATACTTCAACTATCCCAACAACACCATATCTTTCATAACTAAAATGAACAAGTCTAACCAAGGATGTCCCCCTACCAAGAGGGCAATCACAGGATCGCTACACCCGATCCACCATTAGGAATTCATCCATAGATATGAAAACACATGTGCGTATAGGTAGTGAATCTCACTCCAAACCATATCGAAAATGGATTAGATGATTGCATAAGAATATACAGAACCAGAATCCAATAACACTAAATACTTCTTTTATAGGGTCAATATCAAATATTTTCATTCATATGACTCTATCTCTTTACTTTTCTAGCTACTCACAATCATACTCATTACAATAGTCCAAATGCTCGATTCATCAAACTCCAAATACTTTTCACAGTACTCCATTGAAGTCAGTACTTTTAATACCAACAAACATGATAACCACTCCAACCATCTACCTTACTCTCAAACTGTCTAGTTACAAAGTCTACTTAGAAAACACATTATAGCCTCTAAAAATCCAAAATATGGCTCCCTCTCTTTCCATCTAAACATTACCTGACATGTATGGATCATACCCAAGACTGATAACACTAATTTCAAATCTAAAAAAAATATTTTTTTCATCGAGATAAAATAATTAAATCGCGCTTAATGTCAACTTCACACGAAATTTTACATACCATTTCAACTATCATTCATACCATAATGTACCTCATGCCAACACTCAACGACCTCCTTGGTCACTCCAATAATTTTGTATACTATAAACTCATAACCTCTACTCACCATCAACTCTCTATGTAACATATCATAACAATCTATGTTGTCTCATAAAAATAGTAATTTCAATCCCTTCAAAATCCTTAATAACCTTGTATATTTGTAGGTCCATACTGTTACGTATCTGTAATTTACCTATCATAATTTGAACAATCTAGTTCGACATAACCACATAGAATATTTTTCCACACCTAGTTGCTTGTCACCCAATCAAAAACTCAATTTTTAGAAAAGATGATGATAACTTTCTAGTACGTATGTACCGAACTAGTTCACATTTCACAGTCATATCTATCCTCATATGCAAAAATCAATAACTCCTTCAACCACCAACAAAGGCTTGTACGAGAGGTCTTATTCATTTACTTTTCTTAAATTCTTTCCATAACAGAAATTTTAAATACTTTGAACTCTTCAATACACCAAAAATTTGTTGTGTTTGCTAACTCACTTATCATTTTATTTTTTTTTTGTTTGCCAACAACCCATGACATTTTTACCTTATACTCTAAACCATAACATTGTGTGAAACTCCCCTTACGTATTACAATCAAAAGTAACCAAAATTACTACTAAAATTTTAAGTCCTTCCAAATGATTCATATTCAATGCAGTTGATCATTTCTCACCTTACCAATTCATACCTTGACAAGATACACTATCACAAATCTAAACTCAGTATGTAAACTTGAAGTTTTGATCCCAACCATGTAACACAATCCCATTATCTTACAACATTAGCTCATACTTTTTTTAAAAAAATGACTTAACGTATTTTAGCTTATCATTGATCGCCTCTTCATTGACCCTATCATATCTTTTTCTAAAAGTCTTATCATACTCCTTATCAAACTCAAAATCACAAAAGAACTAATCATCATACTCGAGTTGAACGTCCGTACACTCCTTTCTCAAGTTATATCCAATAGTTTTTTTTTAACCAATCTATTGATCTTGTGACACTATATAATATCATAATCAGGGAGAAACAGGTAAAATCACTTGTCTCTGAATCCAATTCTCCAAATTCCTTTGAAGATACATCCTTAACCCTTGCAAACAAAGTAAAATAGCCTAGTTTTCTCCTCGCTCTGAAAGTTAAACTATATACCACTAATTCTTTCCATTATGGCTCTAGCTTCTTTCAATTTCATTCGATGACATCCCAATTCCTTATAAAAATTACCTTACAATCATGCTACTCACAAAATAGTAGTAAATCATAACTTAGACATTCTAAAGTCACCATTATCATTCAAAAGTCTTTTAACCAACAAAACTCATCATATAGTTGCATCCTAATCACAATCCATCACAAACTCTGATTATCACTATCCAGTCAGCCCTTGTCATCACCACAAAGTCAACCTTGTCATCGACATGACATCTCAAACCAAACTATATCAATCAAATTCAACAGATAACTTAAATACACATTTTCTTACTAAAATTTTCAATTGCCTTCACCGAAGTATAGTAGTTAGGATTTCCTTTACGTATAAGTTTCTCATTCCAATATTAATCCACTCAATTGGGGCTTATGATAAAATGTATATTTAGAATCTTAAGGATACATTTTATAACCTACACACACATTAATATCATACCAAAGATCCACCATTAAAAGCTTCCTTATAAATAATGCTTAACTCATTCGTGTGTATTAACAAGCTAGTTGGTTTCTCAAATGTGTATACAACATTGAATCTCATTAGACGAGCATGTGATACAAATGATAACTCTTTATGTATTTAGTAATCGCACTTGACATCACCGTATTCATTTCCATGCACCACTAGTATCACGTATAAAATTTTTATTAAATCCACCACTAGAACAAATCGTATCTACGAGAAGATCATATCCAAATAGGTCACACACTCTACCCATCAAATAGATGTTAAGTATTACCAAATTAGTTCCATCTCTAGTCCAAGCTATATGAATTCTTTCATAGGTCAGGTCAATATAAAAAGTAACACACTCCATAACTCCAACCAAGTAAGAATCGATACTATTGTAGTAGAAATTCTAACCTTAATTGTTGCATCATTTTCTAAGCAATCCATTCATGTTATGATAACTTTACTAATTATAGTTTCCAAAGTTACAGCTCAATTATCTAGTCATCCCGTTAATCATTCCACTTTCAATTGTTAACCACTCTAAATATTGTATATAACACACAAGTACTATTCACTTTACTATGGTAACTAATCTTACATAGCCCCTTAAATTTATTTATTTTTTAAAAATATTCTAAATCTAACCACACATCCTTTACTTAAGTATATTACTTCCACTTTAATATCAAATCTAACATTCAACCAATACAAAACACACAAACTACTCACCTGAGGAACTACACACGAGGCATCACATAAATGAGAGTCAATAGAGTGAAGCGATAAGAATTAAAATCGGACCAAGTACGCACGATAGATATCCAAGAAGTGAAGATTTTTCCTAAAAGTCACTATAGCCTCTCGAAGATAAGTACAGACGTCTCCGTACCGATCCTCGAGACTCTATTTAGACTCGACTTGTACACACGTGAGACCTATGAACCTGGGGCTCTGATACCATTTTGTCACGACCCAAAATTGGGCGTGATGGCACTCGTCTTATCCCACCAAGACAAGTCAGCCTAAAACTCAACAATTACAATAATATGCGGAAAAATTTACAATAAGCAAAAACAATATCCCCAAAACTTGGTTGTCACGTGTACAAGCCTCTAAAGTATTACAATTGATTCAAAAGAAAAACTCAAGTCTCAAATGAACTTGTTTCTAGAATAGAACAAGATCATAATTAAGGAGAAAGAAAGTCTGATGAGACGACAATCAGCTACCTCACAAATCTCCAAGAAGCCTCGGAAAAGAAGAGAATGATAAGTACCATAAAAATCCAGGCTCATAACCTACAAAAATTTGTAGAAACAAGGGGTGAGTACCAAACCACACGGTACTCAGCAAGTAAACGTCTAAACACAAGCTAAGGGGATGAAATACGGGTACTCCTACCACCCCCAACCGAACCTCCACAACTACAACCTGCACAAAAATCAGCCCAACCTAACAACTCATGGTTTACATTGCACATAGTTCAACAAGAACACTTAAACAAATTACATATACTCAACAACAACACTTTGACAAATTACATGTTCTCAACAACAAGCTCAGTATTCATCAATCACCAATTTCACAGAAAGGCAT
This sequence comes from Solanum sitiens, assembly GCA_016801875.1. Lineage (NCBI taxonomy): Eukaryota > Viridiplantae > Streptophyta > Magnoliopsida > Solanales > Solanaceae > Solanum > Solanum sitiens. Next base: position 190,559 of record JABWTJ010000612.1, on the reverse strand, counting down.
TCACAAAAATCAGCAAAACACAATATCAAGTTCACTAATGATAAGTATGTGCAATGCAATGGAATGCAATGTCAAGTATAATGATGCATGTCTGACCTAGTGATACACACCCGCTGTCTCTCAGTCTGGGACCCATGGAGGACATATTTGTCCATGCATCTGTCGCGGCGCACGACATGACCCTCGATAATAGTAACCATCGCGGCGCGCGATACGTTCCTCGAAATATAGTATCCATCGCAGCGCGCGATACGTCCCTCGAAATGGTACATCCTCTTTAAGTTCTCATTCTTTCTCAATGCACATAACACTTGTCACAATCATGTCTCAAAATAATGCAAATGACATATTTACACATATAAAGAGGATATGACCATTTTCATAGCATTGCACAATTCAAAACAACATCAAAAATGATTCAACAAGCCTTTCAAACCATTCTCCATTATCAACACATCACACACAATCACTTATTCACATTGCCTTTTATTACCCTTTGTTTTCATCATTAGAATTAATCAATGTGGACAAGTCAACCCATCACCAAGTCCCATTACTCCCACACATATACCACAAGGAAATACACGCATTTCATACACTTAGCAAGAGTTTAGAAATCCACTTGCCTGAATGAAATAAGAATTAACTCTGGGACTTGAGCCTTTCCCGTTTGTGAACTTCCAACTCACAGCAATCTATTCACATTAATATTTACAATAAGGTTTCAAAAATAACAACGCCCACTATTTAATACATATCTCAATATATCAAAACTTGAATTATAATATGATAATAATAAGAAAATTCTAAAATCAAAACCTAAGTTACGTGCCAGTAACTTTAATGACAGAAAAGTGCAGAAGCCAAACTCTAATTTTTATTTTTTGAAAATCCTTTAAGACATACATCAATTTTGTACAAACTTTATAATGGCATGACTGATAATATGGGTCTCACAATACACATGTCTTCTACTCACTAGTCATCATTGAGCAATTATTACACCACTACCTCTTGTCCCATAACCTTAAGAATTAATATACATTGCAATTATACAATTCTTGTAATTCAATTTCCCCATTATAATAATAAAACTAATATGAATTCACTAAATATGCACAATTCCATATATTTGATGCGGTTAATACTAACCTGCTAGACGCCGTACTTCTGCCAGTTGTGCCGAGTTTTCAAGCGGCTATTTTATTGTTATGAGTAAAATTTAATAAACCCTTTTTAATGTAATTTAGTACATGGGTCAAGTAGGTATAAGATGGTAATTTAATTTTGAACTTGACCCATTAACCATCAACGAAATAAATAAATTATTTCGTAAATATCTATCAATTAACCGTAGTTATTGAATAGTTTAAAATTTTTAAACACACTTTATTGACTGACCAGAAATAACTCGAAACAACTCTCAAGAGTGGTAAAACGGTAATTTTATAAAATAAAATTCCAAAAATGACCTTCCGGGTCATTACACTTCTCTAGTTCGTCGCCGTTTGTGTCTTGCATTAATATCCATGCATGCGGTATCTTGCGCGGAATAACTATGCTTCGTGGAATTATTCGATGAAGTGTTGACTACTTCTTTTTGTCGCCTTTTTATCCACCTACTTCACGACTCACTTGATGTAACGTAAAACGGAACTTTGTTATATGGCGTATCGCCAAGTGTTCTTGGCAATGCATACTTTGAATCTTTAGCTCTTTTAATCGGTTTTGTGCCTAAGTGTTCGTTCTTCTACCAAATCCCCAAATACCTGAAACTTAGAATTTATCAAATATTGAGTTAACATACTCAATTGAGGACACTATTTGCATCAAATAAGGCCCTAGATGAGTCCAATTTGAGGACTCATCAAACCCAAACCAAAACAATTAACATACCGGAACGTGGTACCCAATGCCATACTTATGTTGGAACTTGGTAATCTGATCCCAGTTAGTTAGGCTAGAACGTGGCAATATGATCCCATCTTTATGTCGGAACATGGCAATCCGATCCTAGTTAGTCATGTTGGAATGTGGCAGTCCGATCCTTTAATACACCACAATCACAAATGCAAGTACACTCTCAAGAAGTGATTCATGCATATAGTCATTCATCTATCTCAATTACAACAAGTGTGATCAATAATGCAACATTCATATACATACAAGAATCAGAATGAAGCATGAACATACATACATCACACAATCATAGAATTACAACCATCACCTATCTCGAATCCAAGTTTCAATCCCCTAAGGAGCTTGAATCTTACCTTTTCATATTCTTTCCGCTAATTCTAGGTCTACAAATAATTCATATACGCAAGGATCAACAAACAATATCCAAATACCTGGATTAAAATCAATAATATCAACGCTAGGTGAACCCTTGATCTAATGTATCCAGATAAGGGCTTTTCCCACCATAGTTTCCAATTCAAAACCCTCCCCTATTGTTAATTACACAAGAAAATAGATTCCACGAATAGAAAAATGGATTCGGGAGGTAATATGTTTTCCTTTAGACTCAACAATGGTGAAAAATTGTCAAGAAGTTGTGTGGGGTCGTTCCTTTGCTCTGAAAGTCAAAAAGTGCAGAGTAAAGATATTTTAGGGTTTATTTACAACATTATGTTGCGTCTGACCCACCACAACGCTACCCACCCCGATATAGCGGCCCCGCCTGAGACACCAAATTCATCATCAAAGTTGCTTGCACAAAATAGTGAGCCATTTAATTAATTCCAAGATCGCCATTCCACAACACACCACTAACAAATGACACTCAGAAAATATCATTTACGCTAAGATCGATTCCAGGAGTTCTACTCACCCAAATTCAATTTTGTAAAGTCATACAGGTTCCTTACCGTTTTATGTAACTACTCATGTAATCAAAATTATAAATGAATCACCCGATTTCTACCACATTTCGCTACACCTTAATGACTCCAAATTTGTCCAAATCTAGACTAGGTTGAGAAATGTCTGGACCCAATTCTTTTCATATTGGTTTTCCCTAACGATTAAAATCAGGTCGTTATAAAGTGCAATATTACAAATGGGGTCTGAAAATGACAGTATGTATGTACACGTTATCCTTATAAGGTAAAGGTTCTTTTCTGATAGACCCTTGATTTAAGTAAAGTGAACCCTTCTTAAGAGATGCAAAGAATATCTCTCCTCTTTTTACTTTCCACTTGTAATGTTATTATAGGAAACTAGAATTGAAAACATTAGCTAGCTAGAAATAGTGATCGGTTTGCTGAGGTGTATTAAACATTGAAAGTTGATTTATTGAGGTAATGTTACACATGTTTAGAGAATATAATATAGCATAGATAAACAATAAAATGGAAAATTAAAAAAAAAACAATGCATTAGGATGTAACAGATCACCTTTGTTTTAAATTTTATTATTAGAAAGAAATTTTTTGAAAAAACAAAAGGCTTCTAAAACATTAAACATATGTCTAATAGCTTGTATTAGATAGTATACCTGTGTTTTTTCGCTTATCATTCAATGCACACAAAGAAAAGTAGAAAACACATTCAAGATAAGGATGATTATAGTTCAACAGGTATCAAGAAAAAGAAATGAAGTCTTTATTGATTTATGGGATCTAACGAAACATTCATGCATGCCTATTAAAAGGGAGAAAAGTGAAGCTTACTATAAAAAGGGAATTGTGAAGTCTTCTACGAATGTCGAGTCTTTCCATCATCTCCTCTTCGGTTCTCAAAGTGGCCATTTTATTACGTGATTTAATCTCTACTGTAGGGAGACATCAATAACATCAGGGCAAACTCTTTCTTTTTCTTATGGGTGAACATTAGTTATTTGATATAATTGAAGCATTGGAAACCATTTCTTCTATATTGCTTTATATGTAATTTTGAAATATTTAATTTTCCTTCTACTAGTAAATGTCACCATATCATTATTAATGGTTCTCTGTTTAAGGAAGTTTTTGGCTCTTAATATACCAGTGATACACCATTCATGTGTTTTAATGTATGGCCTGATTAGTTTTAAACCTCGTTGGAAGATGCTAAAGTTTTTCTAGCTGAAACTAGGGATGACATCTCTAACTTTGGTCCCCTATAACTTGGTTTCAGAATCGAATCTCGCCCATATTGTGGCTACAACTCTGGTTCCACGAAATGGCTCTCTTAGCGAAATATCCAACAGAGTTATATTTATTGTTTACTGACTGCTGAAGAAAATCAGTATAAATTGGGCTGTGTAGGTCCGTGAATACATGGTTGAATGTTTTGAAGATACAAACTCCAGTGCAAGCTTAACCTATGGACTGCTTATCTCTAGGATTATTATTGTTGATTATCTTGTCGATCTTTCTAACTACAGGCCTACATTTATTGATGCTACATATGATACTTGAACTTTTTCGAGCATGGATTATGTGTTTATTAACGAGGAATGGTATTAGAAGGAGTCTGTCCAATCTAGGGCTGATACACCCTGAACTATTAGAATTTGTGCTGACTCTGAAGCATTGCTCTTCAAGGAGGCTGAACACATTAAGGTACGACTCAATGGTCTTGAATTCCATATGCAGGTTTTACAAGAAGCCCTTGGAAAATTGATGTAACTCCACAAGGACTCCAGTATCAATATTGGAAAGCTTCGGCTTGAGATGGGAGGACTTAAGAAGGATGCCTCTCATTATGTTAACATTATTCTTAAAGAAGTCAACTCCATCAAAACTAGAGATGACTCTACATACAATCAACTGGTTGTCACTATGTACACATCATATTGATCTTTCTCTACGACTGTTGTGAAATCTCTTTTCACTTTATGGACGAACGTGGTCAACACTCTGACGTATTTTCTCATGAAACATTAATATTATGACCTCATTTGCTTTTGTTTAATACACTTAGTTATGTGGATATCTTTCTCCTTATATTTTGGATTGTTTATTTGTGGCTTCTGACCCATACTCTTTGTCTGTTTAGTTTTTCCTTCTTTCTCTATCTCGCTTGTTGTTGTGTTGTCTTTTTCAATTAGTAAAAGGAGGAGAGTCTATACATAGGCATACAGAATGGGGAAGCACTAAGACAGCGGGAGAACTCAAGTGACAATTCATCCAAGAACAATCGAACAGGGAAGTCGTATTACACTTTCATTAATTATAGTTGTCAATTCAAAAAGGGAAAGATTGTTAACTTGTTATATTCGGATTAATCACAAATCGCAGGAATTAACAAAGGTTAATACAATCAACATGAAGTCATGACAACATTACGAAGAAACAACACAAAGACAAGGATCAAACCAAACAGAATCTTGACTGGATTGACTAATCAACCATAAAAGGAAAGAGATCTTCAATCAAGCAAAACAAACGGCTAAAGAAGGAAAAGATATATTGGCATATCAATCAACCACGACTTATGGAAAATACTAAAAAATTAGCCAAATTCAAGGAAGATGAGACAATATCTCAGGAAATCATCCAACAAATGAAGGAATTGATTTAATCATTTACACATCATATATGGACATGATTCAGCAAATCAATTCAACAAAATCAAGGGATCATCCCAAAATTCTTGATTTACAACTCCCTGGGTGTTCAAATAGAGCATCACCTCTCACGACTATTTAAACCTCTCTCTGTCTTAGATGAAAAGTAAGCAACTTCTCTTGACCTTATATTAAAATCGTGTTTTATCTTTCATCAAGATTTGTAATCACGTGAGTGAACACAGTTGAAAATAAAAGAGAGGGAACGATTCTGAGTGTAGGTTTACCAACAGAGGAAGTGTCAAGATAGAATTCTTATTTGCATATCATATAGGACCAAGTTAAGGAATCTTTGTACTTCTCAAGGCTAACTTCAAATGCTGTAAAGGAAACCCTTAAAACCTAAGGGGATTGGACTATGCACCACAACAGTGACCCGAACCAGTATAAATATCCTGTGTTATTTATTTTCTGCAAGATATTTTTACTGTTTCTTCATTCTACTAACTTGCAGGTGAGTTGACTGATCATTACAGGTAGCCGGCTAAAAAATAATTTAATTCACCCCCGTATATCACATAGTTCAAAAGGCATGTCGAGTCTTTCCATCATATCCTCTTTGGTTCTCAAAGTTTCCATTTTATTACGTGATTTAATCTCTACTGCAGAGAGATATCAATTAGATCAGTGCATATCTTTTATGAGGTAAGTTGTGTATTGAACAGTGTCCAAAAATCTGCATGGTATTGTGCATGTGATTTAGTTTCTTTTATTCATTTATTTTCCCTTTTTTATGCTAGGAAAAGTGGCTTAGGGATATCTGGTGTAATTAAAGTGGACACAATACCATTCTGATACTTCAGACGTCCACTATTTTTTTGTGGATGATGATGAGCTCTTTCTTTTTCTTGTGGGTGGAGATTACTTATTTGATGTTATTATTTGATGTTATTGAAGCCATTGTTTTCTGTTGTATTCTGGAAACCTTTTCTTGTATATTGCTTTATATGTAATTCAGAAATATTTGATTTGTCTTATGCTAGTAAATGTCCGCATTTTATAATAAGACGAGGGGTTCCCAAGTTATTTAACTTTTCTTTTATATTTTTAAAGTAACAGTTAACATATCTACTACTGTAAATATCTCTTATAAGTTTAGTGTATTGGCATATACTTATAAAAGAATCAAGTATCTCAATTTTTTTACTAATGAACTTTTATTCCATAAGTAAAACTTATGAATTTCTAACCTATTATCAACAATTTTTGAAAAATCAATATTTATTTACCAACACATTTTCTCTATGTTACTAAAATTTCGAACGGATTACGAATGTAGATTTTTTGTTATTGAATTTTTAACTGATTACTTACAAATTTTAAAATATAAACAACCAAATTTACTAACCTATTTGCTATCCGTTAGTGAAGATAATAACCGGATACCAACCATGTTTTTGTTTGTAAATTTGCCAACGAAAATGTAAGATCCAATTTTCATAAATTACCAACAAAATCTTCTGGTGGTTACCAACAAATTTTTGGTAAGTATGTTTACCAACGATTATAATTTGATGGCAAAATTTACCGACAAAACTTTTAGCAAAAATATGATTTTCGTTAGTAACCGTTAAGTAACTCGATTTACCAACAGATACCAACAAATATTTTTGTTGATAATTATGTCTTATTTTGTAGTGTGAGTCACAATAGAAATTCATAATCTGGAAATTATAGATTTGCCTCAATCTAAGATTACCTGATACAGGTGTTGAAAGGAAGTTGCATATAGTAAAATAAAATAATAAAGTCGTAGGCAGGTTGATCAAAACACACTTCGAATAAGGTAAAACAAACAAGAAAAAGGAAAAGCACAGATCATCTGTGTTTTATAAGTCATGGAAGAAATTGTTGAGATTAACTATTATTATCATCCAAATTTGTCCAAATATTATGTTTATTTTTCTAATTCAAAAGAACTCTTCACACATTACCTATTCAAATTATAACAGTCCAAAAAAAATCAAACTTCTTTATTTTTTTGTTAGTTTCTTTTTTTGTTCCTTTATACACACTAAATAAAGAATCAAGAAACCAAGCTACTTTTTGTTGTGTTTTTCTTGCTATTGATATGATTTTTTAAAAATATTATATGGTTTGCATGCAAATAATGGAATGTATATATTTACAATTAAGGAAAACAATATTTGGTTTGATTTCCTTTTTATTAATTTTTTTTTGCAATGTATAAAAGAAATATGACTGATTTTGATAAACGGCAAGCTAGGATAAAATTTACAAAAAGCTATGCAAAGATGTCACAATTATTGAAGAATGTTGTCATGGATGTGAAAAAAATTAAATCATTTTAATTAACTTCATTTTTGGGGTTTATTTTTATTTTTATTTTAAGGATGATGATAAATTATTTGTTCTTGTGATTTCATGATCTTGGAGTTTAGATTTTCTTTGTTACGATTTTTTCTATGTTAATTTTATTGCTAATCAAGGAGGAGTTATCGAAACAACTTGTCAATCACTGTCGTCTGTGGTCGGTATCTTCAAACTTACTTTGTGAGACTACTGATGAAGGTGCTTTTTGTAATTTTGGGGTTTCCTTTTTCTAAAAAGAAAACGGTGATTTTGATAAATAAGTTATTGTAATTTCACATTCTAGAATTTTGATTTTCTTTTTCGTTCTTTCCAATTTTTTTTAAAAAGATTAATTAGAATGTAACTTTGGGGTGGGGGTGGGGGGTTCATTATTATTTTTTATTCAACTTTTTATTTATTTTGTATGTCATTCTTGTATGATTGTTGACACCCAATTTTGACCTTTAACTATTTCAAAAATGTCATTCGATTAAATACATATTTTTAAAAATATATTTTGAGTTTTAAATGTTAGTCGATTTTGTTCAAAAATATATATTTTAGTATGTATACTTTATAAAAAATTATTATTAATTTTTTTTAGAATTATTAATAAATTTTGAAATTATTATTTTAGTAAAATGTTTAAAATTTTAAGTGAGTTTAATTATATAAAAAACATTATAATATATATAGTATTTTAATTGGATATCATCTCTTCAATTTTCCCCAAAATCATTTAAATCTTAGCTTATTCTATTCTAATTTCTTTCACATATAGTCTATTCAATTCCAAGTGTATTTCAATTATATCCACTCTTCTGTTCATATTCAGCAAATTTTTATTGAAATTTTGGCCATTCAAATCAATCAAATGTCATTTTGAGATTTCATCTTATAATCTGGAGCATCCATCTTTTGATATTGAATCTCAGCCCTCAACTCTTTAATAATTAACGGTTCAGATTCACTCATCCTTTCTTTCCTTTTGGTATAAAAAGACCAAAACCCTGACTATTCCATTTTGCTACTCTTCCTCACCTACCTCTCTAACGGCCGTCTCTACCATCTTTTCTCTCCACCGATGACTCTCTCTCTCCCCCTTGCCTTTTCTCCTCTCTCCTCCATTGTCTCTCTTTCCGGCAATGGATAGCAGCCAGGCGAGGAAAACAGCGGCTCCGGCGAGTCCAGCAGCCGCTGGCTACCACTGTTTATCTACTCTCCTTTCTCTGGTGTGGCAAACGAAAGCAACCGGACATACAAGCAACGAAACAGCAGCAACCAAGCGACTCCGATGATGGCAGCAGTGCCAGAAGCTCCAGCCGGCGGAAACAATGTAACTAGCCGGCAAAACATAAACAACAACAGCAGCAGCCATCTCCCCCACAAAATCAGAAGCCAGCCAGGGAAGAACAGTAGTGACCAGACAACCTTCGGACTGCGTGCTCAGGCAAATCCAGCAACCAAATGACGCCAGCAGCGGCACCCAGTCGCCTGCCTCATCTCCCCTCTCTCATTTCAGGACAATAGCTCCGAACCAGTGAACAAGGCGAACTGAGGCGAAGCTTTTGAATATTTCAAACTGATCAAAAGACGGATATTTAATTGATCCGTCCCGGTACATTTCTTTTAAAGTCATTATCTCATGTTAGATATTCTATTCTTTTTCTTATATGCAATAGGATGAAAGTTCGATGCATGTTTGGTGTAGAAGTTCTCTTACTCCTAAAATTGAACTACTAGTTGTGACTTTGAGATTTTACAATCTGTTTATGTGTGATAGAAAGTTGAAATATAGTGTCCTTCGTGTGCTTGCTGGTATTTATCGCTTAGCTCATTGAATGCTTCACAAGAATATTGTGTGGATGTTTTCTCTTATATTTTTAACAATACCTTGATTGTGGATTCCTGGTTAAAGTTGATAAGTTTTATTATGAAATCACTGATTATCTTGATGAGATGTACCTATTGTTTTTTACCTCCAATAACGTCATTTAATCCCTTTAATTGATGCAATTTTACTTGTAGTAGTGGTAATAATTTTGTAGGATAATTTGGATTGCTACTTGAGTTTAGATTGATCCTCGACATATTTCTCATTTCTTCTTGTGAATATATTATATTAAGAATGTGTAAATACTTCTTCACTTGTGTTTTCTTCTTTTAATATTATTATTATATCCTTGCTTGAAATTGATTAATTGATACTAAGGTGATTTTTATGGGATTGTGCTAATCCGGACAGATTTCGTGTCTCTTGGGTAAGGTAAATTTTGCTTATTGTTTTATTTATTAATGTTAATTGATCATAATTTCCTTCATTGAAGTTGAATTGATTCTCACTTGTTATATTTTAGTAAACCTATATTTGATTGAGCCAAACATAATATGTGATTGATCCTAAGTAATTTCTTGCTATATAATACATGCCCTCTTCTCCACTATATAAAGAGATGCCCTTATTCTAATTATGATAGGCTTTAACAATCAGAAAAAGACTTAGAGGCTTACGCTTAGCAATTATCAAAAACTCTCTCCACTCTAAAGAAAAGAATTAAAACAAAAGTCTTGTGAACTGTAAGAGGGCTCTCAAATAGGTTCTGTTGTGTTCGGGTAAAATAGTTGATTGAGTTTGTCTGCATTGCTGATAAATATTTCTGCTTTAACTAGTTAGTTGTTCTCCATTAGTTTAAATTTCATCTTGCATTATGACGTCGAATGTTGTTGTGTGTTAGAATGAATAAAAGGAAGGTGTCGAGTTAGTTTGCGCTCTTCCTATCTCTATGTGAGATAATTTCTACGGTTATTCTCTATTTGTTTTGATTTCTTATTTGTGTGTCTGAATTTTATGTTATGATTATTTTGCGAATATATATGTGTGTTTACATTATCCCTTCTAGCATGTTATGAAACTAGAGTTCAAAATGTAGAACATAATTCCTAACGGAGCTATATTGTTTATTTTAATGTTGTATATTTTGCTCATTTGTTCTTTACTTTGTGTTGTTTTATGTGTATAACTGTAACTCTCTATTATATATGAAATATTAAGGATCGTTTAAGGGGAAGGGAAAATTACGTGCTAATTGTTTCTCATTTATTTTATTAGGTGTGATTGCTATAAAATCTTCCGATGTATAAATTACTTGAAGAATGCAAAAATATTATAATATCTCTGAAATAATCATCTAAAATCAACCATTTTTTTGTATTTGTCTTATGTAATATCCAGTAGGTGTAATTAATGTTCCCAATATGAGAAAAATGTAATAAATATTTGTTTATAAATAATATTTGATTCCATGCATATACGACCTAATGTTGCATAAATTTTGACTCTTTGTTCGAGCCTCTCATTGGTTACGCCCTTTGAGTGTCGGAATTTGCCTGCATGTTACTCTGTTTAGAGATCCTGTTTAGGATGGAACAATTAATTTTGGTAACTCATTTAAGGACATATTTTGGGATATAAAAATCAGCATATAGGTTTTAATGATATCTACAAAATAAATCATGTCTATATGTGTTCCATATTAATATTGACATGTTAACTCATTCTCATATGTTATAGTTATGGTTAAATATTTTCTAACATGCAAATTGATTAGTAATCATGGATCTAGGTATTATGAAATATGTGTGACATTTCAATCATTTAGAATCATGTTCTTAGGTAATATTAAGTAATTTTTAGCATGTTCAAAAATTATGACAGTTCTCTGGGTATTTATTGCCCACTTGTAACTAATTCTGTATTACAATTATTTTTTGTCACTTAAAATAAATCAATTATTTACTAGCATGTTAAATAACTGAGTTATTCTTATGCACTTTCTGTCACCGTACCATGACATTTTATCTAAAGATAAAAATTAATAACTCATCTTTCCCTCCTACATGCTAGTTTGCTTGGTAAATAAATTATCCTCCAATCTGAAAATAAATTAATCCTTTACTGTATGTCTGCTACTTTTAAATTCTTGCCACATAAAATAAGATGCTAAATCTTTCTCTGCATGCTCATATGCCCTGTTCAAATATGTCAATAAATAAATTTTTTATTTTAAATAATGTTTGCCACTTAAAACCAGCATTGATCCTTGTAATATTCTGATTGTTAATATCTTTTTATTACTTGTTATTTAGTCTTTATTATTATGTTTTTTGTTTGCACACACACCTAGCATGAGACCTTCACAACTATGTGTGTTTGAAAGCATGTTTAATAAAATTTAGAGGTCAATGTGAGATTTATGTGCTAAATGCTCGTCCTATTTGTTTGACTTTGTGTAGGGGGCCTATTAGGAGCATACTTTTTTATTCAGTCTAAAAGCTCCTTAAATAGTAGTCCAATGCCTCTAGGAAATTAAGCGGGGGCGCTAGGCACCTCTTAGGACGTTATGTATGCGGTGGTGGGGTAGGGGTACTTTAGGCCCTACAGAGTTGATGACATTGCCTCAAACCGTAAAGGACAAACATTTGTTTTATCTTTCCCTATATAGAAGCCGAACGTTATTCCGTAAAGTCTTCTAGAGTCTCCCTTCCCTTTTCCCTTTTTATGTGTTATAATTATATTTATTTGGGTGGTTTACCATATAAAATAAAATTTTGCACTTGACTATTCAATTGTGTAATATCTGTCACCTCGATTTTCCCTTTATTATTTGCTTCGTATTTGTTTTGTTTTACATTATGGTATCACCTAGTCTCGCATGTTTAAACAATTAATTAAAATAATAAAGTGTTTAATAATATTCATCACCTAGCTGTCATGTTTAAATTGAATAACCTAAATGAAGTGAACATACTTGCTACTTTTAACCCCCGCATAAGTTGCATGAGATACGATCGGGATCCACATTTGTGGACCTCGAGGGATGCCTAACACCTTCCCTCGAGGTAAATGAACCATTACCCTGATATGTGGTTCGTTGAACTTAATTAGACTTAGTTATGTTAGATAAGTGACCTAACGCGCATCCATTCTTTAGGTGGCGACTCCTCAAAATATTTAGAAGTACAAAAAGTGTTGTTAGGTCGTGATTAAAACACATTTTGTGAAAAATGAAGCTCGACAGTGATCAATTTATTGCATTTGTCCCTAGTCATTAACACTACTGTATTTTTATGTATTATTAATTTGGGATTTTATGATTAAAAGAGGTAAGTTTTGCAATATGGTTCAACATTTTTCTCTTTTCTTTCTTTTCACTTTTTATTTGTTAACTCATTATATATTATATTTTTGTGAAAAAAATAATTATTTTATATCAGTTTTTTAATGGAATCTGATTTATTTATGTTTAATATTTTTCTTGTAGTTTTCAATAATGGCATAATGAGGAAGGTAAAACAAGAGTAAGTGCAAGTTTGTTAAAAATGCAATACATATTTAGGTATTGTCCCCTCTCAAAAAATCAGGTATGTCTTCTAATTCATTTTTTTTATTGTCTTTTAATTATTTTTAAAGGATTATATATTGTGATTTATCTTTGTTTTTTACTTCTGTTAAGTAAAATTTATTTGAAAAGACACCAAAATTGTATCAAATAAGGTAGAACAGAGATAGTCATATTGTTCCTTCGTACTATTTTAAGTGAAGGTATTATTGTTTAGAGAGTCAAAGAAATTTTTTCTTTGATTGTAGTTTTCACAATTTACTTTTGAATAATTCTTTATCTTGACTTACTATAATTTTTAAATATTAATTATTTTAAAAAAAGGTTTTGAAGAATTTGAACCCGAATCAATAGTGAAATTACCTATTTCGACTTTCTTATGTTGCCTATAGGCTTAAATTATAAGAACAAAAATACACTTCTAATGCAACCATATATTATTCTGCTAAATGTTTATGGTGATTAGAGTTCTTATTATTCATATGTTAATGAAAAATAACATGTACTTAGTAAAAGAAGTTAAGATTGTATTAAAATTGACCCACACACCACTCTTTTTTAAAATGTAAAAACGACCATTGTCGTTTGATATTGGCTTTATTTTTCCATTTGGTTCATGTTATATGGATTCAGTATTTATACTATGTTCATCGTATTATATGTTAAAGTGTTGTTATTTGAGGAATCAAACAACTTCTTTTATAAAATATTTTTATTTATTCTGTATGTTGATTTGTAGCACTTTTTGTGTATACATTTTTACTTTAAAAAGTTGAAGAATTTATGCCCAAATTCCTAGTCAAACAAATATGTTTTAGTCTTCGTACTCCATACCATTTCACGTAATTCAAGATAAAGAAAGTACATATTATAAGTAAATTTCCAAATACAGGCACAAGAGTTTGACTCTAGGTTTTGTTCAAATAAGTACACAAAATTGTAATTTCATTCATTGTTCATATAAATGTGTGTGAAAAATTATTGATACAATTTCGTTTAATGCTTAGGTTTTAGGCATGATCAACAAGTATAAGAGATCAGAGACAATATGTCAAGTAAAACAAGATAATTTATTGAGCGTGAACTAATTAAAAATTCAAAAAAGGCAAACCCAAAAAATTCGCTCGTAAGGATATTGCTATGAATAGAAGTCTTGACATGCTCATTGGTACTCCACTATCACCTCCTCCTCCTCCTATTGTTGTTGCTGCTACGAGTTTAAGGAGAATGGAGAAATCAATTTCTTCCATCATAAATACTATACTACTTGTTGATTATGATCATGTTTCGAATGAATACATTATATAGAATAGTACTGGAAGGGGAAGAGGTAGAGATAGAGGTAGAGGAAGAGTGTGTTGATTCGGAACTTGATCACCAACAACAAGTGGTATAGTATTTACTGTGGAAGAAATTGAATCCTCATTTCTCCTTGAGTATGTAGAAACAACAACAGGAGAAGGAGGAGGATGGGATAGTGAATTATCAATGAGCATGTCAACAATATAATTAATATGAATATCCTTAGGAACTAACTTTTTTTGGATTTTTCTATTAGTCAAAGCTCAATTAATTCTCCTCTTTTACTTGAGAATATGTCTCTGATCCCTTACATTTGGTGATCTGGCATTAAAATTAATCATTATAAAGAGCTTTTGTTCAGTTCCTTTATATATATATATATATATATATATAGGAAACCAATCATAGTTCTTCCTATCGGTTCAACATAGCTTAGAGTCAAAATTTTGTACTTGTATTTGAAAATTTACTTATAATATGTGAAATTATTAGGATTGAAACTATGAATTTCGATATAAAATCTTTAAATTTATAAAAATGAAAATTGTATAGATTTAAAGACTACATGAAAAGTACTCCAAAAATATTGCTAACGAATCAACATTTGTTTCGTAAAATATTGTTGGACACCAAAAAGATTAACACTTTAACATAAAATAGTGCGGAGGGAGTATAAACAATGTATCCGTAACTTAATAAGCTAATTTGTTTTCTTTTAGAATTCAGTCCTTTTAATTAAAACGATAGATCAACCTCTACCGTCGTAGTGCATAAGTACTCTTGTCAAGGCCATATAAAAGTAGTTGTGTTTTTGTACTGCTTCTTGCCGCATTATGGTTTTAATTAGCTCAGATACAAATCGTTCAAATTTTTAAAAATAAAAATACATTTTTGAAAATTACATGAAAAATATTGCAAGTCAATATAGCGAATGATTTAAAATGCTTGATTTTTTTGAGAGAAAAATATAGTTAAAAGAAAATATCATTTGACTCTCCAAGTAGTAACTCATCCACTGTAAAAAGACACAAAAGAAGTATATAACTTTATTTGTTCCACTTTATGAATACGAGTTTTAGGATTTTTCAATAAAACATACTTGATGGAATCTAAAAACAATATACTCTCACTATAACTAACAATTCAAAATATTTTAAGTGGAGAAAAATATATACCTTATTTTCTGCAAGGGGTCAAGAACTAAATCCATATTGCAGCTGGACAACATCCCATATTTCTTTTGATATCTTACTCGTTATTCATTCTGCAAGCTGTTAAAAAATATTAAACATTAATAATTCATAGAAAACCCCCATTAAAAATAAAGAAATTTGTTATGTAATGAATTTTTATTTTTCATTCATTACATGAGAAATTTCTTTAGTTTTATGTTTTTTTTAAATGAAATTTGATTTATTTATATTTAATATTTTTTAACAGTTTGCAATAAGTGTATAAGGAGGAAGATATCAAAAGAAAAAGGGGATGTTTGTCGAGAATGCAACATGAATTTAGGTGTTTCCCCTTTGCAAAAAATCATGTATATATTATTCTCCACTTAAAATATTTTGAATTGTTAATTATAGTGGCATATATATATATATATATATATATATATATGTGTGTGTGTGTGTGTGTGTGTGTGTATATATATATATATATATATATATAACTTCCAGTAAGTAAGTTTTATTGAAAAAACATGAAAATCGTATTCATAAAGTGGAATGTAAAAAGTTATGTACTTCTTTCTTCTTATTTTAATTTGGGCGTGTTACTATTTGGGGAGTCAAATAACATTTTTGTTGACGATAGTTTTCTCCCAAATAAAAATCAAAATAGTTGAGTTATTCTCTATACTGACTTTCAATATTTTTCGTGTAATTTCAAATATGTATTTTTATTTTTAAAATTTTTACTATTTGTACCTGAGTTAATTAAAACCATAATGTGGGAAGAAGCTGTACAGAATCACAACTAGTGTCATATATTATAATGTCATGCCCCAAGCATAAACCCTGGGTATGGCCGACACTCGAAGACCATTGTTGGTCTCGAGCGGACCTATGACCTTACTTACAAAGTGGAAGACTTAAACACAAGAGATAACTTAAAAGTAATACTTAGCTAAAGTGACAACTCATGTCTCAAACGTTTACACAAGAAATGAATAACACTAAAGAACTATTCTATATGTCTATGAAGGCTATAAACAAAGAGGGATGTTGGGACAAGACCTCCAGTTATCCTAACAATTGCAAAATGAATATAATGCGATAAAATATGTCCTTTAGAATGTAAGGAGGCTCACCAACTGACTCTGAGTTGCTCACTGGGTAAACGTTGATCCTATTTACATATGTCTGCATCATAAGACGATGCGCACCAACTGCCATCAGTACAATGAATTTAAGAGTATGCGAGTTTGAAAGCTAAACACAACTTATGCTTGAAAAGGATGTGAAGGGAACACTAACCTTGGCTCTTCTCAACTCAATGTATAACTTAACTCAACATAAAGCAATAAGACACATCAAATATATATAAATCTTGTAAGAGAGTGGAAAAACTTAGTTCGTTTAAAAAAATTCAATAAAAAACTCAACTTTACTTATGTAATGAAGTAACTAGTTTCTGTGGGATCTAACCAACAACCACCACTATGATCCTAAGTGGTGACAGAACGTCTTTCCCATGCTGCTAAAACTATCATATACTTTGTCTTTACATAAAACAACTTAACTTAGTGGAACTACTAGCTTAACTTAAGTGATCATATAAAAAGTATGACCCTTTAATACCCATGATGGCTACATGGTTCATGGAAACTTGAGTTACTGTGAACTCGCCTCCCCATATCGGTGCTCAATACTACTCCCAAAGATATACTTAGCTCATATTTTTTTAAAACAACTTCTTTCTTTTGGTTGAGATAATTACTCAACACTTAGCTTAAAAGCTCACTTGGAATTGATTTTCCCCTTCTTGTTCAAATGTGAAAAATTATGAACTCTTAGGGAATACTTAGTTCCCTTATAACTTTTAGAAATGAACTCAACTCATTACTCTTTAATAAAATTGAAACTTGAGTCTGAAAAACAAAGTTAAAACGTTGCTAAAGACTCTTGAAAACTTTAAAGTACTTTGATTTGACTTTCTTCTTAACTGTTAGACTTGACTCTTGACTTCTTTGGCATTGATCTTAACTTTCCAGGAATTGAATTATGGATTCAAGGTTCATAAACTCATGTTTATGGATTATTTCATGATGCTTAGATATACCTAAGAGTGTTAGAATCAACTAGGAAACATAGCTACATCACTAGGGAACTAGTACGGACAGATGGGGGAATAATGGGGAGAATTGGCAACCCTGGCGCTCTGAGAGACGTGCAGCGCCATCCCTCAAACATCAGAGAGCTGGGTGGGGCGTTCGCGGCAATCCAGTGGCCAATGAAAAAAGACATACCTTTGGGGTTCTAGGAAGCGCGACACGCCTGGGCTATCCCAAGGCGTTCTCTGACTTTTTTCCTTTGTTTTTCATTTCTAAACCCTCTAAAATTCCATGGTTGTTTACCCAAACACTTTGGATAACTAGTACTATAAATATACAATAGATTCAACCCGAAATTACACATGGAAACATGAATCAAACCATCAAGAAACTTTAACAACAGAACCATCAAGAACATAATGAAACTTTCAACAATGTTCTTCAAGAACTCAATTTCATAACATTGAAAACTTGAATTCGCTGAATTAAAAAATGGTTGGCGCGTGGCTGAACTAACCAAACTCTATGTTATCTCACATACCTTTATAGGGATCACCCTTGAAGAATTCCACATGCAAAGCTTGAGCGTTCTTGTCGATTCTTTATTTCTCTCCTCTTTTCTCTTCTTTTGTCTCTTCTCCAAGCCCTGAGCATGGATTCTATTTTTTCTAAACAGCATAAAGGTCTGGTTTTACCCAAATTAATTTCTAAAAATGAATTAATTTAATTAGGTAAGGTAAAGTCAAATTTTGCCATCTCAAATCTGGATTGGGTTTTCCTTTATCCAATAGCCCAACTTCCGAACGGTATAACTCACTCATCCGAACTCAGAATTGCAAAAACTCCACGGTGCTAGAATGATTATTCTAAGGGCTTTCCAACCATATCTGTATTTACACCTAACTCATTCTGAACTTGGAGTTATGGTCGTTTGAAGTTTACCGAAATAAACTTTTTAACTTATTTAAAATTTCCAGAGTTTCTTATTCTTTCCAAAAATATGTATTTTCAGATTTTAAACTCTTTTCCAGTTCTTTCTAGTTGCAAGATATTACAATATCTCCACCTTGAGAACATTCTACCTAGAATGAGGTTACTCTTACTAGACTTAAGGTAGCAACATCAACTTCAAAACACCCAGAAGCAATTGCAGCCAAACAACATGCTTACTAAAATTTGGATAATACTTAGAAGAAACTTTGTGCATTGCTCTACATTTTCAACGGATTCAAAGAAATGCAAATATCTCTTCTTCATGTACTCTTCAGCTTCCCAAGTAGCTTCTTCCAAAGTACCTTGAACAAAAGGACTAAGTCATTACAACAGAAAGGGATATAGAGGCAATTAAAAATAAAATTAGCGTCCATAACTATGACCGCTATAGCCATTACCAGCCAATGCGCTTTGGCCGCTGTATCGAGGGTCCGCAAAGGCCTTTGCAGCCATTTGGACAAAAGCTTGTAAATTCAAGATCTTTTGCGGCTAAAACTCATTTGATTTAGTGGCAATTGGTTACAACAATTAAAAAGTCTACAAAATCCAATCCAAAGCGGTTTGTTTTCTCATGGAGCATCCATTTATATAGAAAGTAAAACCAAGTAAATTGTCGCTAAAACACATTTGTTCTAGCGGCAATTGCTTGCGGCAATTATGATGGTTGTTAAATCCAATAAAAATAGTAGTTATACTTTTGTGGTGTCCATTTTTATAGCCAATAAATCCTACTAAATTGCTGCTAAAGCGCATTAGTTCTACTGGCAATAAAGATAATTTTTAAATAAAATTTTCTAACACAATCATGTTCATGCGCGTCCATTTTGATAGCTGGTAAATTCGATAAAAATGTCGCTAAAAGTTCATATCTTTAATGACAATGGTTTGGTGGTAATTATAAAGGCTAGAATATCCTTTTGAAACCATCTTAATTTTCCCCTTTTAACGTCTAATATTTTTGTCTAGAAAATTCACTTAGTTTGACGCTAAAACTCACAAACTTTAAGGACCAATTTTCTAGTCGTAAATAATAATGACCACATCCATTGATAAAATTATCTTGTTCGCACTTCTATCGATAAATCCAACAAAATTCTAATCAAAAGAGATCCTATTAGATGTAATGATGTTTGTCAAATGCAAAAAAATATATAATATAATTCATAGCACATAATAGATCTCATCAAAATTAAACAAAATAAATTATTAATCCAAACTATAATATCAAAACTTTAAAACTAAATTTATATTAACGAACCAGTATCATTATATAACAAATCCAATGAAATAGTGTCTTCAATGAATTTCCACAACGGTTCGCCATATTGAAATATTTTATAGGCATTATTTTTGAAAATCATACCGCATGACCTGAAATAATAAAATAAATGTGTCAAAAGATGAAACTCAATTGATAAAAACATCATGAGATCAAACAAAAATGTTACATAAAAAAAACTATGTGCAAATACCAATGACCCTAGTATGAAAAAGACACTTCAGTATGTAGCATGCAGACATTCATAACCTAGAAAAGAAACAAAAAAAAAAAGCAGAAGCATATTCATAGCCTGAGCAACAAACCATGAATGAACCAAAACACATTAACAACTTAGCAGACTGGATGTACAATACAATACATACGCACACATACATTACTTTATGTCTAAAACCCCTTGTTCAATCTGTACAGAGAACCGATAAATATACATCAGTATTGAACACTCAAAACCTATTTAAGATATAAAAAATCAAACCAATACAAACAGGCAGCAAGCTAGAGAATGATACCAACATAAAGTTCATACATAGGAGGAGAAAATCAGTGCACAAAGTAGCGTTAGTAATTAGACCACTAATATGCAACTCTACCAACAAAGCCTATAGTTCAAAGTAACTACACTTCCTGGCAGTGGCACCATTTTGATGCTTCAATATGTGTATCTTTTATATTTCTTGATCAAGGACACTAACTTACAATTTGAGTGTCTACGAATCGAAACTAGTAAAGTAACCCAACCAAGGGTTGGGGTCATATCCCAAGAGAGTGGTAGTAAAAGTAGTAGTTACTTAGAATTTAGTTCTAAATAGTGATAGCTCATGACATTTTCTAGTTATCCAAAAATTAGATTCATTTTGTGACACCAAAGTGTCAAATATCAAGAAAAAAGGATTTTTGTCACAAGTAGTAGAATACCAAAAATAAAGGACAAAACAAGTATTGGAGATAGTTCTTGGGGCATGACCACAATCTATGTTGACACAAACTAATGGGTACATGATTTTGATATAAAAATTTGCAAGACTAGTCTAAGTTTTAGGTTAAATTAAGTTCCCTCTCAGGCAACATCCCCAATATCAAATGGGTTCCTCTTGGACACCACACGTCTAAACTAACCAGACTACGCCTTTACCACACCCTGACCATTCGATAGAGGTTGCTCGGATATGGGACTAGGGCTCAGCCTCTCGGGCTGAACCTCAAGTCGACCCACTCCTCAGGTCATCAGTCTACTGGTCTTGGTTTCACGACTTCCCTCTTGGGCAAGGCGGAAATACATGGGTGATTTTTTATTTGTAACTACAAACCCGTTAAATTAAACCATAACATGTAGGTGAAATCACAATTATAATGCATATAATCCTATGAGCAAGCAAGATCAAACAGTAATGTCAACACATATTTGCTAAATCATACCCCAAGAATTGGATTTTTGAGCCACACATCAAGCAATGATCAAATATACTTAAAATGATAAAGTAATCAAGTGGGTATAATAGATTAAACCTTAAAAGTAGCAAAGGAAGGTAAATGGAGAAGAACCACTTCCAAGATTGGAAGAACTTCTTTTTTCAAGCTTCCTAAATACCCTCTCCGAACTTGAGAGAAAACTTAAGAATAGAGTTTCTAAAGTAAAATATTAAGTTTGTATTTTTTATTCTCTAATATTTTCTTCTAAACAATAAAAGAGTTCAGTGTTTATAAACTTCAGATTTATTGCTGGTGGATCCATTCGTCATTTTCAGTCATGAATCGCCGAGCGATTCGGACACTCGCCCATTCTCTGGTTCGTCGCCTCTTGTGGCTTGCATTAATATCCATGCATGCAGTATCGTTGGGGGGGAATAACTCTACTTCGCGGAATTATTCAGTGAAGCTTCTACTACTTCTTTTCATCATCTTTTTATTCACCTCCTTCACTACTCACTCTCTGTAACAGAAAATGGAACTTTACTATACGGCGTATCACCAAGTGTGCTTGGCGATGCATACTTTGAATCTTTATCTATTTTCATCTGTTTAGTGCCTGTGTTCGTGCTCCTACCAAATCCTCAAATACCTGAAATTTAGAAGTATTTATCAGATATTGAGATACGATACACAATTGAGGACACTATTTGCATTAAATAAGGCCCTAAATGAGTCCAATTTGAGTACTCATCAAACCCAAACCAAAACAATCAGCATACCAAAACGTGGTACCCAATGCCATAGTTATGTTGGAACGTGGTAATCAGATCCTAGTTAGTTAGGCTGGAACGTGGCAATCTGATCCCATCTTTATGTCGGAACATGGCAATCCGATCCTAGTTAGTTATGTTGGAACGTGACAATCTGATCCTTTAACACACCAAAAACACAAAGGCAAGTGCACTCTCAAGTTATCCAATGAAGAAGTGATTCATGCATATAATCATTCATCGATATCATTTACAACAAGTGTGATCAATAATGCAATATTCATATTACATACAAGTATCATAATGAAGCATGAACATACATACATCACACAATCATAAAATCACAACCATCACCTACCTTGAATCCAAGTATGAATCCCCTAAGGAGCTTGAATTTTCCCTTTTCGTATTTTTTCAGCTTATTCTAGGTCTACAAATAATTAATATACGCAAACATCAACAAACAATTTCCAATTACCGGATTATAATGAATAATAACAACCCTAGGTCAACCCTTGATCTCATGTATCCAAACAAGGGCTTTTCCACCATAGTTTCCATATTCAAAACCCTCCCCCATTGTTAATAACACAAGAAAACAGATTCAATGAATCGAAAAATGGATTCAGGAGGTCAAAAAGTTACCTTTAGCCTCAAGAATGGTGAAAAAACCATCAAGAAGTCGTATGGGGTCATTCCTTAGATCTGAAAGTCAAAAAGTGCAGAGTAATGATGATTTAGGTTTTATTTACGATTTTTAGTTGCTTCTGACCTGCCACAACGACACCCACCCCTTTATAGCGGCCCCGCCAGAGACACCAAATTTAGCATTAGAGTTGCTTTCACGAAACAATGAGCCATTTAATTAATTCTAAGACCACCATTCCACAACACACCTCTAACCATGACACTCATAAAATACCGTTTACGCTTAGATAGATTCTGGGAGTTCTACTCTCCCGAATTCAATTTTGTTAAGTCATACAGGTTCCTTAATGTCTTATCTACTACTCAGGTAATCAAAATTATAAATGAATCACCAGATTTCAACCACATTTCCCTAAACCTTACTGACTCCAAATTTGTCCAAATCTATACTAGGTTGAGAAAAGTTTCTGGACCCAATTCTTTTCCCATTGGGTTTTTCCTAACGAAGAAAGTCAGGTCGAGACAAAGTGCAATATTACAAATGGGGTCTGAATATGATAGTATGTATGTACACGTTATCACAATAAGGTAAAGGTTGTTTCCGATAGACCCTTGATTTAAGTAAAGTAAACCCTTCTTAACAGATGTAAAGAATATCTCTCCTCTTTCTACTTTCCACTTGTAAGGTTATTATAGGAAATTCTAATTGAAAATATTAGCTAGCTAGAAATAGTGTTCGGTTTGTTGAGGTGTATTGAACATTGAAAGTTGAATTGTTGAGGTAATGTCATACATGTTTAGAGAATATAATATAGCATAGATAAACAATAAAATGGAAAATTAAAAAAAACACAATGCATTAGGATGTAACTGATCACGTTTGTTCGAAATTTTATTATTAGAAAGAAATTTTTTTGAAAAAACAAAAGGCTTCTAAAACATTAAATATATGTCTAATAGCTTGTATTAGATAGTATACCTGTGTTTTTTCGCTTATCATTCAATGCATACTAAGAAAAGTAGAAAAAAACATTCAAGATAAGGATGACTATAGTTCAAGAGGTATCAAGAAAAATAAATGAAGTCATTGTTGATTTATGGGATCTAAAGAAACACTCAAGCATGCCTATAAAAAGGGAGAAAAGTGAAGTTGACTATAAAAGGGAATTGTGAAGTTTTCTACGAATGTCGAGTCTTTCCATCAACTCCTCTTTGGTTCTCAAAGTGGCCATTTATTACGTGATTTAATCTCTACTGTAGGGAGATATCAATAACATCGGGCCAAAATCTTTCTTTTTCTTATGGGTGGACATTAGTTATTTGATATAATTTAAGCCATTTTTTTCTGTTGTATTCTGGAAACTATTTCTTGTATATTGTTTTATATGTAATTTTGAAATATTTGATTTGTCTTTTACTAGTAAATGTCACCATATCATTATTCATAATTCTCTGTTTAAGGAAGTTTTTGATTTTGAATATACCCGTGATACACCATTCATGCGTGGAAATGTATGGACTGATCAGTTTAAAACCTCGTTGGAAGATGCTAAAGTTTTTCTGGCTAAAACTGGGGCTGACGTCTCTAACGTTGGTACCCTATTTCTTGGTTAGAGAATCGAATCTCACCCATATTGTGGCTACAACTCTAGTTCCACGAAAGGGATCTCTTAGTAAAATCTCTAACAAAGTTATATTTGTTGTTTACTGTCTGCTGAAGAAGATCAATATAAACTGGCCTCTGTAGGTCCGCGAATACATGGTTGAATGTTTTTAGCATACGAACTCCACTGCAAGATTACCTATGGACTCCTTATGTCTAGGATTATTGTCGATTATCTTGTTGATCTCTCTAACTACAGGCCTACATTTATTTATGTTACATATGATACTCAAACTTTTTCGAGTTTGGATTATGTGTTTATTAACGAGAAATGGTATTAGAAGGAGTCTGTCCAATCTAGGGTTGATACACCCCGGGCTACTAGAATCTCTGCTGACATTGCAGCATTGCTCCTCAAGGAGGCTGAACACATTAAGATAAGTCTCCATGGTCTTGAATCCTATATGCAGGTTTTACAGGATACCCTTGGAAAAGTGCTACAACTCCACAAAGACTCCAATATTGATATTGAAAAGCTTCAGCTTGAGATGGGAGGACTTAAGAAGGATGTTTCTCGTTCTGTTAACACCATTCTGAAAGAAGTCAACTACATCAAAACAGGAGCTGACTCTTATAACAATCAATTGGTTGTCACTATGAACACTTCATATTGCTCTTTCTCTAAGACAGTTGACAAATCTCTTACCGCTTTCTGCACGAACGTGGTCAACACTCTGACGTATTTTCTAGTGAAACTTTAAGACTATGACCTCATTCACTTTTGTTTAAGGCACTTAGTTTTGTGGAGATCTTTCTCCTTATCTGTTGGAGCGTATATTTGGGGCTTCTGACCCCATACTCTTTGTCTGTATAGTTTTTCCTTCTTTCTCTATCTCGCTTGCTGTTTTATTTTCCTTTTTTATTATGTCAAAGGGGGAGAATATGTACATGGGCATACAAAAAGGGGATGCTCTCATATAGGGGGAGCACTAAAGTGACCATTCATCCAAGAACAATCGAACAGGGAAGACGTCTTACTCTTACATTAATTATGGTTGTCAATATCAAAAAGGGGGAGATTGTTAACTTATTATATTCTCATTAATGACAAATCGCACGATTTAACAAAGAATAATACGAGCAACATGAAGTCATGACAACATTACGGAAAACAACACAAAGCCAAGGATCAAACAAAATGGAATCCAGACTGGATTTACTAAGAAACCAGTAAAGACAAAAGATGTTCAATCATGCATAACAAACGGCTAAAGAAGGAAAAGATATATCAGCAGATCAATCAACCATGACTTTTGGAAATTATTAACAAATTAGCACAATTCAAGGAAGATCAGACAAGATCTCAGGAAATCATCCAACAAATGAAGGAATTGATTTAATCATGTACATATTTGATATGGACATGAGTCAGTAAATCAAATTAACTAAATCAAGGAATCATCCAAGGATCCTTGATTTACAACTCCCTTGGGTTTTCTAATAGAGTATCACCTCTCACGGCTATTTAAACCTCTCTCTGTCTTAGATGAAAAATACTTAACATCTCTTGAACTTATGTTATGATCTTTTTTTATCTTTCATAAAGCTTTCTAATCGCGTAAGTGAACACAATTGAAAAGAAAAGAGAGAGAATCATTTTGTGTGTAGGTTTCCAAGTAGAGAAAGTGTCAAGATGGAATTTCTGATTTTCATATCAGAAACGACCAAGTTAAGGGAATTCTGTACTTTTCAAGGCTCACTTCAAACGCTTTAAAGGAAACCATGAAACCCAAGGGGACTTGGCTAGGCACCACATCGGTGATTCAAACCAGTATAAACTTTCTGTGTTATATATTTTCTACAATATACTTTTACTGTTTCTTCATTCTACTAACTTGCGGGTGAGTCGACTGACCATTACAGGTAGCTGACTAAGGAACAATTTAATTCACCCCCACCCCTCTTGTATATCACATAGTTCAACAGGTATGTCGAGTTTTTCCATAATCTCCTCTTCGGTTCTAAAAGTTTCCATTTTATTACGTGATTTAATCTCTACTTCAGGGAGATATCAATTACATCGGTGCAAATCTTCTATGAGGTAAGTTGTGTATTGAACAGTGTCAAAAAATGTGCATGGTATTGTGCATGTTATCTAGTTTCCTTTTTCATTTATTTTCCCTTTTTTATGCTAGGAAGAGAATCTTAGGGCTATCTGGTGTAATTATAGTGGACACAATACCATTCTAATGCTTCATACGTCAACTATTTTTTGTGGATGATGATGAACTCTTTGTTTTTCTTGTGGGTGGAGATTAGTTATTTGATGTTATGTAAGCCATTGTTTTCTCTTGTATTCTGGAATCCATTTCTTGTATATTGCTTTATATGTAATTTTGAAATATTTGATTTGTCTTCTGCTAGTAAATATCGGGATTTAATAAATGACGAGGGGTTCTCAAGTTAATTAACTTTCTTCTGCCAGTAAATGTCGGGATTTTATAAAAAGACGAGGTGTTCTCAAGTTAATTAACTTTCATTTTATATTCTTAAAGAAAAAATTAACATATCTACTACTGT
Source organism: Solanum sitiens (assembly GCA_016801875.1). Taxonomy (NCBI): domain Eukaryota; kingdom Viridiplantae; phylum Streptophyta; class Magnoliopsida; order Solanales; family Solanaceae; genus Solanum; species Solanum sitiens. The sequence continues at coordinate 163,431 of JABWTJ010000612.1, read as the reverse complement.
AAAAATCTCTATATAAATTTACTGTATTGGCATATACTTATAATAGAATCAAGAACCTAAATTTTTTTTACTGATGTACTTTTATTCCATAAGTAAAACTTATGAATTGCTAACCTATTACCAACGAATGTTGAAAAATCAATATTTATTTACCAACACATTTTCTCTACGTTGCTATAATTTCTAACGGATTACTAATGAAGATTTTTTTTTATTGAATATACCAACTGATTATTTACAAAATTTTAAATATAAATAACCTAATTTACTAACCTATTTTCTATCCCTCAGTGAAGATACTAACGGGATACCAACCAAGTTTTGGTTGATAAATTTGCCCACAAAAATGTTAGAGCCAATTTTCATATATTACCAACAACATCTTCAGGTGGTTACCAATCGATTTTTCGTAAGTAAGTTTACCAACGATTATAATTGGTTGGCAAAATTTCTGACAAGCCTTTTAGCAACACTTTAATTTTCGTTAGTAATCAGTAGGTTACTTGATTTACCAACCGATTTGATAGATTTACCAACGGATATTTTTGTTGATAAATATGCCTTATTTTGTAGTGTGATTCACAATAGAAATTCATAAACTTGAAATCATAGATTTTCCTCAAATTAAGAGTACCTGATATAGGTGTTGATAGGAAGTTGCAATACTAAACAAAGAAAATAAAGTCGTAGTCAAGCTGACCTAAATACACTCCAAATAAGTTAAAAAAACAAGAAAAAGGAAAAGACCAGATCTTCTGTGTTTTATAAGTCATGGAAGAAATAGTTGAGATTAACTATTATTATCATCCAAATTTGTCCATATATTATGTTTATTTTTTCTAATTCTAAAGACCTCTTCAAACATTAACTATTCAAATTATAACAGTCCAAAAAAATCAAACTTAAAATTTTTTTGTTAGTTTCTTTCTTTGTTCCTTTATGCTCACTAAATCAAGAATCAAGAAACCAAGGTACTTTTGTTGTGTTTTTATTGTTGTTGATATGATCTTTTTTAATATTACATGGTTTGCATGCAAATAATGGAATGTATGTGTTTATAATTAAGGAAAACCATATTTGGTTTGGTTTCCTTTTTATTAATTTTTTTTTGCAATGCATGAAAGAAATATGACTGATTTTGAGTAACGAGAAGCTAAGATGAAGAGTTTTTTGACACATAGAATTTACAAAAATTTATGCAAACATGTCACAATCATGAAGATGTTGTCATAGATGTGATAAAAATTAAATCATTTTAACTAAATTCATTTTTGGGGTTTCATGATTTTGGAGTTTAGATTTTCTTTGTTACGTTCTTTTCAATATTTATTTTATTACTCGGTCATCAAGGAAGAGTTCTCCAAACAATTTGTCAATCTCTGTGTTTGTTTTCATGCCCCGTGCCTACACCCTGGACGTGATCGAAACTTGATGACCATTGTTTTCCTCGAGCGAACCAATGATCTGGCTTACTTAGCTCATCGGAATACAATAATCATAACGTAACTGAAAAGAATATCATAACTGAGAATGTTTGTAAAGCTGAAACATTCAAACTTAGCCAAAAGCTGGCAACTCAAGTCTTAACAAAAGAAATAATACTGAAAAGACTCAAAAGACTAACATTAGAGAGTCTATCTATGAAACCTCTAAAACTGAGATGGATGTTGGGACAGACCCCACAACATCCTAATAAAAAAAGTTCTCAAAATCAATAAATGTGTCCTCAAGAATACAAGGACGCTCACCACTGACTCCAAGTGCTCAGTTTGATCAACCGGGCGCTGGATGGTGCTGATCTTGATTACATGCGTCTGCACTAGGATACGATGCAGACCAACTGGTATGTGCTTCACTCATTAATAACTAACTCATTTCAATATAAAGCAATTTAAAAAGAAGTGCAATATAAAAAAAAGTTATTTGAAAACATGTTGTAAACTCTGAATGTATACAAGGATACAACTACCTCTGAGATGTATATAAAATACAAATAAAATAATGTAGATAAATAAATACATTTAACTTCTGTGGAAGTTTCTCTAACCGACAACCATCGCTACTGTGATGATATAGGGATCTACCTCACGCTACCAATATATCCTATACCCGACCAAAGGTATAAGACCTAAAATACCTAATGGATTCACTAGTCTACTGTTAAAAGGGTTTATCTTAAAAGTATGACCCCTTTACACCCATGGTGGTTACATGGTTTAAGGGGGCTGTGAATTGTCTGAACTATCCCTCATATCGGTGCTCAATACTACTCCCAAAATATATTGGCTCTTATATTTTCAAAACATACTGATTCTGTGCTTTGAGATTGATGCTCAAAATATACTTAGCTCAAGAGTTATCCTGGAAATCTTAGTTTTCCTGCTTGCTTCATTTAGAAAGCTATAGTTCTTTTCTGAAAACTAGTCCTAAGGCTCCTTGGAAATCTCAGTTTCCATTCCTTTAAATGTGAAAACATTTTAATGTTTCTTTGGAAATATGTAGTCCCCATATACTGTTTTCGAAGAAAAGACTTCACTTTACTCTGAACTAAATTCTACTTAAGTCTTAAACGAAGTTAACACATTTGTGAAAGACTTATGAAAATCTGAAATGAACTTCTTCTTATTCTTATCTTTACTCCTTACTTAGCCTAATCTTTATGTCTTAAAAAGAGTTTAAAGTATTTGTAAAAGACTTCTTGAATGAACTCTAAGAATTTTCTAGACTTGGCTTTAAACATTCCTTGAATTTGAAGTTATGGAGAGATGTTAGAATCAATAGGAAGTGTTAAAACACTTTAGATAAAAATTAAATAGACGGAATAATGAAAACTTGGTGAAAAACAACGTTTTTGGCGCATCAGGGGCGCACTGATCCAGCCTCACTTGACTAAGGCACCAGTCTGGCGTGCCTCCCCAGCCTTCCTGGTGCTATGGGGACGCGTCGCACCGGCCACATGTTCCTTAGGCAAAAATCTGCCGAATTTTTCCTCTCATTTTCTGACTTTAAAACGCTTTAATTCAATTCTTTTTATCAAATTCACTTTAGATTCATGTACCCACATGATATATACAAGGACCTATCCAAAGGATTTCAAGAACAACACCTAAATCTCAACTCATGTTCAAGAACGAGAAAAATCAAGAATAACATTCAAGAACATTAAAAATCCAGTCTTTTTTGGATGAAATCACTCTAAATCAGACATACATGGCACGTGGGTTAATGAACCCAACGTTATGGAAGACTCCAAGACCTTTTTAGGGATCACCCCGACAAAATCGCCAAGTTATTACGAACTTGACGATCTTGGTGAAACCTTGATCTTTATCCCATCCCCTTCTTCTCTTCTCTTTTCTCTCATGACCTAAGCGTAAATTGATTTCCAAAACTGACTTATAGCTATTTTTACCCCTAATAATCCGTTAAAACTAATTAGGAAATAGATGGGTGAAAAGACTAGTTTGCCCTTACTTAAATACGGAATTGGACTTTTCTCACTTCAGTAGACCAACTTCTGGTAGGCATATCTTTCTCATACGATATCGAAAATGTGCAAACTCGGTGGCTTTGGAAATATATATTCAAGGTATTTCCAATAATATAAAGAAGTACCTCTAAATAATCCTGAGCTAGGAGTCATAGCCGTTTGAAAATGGCCAAAACTGACAATAATTTTCAGATTTCCCCTTTAATTTCCGAAACCAATATTTTTAGTTTCTTAGCTTATTCCTAGATATTTTGATTTACGAGATGTTACAATATCTCCCCCTTGGTAAAAATCGTCCTCGAATGAGATTTCTTTCACTAAGATAAGAATAGTAGCCTCAAGTTTAACACTCGACAATCAAAAACAACTAACACATGCTTGCTCATAGTTTATAAAGTCCCAAGAAAAAAATTGGTAGCTTCATCTACATTCTCTCCGTATTAAAAAATATTTGGATATCTCTTCTTCATAACTTCTTCATCTTCTCAAGTCACTTCTTCAACAAATTGGTTCCTCCGAAGGACCTTGATTGAGGCCACCTCCTTTGTTCTCAACTTGCGAACTTGGCGATCTAAAATCTAAACCGGAATCTCTTCTCAATCCCACCATTTTCAATCGGTACAATCAGTGAAGGAAACCCATGCACTTTCTTAAACATCGAGATATGAAATACTGGATGAACCGCTGCTTACTCTTGTTGTAGCTCCAACTCATAAGTTACATAGTCAACTCTCTTGGATATTCTATAAGGACAAATATATCGAGGACTAAGTTTCCCCTTCTTACCAAACCTTATGACACCCTTCATGGGTGAAACTTTTAGATACACGCAATCATCCACTTCAAACTCCAATGGTATTCTCTTAACATCTGTGTAGAAATTTTTGCGACTCTGTGCCGTTTTCCATATCTCTTGAATCACCTTCACCTTCTCCATGGCTTGGAGAACTAGATACGGTCGTATCAACCCTGCTTCACCAACTTTGAACCACCCTATAGGAGATTTGCATCTTCTCCCATAAAAGCATCATATGTAGGCATTTGGATGATCGAATAATAACTGTTGTTGTAGGCGAATTCAATGATAGGTAAGTGATCATCCCAATTCCCCTTGAAATAAATCATGGAAGACCTTAACATCTCTTCTAAGGTTTGGACACTAGGATCCACTTTCCAATCCATCTATGGAATAAAAGCAGTGCTTAAGTTCACATTTAAACCCAAACCTTTCTAGAAAGACTTCCAGAACTGAGTAGTAAATTGGGTACCTTTATTTGAAATGATCGAAACTGGGACCCCATTAAGCTTCACCACCTCCTGAATGTATAAATTTTCATAATCCTCTGTCAAATGAGTGGTCTTTACCGGCACAAAGTGGGCTGATTTTCTAATTCTATCGACAATCACCTAAATCATACTGCCTGCGAGACCTTGGTAACCCTGTGATGAAGTCCATATTAATCATCTCCCACTTCCATTCCGAAAGTTCTATATTCTAAGCCAAACCACTAGAACTTTGGTGTTCTACATTCACATGTAGGCAATTTGGGCATTTGGCAACAAACTCAGCAATGCCCTTCTTCATACCTTCCCACCAATATACCTCTCTTAAATTGCGGTACACCTTTAATTTGTGGTACCCAGATTAATGGAATATCTGGAGTTATGAGCTTCCTGCATGATCCTCTCTTGAAGTCCATCCACCCTAGGTATACACAATCTATCTTGATACTTTAACACACCATCTCCCCCTTGTTCAAAAGCCAATACTCTTTGCTAATGAACATTCGCCTTCAAATCAAGCAAAATGGGGTCTTGGTCTTGCTTCCCTTTCACTTCTGACTCATATGATGACTCAACACCAATTCTCACCACTATCGCCCCTTTCATGGAGTGCATAAGTTTGAATCTCAGGCGTGCCAGTCTATGTACATCTTTTGCTAGTTATTTCTTCCCTTCTTCTAGATGGGCGGTACTACCCATAGACAGCTTGTTAAAGGGATCACCAACCAAATTAGCCTTACCTGGGTGATAATGAATGCTCATGTCATAATACTTGAGTAATTCTAACCACCTCCTCTGGCTGAGATTGAGCTCCTTTTGGGTGAACACATATTGTAGGCTCTTATGGTCAGTGAATATATCAACATGAACGTCGTACAAGTAGTGACACCATATCTTCAAGGCGAATACTACAGCAGCCAACTCCAAGTCATGGGTTGGGTAATTCCTCTCATGAACCTTCAATTGTATGGAGGCATAAGTTATAACTTTTGTCATTCTAAATTAACACACAGCCCAACCCCTCTAGATGCATCACAATACACCACAAAACCTTGAGTACCTTCTGGCAAGGTCAAAATCAGGGTAGTAATCAACCTCTTTTTCAATTCCTGAAAGCTTTTCTCACAAGCTTCAGACATTGAAATTTAACTTTCTTCTGAGTCAACTTAGTCAAAGGAGACAAAATAAATGAAAATCCCTCAACAAACCTTCTATAGTAGCAAGCCAAACCCAAGAAACTCCTTTTATCAGTCGGAGACATGGGCCTTGGCTAACTCTGAACTACTTCTATCTTTTGGGTATCCACTCTAATTTCATCACCAAAAACTATGTGGCCTAAGAATGCCATCGATTGAAGCCAAAACTCACATTTGGAGAACTTGGCATAAAACTCCTTATCTTTCAAAGTCTGAAGGACTATCCTGAGGTAACTAGCATGATCTTATTCATTCATTGAATAGATTATTATGTCATCAATGAAGACGATAACAAACATATTTAAATAAGGCTTGTAGACATTATTCATAAGATCCATGAACTCTGCTGGTGCATTAGTTAAACGGAATGACATGACAAAAGATTCATAATGTTCATACCTGGTTCTAAATTATGTCTTTGGAATATCACATTCACTATGTTTCAACTGATGGTAGCCTAACCTGAGATCAATTTTGGAGAAGCAGGAAGCACCCTAAAGCTGGTCAAAAAGATCATCAATTCTTGGAAGTGGGAATTTATTCTTGATGATAACCATATTCAATTGGTTATAATCTATACACATCTAAAGGGAACAATCTTTCTTTCTCACAAATAAGACTAGAGCTCTCCAAGGTGAGACACTTGGTCGAATGAAATCCTTATATAGCAGATGTTTTAATTGTTCTTTTAACTCTTTCAACTCTGCCAGGCCATCATATATGGAGGGATAGATATAGGATGAGTATTTGGAAGAAGATATAGATTCTGGAAACTCTTTCACTATTGGAACTGACTGAATAAGAGGTATCCCAACACTAGAGTCTTTAATTTGGACTAAGTGATAGACACACCCCTTAGAAACTAACTTCCCCGCCTTAATGTACGAAATTAATTTACCCTTAGGCAGTGCTGAATTGCTTTTCCACTCTAAGACTGGCTCATTTGGAAACTGAACTTGACTACTCGATTTCTACAATCAACTAAGGCATAACATGCATGAAGTCAATCCATACAAAGAATGACATCAAAGTATACCATGTCTACTTAATTAAATCAACCATGGTACTATTGTGATTGACACAAATGGGACAATCACGATAGACTCTTTATGCTAGTATGGATTTACCAACAGGTGTGGAAAAACTGAATGGTTCACTAAGTTTCTCAGGAACATTATAAAAGTTCATAGAAACATATGGAGTTACAAAAGATAAAATTGCTCCTGGGTCTAAAAATGCATAAACAGCAAAGTCAAAGACTTGAATCTTACCATTGAAAACGTCAGGCGAATTCTCATTCTCCTAGCAATTGTTGAGAGCATATAAGCGGTTTGTTCCCCCGCCAGTATCGAAAGTAGCTCACCTAGATGCAGCCCTGTCTTGTGGAGTAACTGATGAAGACTAGGCTCTATTTCGCCCATTACCACTTCCTTGCTTGTTCTCTAGGCACTCCCTAATAAATGTCCGGTCTCACCGCACTTGAAAAAACTAGTGGAGCCCTCACGACAAACACAAGAGTGGATCCTACAATACTTGGCGCAGGCAAGAGACTTACTATCCCCTTGATCCACACTACCTTGTGAATACCCCGTCTTAGATCTTTAATTTTGACCATAATACTCACCCTTTTTCTTAGGTGCAGGTGCACTAGCATATGATAGAGCAGGACCCTTCTGTTTCTGTTGGAAGGATGACAAGTTGGCATTATTCTTCTGTTGCCCGGATTAATTCCCTATCTTAGCTCTCTTGTTCTTTTACTCTTCTTTGTATCTAAGATATTCCTCCTCTACCTGATACACACATCTTATCAACCTCGAAATGTCCATGTCCCCAAGAATCATAGGTTGCTCGACCCTCTTCCCCTTAAAAGCGACCACATATAGCAACAAACAAACTCATTTTACTCCTCATATTCTTAACAATTTATGGAGCATAACGGGATAATTCGGTGAATTTCAACCCATATTCATGCACACTTAGAGAATCCTGCTTAAGTGTGAGGAACTCACGTACCTTGGCCTCTCTTAGTTCTCGGGGAATGAAACGCCCCAAGAAGGCCTCCTCAAAACAAGCCCAACTCGCAGGTGTTGCATATTCATCTGTACCCTCTTTCAACTAATCAAACCAAGTTCTAGCAATTCCTTTGAGTTAATATGCAACTAGCTCAACTCTCTCTGTTCTAACAACATGCATCACCTTGAAAACCTTTTTCAGTTTTTCAGAGAAGTTCTCTAGATCCTCAGTAGTGCTCAAACCCGTGAAACTTGAGGGATTCATCCTGAAGAACTCACAAATCCTTGAAGTGTCAGCCTCTCCTTTTCGATCTCATCTCTACTACCATATTATGTTAGTCACTACTTGTCTTAACAACTGAATAACCTCACGGAATTTAGCATTGGTGAATTCCTTGAGGTAGCACATTTTGTGTATTGGGTACCTATGGATCCTTAACATTTCTCCTAGCTGGACGAACTCTTTCTTCTCTTCATGGAGGAATGATAATCTACAACACGCGCAAGCACGAATTATAGAGAAACTTTGTAAACATAAAATCTAACACACGAAAAGGAATATTAGAGAAGTGAGAAATTCCAAAATAGGGTAGCCTCCTATTTATAGATGTGGCATGCTTCAAACCGATGACTAGGACCCTACAGGCACGCCTTCATAGACTCTATAAGACTCTTGAACTCTATGCTCTAATACAATGTTTTTCATGCCCCGAGCCTACACCCTTGACGTGGCTGGCACTCAATTACTATTGCTGGTCTTGAGCGAACCCTTGGCCTGGCTTACTTAGCTTAGTGGAAGGAAATAATCATAACTTAACTTAAAAGGATATCATAGTTGAGAATGTTTGTAAAGCTGACACATTCAAACTTAGCCAAAAGTTGGCAACTCAAATCCTCACAAAAGGAATAATACTGAAAAGACTAAAAAGCCTACCATTAAACTGTATATCTATGAAGCCTCTAAAACTAAGATGGATTTTGGGGTAGACCCCACAAAATCCTAATAAATAAAGTACTTAAAATCAATAAATGTGTCCTCCAAAATGCAAGGAAGCTCAGCATTGACTCTGAGTGCTCAGTTGGATCAACCGGGCACTAGATGGTGTTGATCCTGGTTACATGTGTCTGCATCATAATACGATGCAGGCCAACTAACATCAATTTATTAAATATACAAGTATGTGAGTTGGAATGCTAAACAACATAGGCTAGAAAAGAGTCTGGAACACATACCTTGGCTCTGCTCAACTCATGAATAACTAACTCATTTCAATATAAATAAATTTAAAAAGAAGTGCAATATAAAGAAAAGTTGTTTGAAAACATGTTGTAAACTCTGAAAGTATACAAGTATACAACTAACTCTGTGATGTAAAAAAACTGAAAATAAACTGATTTATATGAATAAATACATTTAACTTTTGCAACACTTTCTCTAACCGACAACCATCACTTAAGAGTTATAGTGATGATAAAACAATCTACCTCATGCTTCCAGCACATCCTATACCCAACTAAAGGTATAAGACCGGAACTGCCTAATGGATCCACTACTCTACTGTGCAAAGTGTTCATCTAAAAAGTATGATCCTTTTCCAGCCATGGTGGTTACTTGGTTTATGGGGGTAGTGAGTTTTCTGAACTCTCCCCCATATTGGTGCTCAATACTACTCCCAACATATACTGTCTCTTATTTTTTTTAAAACATACTGATTATGTGGTTTGAGAAGTGCTCAAAATATACTTAGCTCAAGGGCTATCTTGGAAATCTTAGTTTCCCTGCTTGCTTTATTTAGAAAGCTATACTTCTTTTCTGAAAACTTGTTCTAAGGCTCCTTGGAAACTTCAGTTTCCATTCCCTTAAATGTGAAAACATTTTAATACTGCTTTTGGAATACTTAGTGCCCATAAACTGTTTTTGAAGAAAATACTTCACTTTACACTAAACAGAAGTCAACTTAAGTCTTAAACGAAGTTAACACGTTTGTGGAAGGCTTATGAAAATCTCAAATGAACTTCATCTTATTCTTATCCTTACTTCTTACTCAACCTGATCTTTAAGTCTTAAAACAAGTTTAAAGTATGTGTAATAGACTTCTTGAAAGAACTTTAAGAACTTTCTAGACTTGGCTCTAAACTTTCCTTGAATTTGATGTTATTGATTCAAGGTTGTAATTCATTTTTCTGGATGATTTCTATATGTTTAGAAGTCATTTAGAGTAGTGAGAATCAATAGGAAGTGTTATAACACTTTAGAAAAACTTAAACGAACGGAATATTGAAACTGGTGAAAAACAACGTTTTGGCTGCGCCAGCCTCACTTGACTTAGGCACCATTATGGCACATTTCCCCAGCCCTCCTGGCGCTATGGGGGCACGTCGCGCCACTTTTTCCTTAGGCAAAAATCAGCCAAAGTTTTTCCCCCCGTACTCTGACCTTAAATCCTTTTAATTCGATTCTTTTTTTTAAGTTCACTTTATTCATGTACCCACATCATATATAGGAGGATCTAACCCAAATAATTTAAGAACAACACCTAAATCATTAAACAACAACTAAATCTGAACTCATGTTCAAGAACAAGAACTGTTAAAAAACAACATTCAAGAACATTCAAAATCCAATCTTTTTAAGATGAAATCACGTTGAATCAATCATGCTTTGCACATCGATAAATGAACCCAAAATTATGGAAGACTCACATACTTTTTTAGGGATCACAGACGACGAAATTCACAAGTTATTATGAACTCGACGATCTTGGTGTTCTTGGTGAAACCTTGATCTTTCTCCCTTCTGCTTCTTCTCTTCTCTTTTTTTCTCAAGCCCTAAGCGTAAATTAATTTTCAAAAATTGAATTAATGCTTATTTTTACCCCTAATAAACTATTAAAATAAATTCAGAAATAGATAGGTGAAAAGACTAGTTTGCCCTTACTTAGATCCGGAATTGGACTTTCCTAACTTTAACAGCCCAACTTGCGATAGGAATATCTCCCTCACACGATATTGAAAATGCGCAAACACCGCGGCTTTGGAAAGATCTCTCCAAGTGATTTCCAACCATATAAAGAACTACCTCTAAATTATCTTGAACTAGGAGTTATGGCCGTTTGAAAATGGACAAAACTCACTTCTTAAATTTAGAAAAATTTCCAGATTTCCCCTTATCTTTTCAAAATGATATTTTTAGGTTTTTAGCTTATTCCTAGCTACTTCGAGTTACGAGATGTTAGATCTGTGGTCGGTATCTTCAAACTTACTTTGTGAGACTACTGATGAAGGTATTTTTGTATTTTTTGGGTTTCCTTTTTCTAAAAAGAAAACAATTATTTTGATAAATAAGTTGTTGTCATTTCAAGATCTTGAATTTTTTATTTTCTTTTTCTTTCTTTCTAAAGTTTTTTAAAAGATTAATTAGAATATAACTTTTTGGGGGTTCATTATTATTTTCGATTAAACTTTGTATTTATTTGTTTATTTCATTCTTGTATGATTGTTGACACACAATTTTAACCGACCTTTAACTATTTAAGAAATTTATTCGATTAAATACTTATTTTTAAAATGTATATAGAGTTTAAAATGTTAGTCGATTTAGTCCAAAAATATATATTTTAGTATGCATACTTTATAAAAGTTATTATTAAAATATATTAGAATTATTATTAAATTTCAAAATAATTATTTTACTGAAATGTTTAAAAATTTAAGTGAGTGTAATTATATAAAAAATATTATAATATATATAGTATTTTAATTGGATATCATCTCTTTAATTTTCCTCAAAATCCTTTAAATCTTAGTCTGTTCTATTCATATTTCTTTCAATTATAGTTTATTCAATTCCAATGGTATTTCAATTATATCCACTCTTCCGTTCCAATTCTAGCTAATTTTTATTGCAATTTTGGACATTCAAATCCAATCCAATGTGATTTTGAGATTTCATCTTATAATCTGGAGCATCCATCTTTTGATATTGAATCTCAGCCCCTCATCTCTTTAATAATTAACGGTTCAAATTTACCCATCCTTTCTTTCTTTTTTGATATCAAAAGACCCAAAACCTGACTATTCAATTTTTCTCCACCGATGACTCTCTCTCTCCCCCTCGCCTTTTCTACACTCTCCTCCCTTCTCTCTCTTTTCGGCGATGGAAAGCAGCCAGGCGAGGAAAACAGCAGCTCCGATGAATCCAGACCCCGCTGGCTGCCTCTGTTTCTCGCGTCTCCTTTATCCAGTGTGGCAAATGAAAGCAACCATCCGTAGCAGCAATGAAATAGCAGAAACCAAGCGAATCCGGTGATGGCAGGACCGCCAGGAGCTCCAGCTGGCAGAAACAACGCCACTAGCAGGTTAAATGAAAACAACAACAGAAGCAGCCATCTCCAGCACAAATCAGCAGCCAGCCGGCGAAGAACAGCAGCGACCAGGAAACCTCCAGCCTGTGTGCTCCGGCGAAGCCAGCAACCAACCGGCGCCAACAGCGGCTCCCAGTCGCCTGCCTCCTCTCACCTCTCTTATTTCCGAACAACATCTCCAAACTAGTGAACAAAGCGAATCTTTGGCGAATCTTTTGAATGTTTCAAACTGTCAAAAGAGGGACATTTAACCGATCCGTCTGGGTACATTTCTTTTAAAATCATTATCTCATCGTAGCAATTTTATTCTTCTTTCTTATATGCAATGTGCTGAAAGTTCTATGCATGTTTGGTGTAGTAGTTCTCTTAGTCCTAAAATTGAACAACTAGTTGACTTTAAGATTTTACAAACTATTTATGTGTTATACAAGGTTGAATTATAGTCTCCTTCACGTGCTTAATGCTCTTGATCACTTAGCTCATTGTCTGCTTCACAAGAATATTGTGTGAAAGTTTGCTCTTGTATTTTTAACAATACCTTGATTGTTGATTCTTGGTTAAAATTGATAGGTTTGGTTATGAAATCATTGATGTCACGCCCCGAGCTACCCCCGAGACGTGGAAACGGGACCTAGGACCACAAGTGGTCCCAAGCTAACCCTGCTAGCATGATAATGAACATACTAAAGAAAATAAGTGATACGGAAGCTAAATCATAATTTAAAATGAAAAGATGGGGAATACCCATATTCTATAACTGAGATATTTGAAATACTAATGAGTTTAATACAAGAAAGTATTAACTCAATACTAAGCTGAAACTAAGTATGTTTTAAAATAGCCTCTAAACTGAATAGAAATGCTGGGACAGGCCCTAACTTAGTCTAGGAAAAACTGAAACTAAAAGACTAAATACTGAAGAGAAACTCATAACTATTTTCCTTGGAGAATGAGGACTCACCACTAAATCTGCTGAACTGGAGATCGGAAATCGATCTAAGCGCGGTCTGGGTGCCGAGAACTTGAACCTACATCATGAGAAGATGTAGCATATGAATGTGTCAGTACTTGAAGGTACTGAGCATGTAGGATAGAGTAAAACTGAACTAAAACATAACTGAACAAGCACAAACACAAGTAGAATATTCTGAACATGATATACTGAATGCTGAGATAACTAAATGTAATGATCAATTTATAACATGCTGAAACTGAATACTGAATATACTGATAAATGGTTAATGCAATAGAGTCTGACTGAACTTTGGGAGATACTAATGACCGATAATAAAACCACATAAGCTAAATATGGAGTCCGATGTATACGCCCCATCGAGAAGACCCAATATACCTTGCCTGAGTTATAAAGGCATGCTGACGTGATCACTAAACGGATGCCCACAGAGGGACTTACAACCTATTTGGCTAGTAGTTCTGGGACTATTTGGGTATGTTGAACCCCAGTCCAACTCGGCATTATGCTACTTCCAATGAATTAAGTGACTAAGACATTATGACTGAATTTCTGTAAATACTAGATAGTTAAAAAATGAACACGCAAACTGAGATTGCAATAATTAATCTGATAAATATGCATTAATAACTGAGGCATGTATATCTGAAGTAACTGAAATATCTAACCTAGCATGTGTAATTCGAGAACTAAAGAAATACATAGCTAGGGTTTTGAAATTCATGCGATAAACTGAGTAATAACTTCACAATCTGATTTGGAACATATATCTAACTAATTTTTGATGATCTACTGTAATTCTACAAAACCTAGGTTTAACCATGATAAGAGAATTAAGAACTGACTGAAAACTAGGGATCTAATAGGTGAAAGGAACCCACTAGTGAAATCTCACATACTTGGTGATGAAATCTATGGAGAAATATTTAGATTTCGGGACTGGAACGGATGAAATCTTTTTGTGTTCTTGAACTAGGGTTCTTGACCTTTTTCTCCTTTCTTGATTCTAATTTTCTATGTTTTGATTTAATGATTTGGCTTAGGTAAGTTTTAGTTATGTTTCTAGGCTTAAACTGACTAAAATCTGATGATTTAGGGTCAAAACAACGTATCTTAGGGTTTAAATGAAGTGGGAAAAGACCAAAAGACCACTGAGTTAATTGTTGTGGATCAAACGATAACCTGGACTGACGGGCCATCGTTCAATTGACGGGCCGTCATTTGGGTCCATAGGTTGGATCTTTTCGACAGACATTTACTAAAATGGGCATACCTTTTTACTCGGAGGTCTGCTTTAAGCAAACTTGGTGGCTATGGAAAGATTATTCAATTATCTATCTTTTGATAGATTATAGGACACCTAATCCATTTTGTGCTAAGAGTTATGACCATTTGAAATTGACCCAACAACATTCCCCCCTAACTAACTGCTAACTTCCACCTACGGTCAGACCTACGAAGCACAGATCGAATGACGGTCTGTGCAGGTCAATCGTGGTTCTTGTCAGAGGCTGGTGTAAATGGGGTCTTGATCCACAGACACAGACTACGGACCGTAGTCTGACTTACGGACCATAGGTCTGTCCGTGGGTCGAGACTTAGCCAATTTTTTTGAACTGAGTTATGGGAGAATTTCAGTGGCAAACGAAGGATGTGCAGTACGGACTGTAGATCAGACTAGGGTCCGTTTGATCGTAGATTGCACATGCAGATTTTTGAAAAGCTGATTTTTGGTCTATTTTGGATACGGGATGTTACAACTGATTATGTGGAGATGTCCCTATTCTTTATTACCTCCCATAATGTCATTTAATCCCTCTAATGATGAATTTTACTTGTAGTCGTGGCAATAATTTTTTATAATAATTGGGATTGCTACAATTGAGTTTAGATTTATCCTCGACATATTTCTCTTTTCTTGTTGTGAATATATTATATTAAGAATGTGTAAATACTTCTCGACTTGTGTTTTTTTCCCTTTAATATAAGTAGTTCTGGACACGTGCTTTGCACGTGAGTCCCACAAAAATACTATATATGGTAGAAGTTATATTAGAATCACATTAAACAAAAATGAATTTTTAACAAAAATTATTAGAATCACAATTTGAAGAATTTCAAAAAATGATTTAACAAAAAAATATAAATGAAATAAATGAACAATCAACATATATAAATGACTTCTTTATCGTAAAATGTAAAATGTCAAATAATTAGATATTCCGTTAACCTGTCAAATTTGGACAACAAAATCTAATGTGATAAATAATTTACTTTTTATGTTATTAGGTCGAAACCTACACTATATTAGTTTGTTACTTTTCTTAGAAAGAGACAATACACATATAACACACCTTCTCAGTTTGTACCAAAGTTTGAAATACCATATGTACTTGTAGCAAGTATATATGTTGTTTCCATATTACATTCAAATGACATAGTGTGTTTATTCTCCTTTGTAGCATGAACAAAAAATTCCAATAGTTTTTTCATGGTTATTTTTCATACTTCTTATCATATTTTAATTTTTTTGTCCTTTTTTTCTCTTACATTATTATTCATATTTGACTTTTATGTACTCCTTCATATTAAATTAAATCATCTCATTTGTTAGAATATGTCTTCTTCAGAGATCTTCTCGCTTTCTTCTGCTCTATGTTGTTAAGGGAGAAACATTAGTTATCCTTTTTACCTCTAAAACTAGGAGATTGAAGAAAAATAAATTTCAATAAGTCATTGTTTCAAACTAATGTTATCAAGAAGGCTCTACTTTATAAAATACACATAATTAAAATCTAATTAAAAATACAATAATCGTATGTGTATCAAATTTAATAAAGTAATTATGCAAAAAAATGCAAAATTGTTGGAGAGACAAGCCGCATACCTCATTTGCATTGGCGCAATTTCTACTATAAGTTTTATTCAATGGTCTCGAAAAGAATCACCTCTGGTTTATACCTGAGAAAAAAATTACATCATAAGTTCATAAAACAAAATTTTAGTAGTATATTTTCATGTAAGAGATCAAACATTTAAATATCATTTAAGAATATAATTTGAATGATAGCAAAGAATGAAAAATCGAAAAGTAAAGAAAGGCTTGAAAAGACATAGTATGATAAAGAGTTTTATGCTCTCTAAACCAAATTCAAATGTACAATATTGTCATTAAAAGACAGTGTGTAAGAGACTTATTTATAGTTATTTCTTGAAGAGTTAAAAAGTTATTCAACTTAAATGGTGATTTCTTGAAGAGTTAAAAAATAATTCAACTTTAACAGTTTCACATTTATAGAATAATAATTAATTATTATTTTTAATAATATAATAATGATAATTAAAAAGTTGAAGGGCCTTGTCTTAATCCAACTTTAGACTAAGCATCTTCCCACTTATAATATAAAATATACTAACAATTATATAATATGATATGATGATATCTGATAGTACAAAAATAGAATAATAATAATATAATATATGAATGATATGATAGGATGATGTATACATTGTTTTTATCTATCATAACTTTTAAAATTCTTCCTTTCTGAGAATTATGATTAAGATTAAAAATAATATCAATGTACTCATTTATCAAGAAAATAATAACTTAAGTATTAAAAATTTTGTCATTATGTAATTAAAATTATTTGTATTTAATTACATGATTAATCAAATTTTAATTTAGTAAAAGGGCAAAATGATAATTCAACTTTTTACTTTCGAGCTTCTCACCTATAATAATATACAATTTATTATATCTTTGCTTAAAATTGATTAATTGATACTAAGTTGATTTTTATGGTATTTTGCTAATCCGGACATATTTGGTGTCTCTTGGGTAAGGTAAATTTTGTTTATTATTTTATTTATTAGTGTTAATTGATCATAATTTGCTTAATTCAAGTTGAATTGATTCTCACTTGTTATATTTTATTAAAACTACATTTGATTGAACCAAAAATAATTTAAAATAATATTATTTTTCTTTAAATAAAGAAAATAATAAGTTATTGATCCTAAATATTTTCTTGCCATGTATTACATGCCCTCTCCTCCACTATATAAAGAGATGCCCTAATTCTCATTAGGATATGCTTTAACCATCAAAAAAAGACTCTTTACTCTGAAGAAAAGAATTAAAACAAAAGTTTTGCGAACTCCAAGAGGGCTCTCAAATCGGTTTTGTTGTGTTCGGGTCGAATAGTTGATTGAGTTTGTCTTCATTGATGATAAATATTTCTGTTTTAACTGGTTAGTTGTTCCTCAATTAGTTTAAATTTCATCTTGCATTAGTACGCCGAATGTTGTTGTGTGTTGGAATGAATAAAAGGAAACACTCGAGTTAGTTTTCGCTCTTCCCTCTCTCTATGTAAGATAATGTCTATGGTAATTCTTTATTTGTTTTTATCTCCTACGTGTGTGCCTTATATATAAATTATGTGTATTTGTGATTTCATGATCTTGAATCTGTGAGCTTTTAATATTCTTTTCATTGTTTTTATTGTATATTTAAATTCGATCTTTTGCTTTTTGGGATTTCTATAACGACCTGTTCCCGTTATTGTATAAATGCCAACAAGGAAAAATTGGAGCTAGAAAATGTTTTCAGTAGTATTTGGATTTTCCTAACCTTGTCCAGATTTTGAGGAAATCAGTGTCACTAAAGTGTAGAGAAATCTGGTAGCAATCGGGTGAACCATTTATGATTATGATTTCATGAGTAGTTAGATAACTCATTACCGAACCTGTACGACTTTACGTAATTGAATTTGAGAGAGTAGATCTTCGTGAATTGAACTTAACGTAAAGGATATTTTCTGTGCGTCGTCAGTTACAAGTTTGTTGTAAAAAAAGTGATTTCAAAATTCTTTTAAAACCCCCTGGTTCCGTTTGTGCCGCTTTGGCGGGAGGTTTATCGCTTTGGTGGGTATGCTACAGCGAGATTTGGGTGTTATGATGGGTGCGACAGAACAAAAAATCTAAAATGAAAGATGAAGTGGTCAGTCGTTCAAAACAGCCGCGTTGGCGGGCACTTGAGTTGCTCTGCAGCCGCCGCTATTGCGGGATGAGATCCGTTGTGGTGGTCTAGACATGACTCAATGTCGTTAATAAACCTCTACACAACCTTCTTTAGCACTTTTCGACTTTAAGAGCTAAGGATTGACCCTGAGCGATTTCTACTAATTTTTCACCATTCTTGAGGCTAAAGGTAAGATTTTTCACTTCTCGAATCCATTTTTCGATCTGTAGAACATAATATAATTGGTGAATAATGATGAGGAAGGGTTTTGTTATGAATTCTATAGGGGAGACAATCATAAATTGGTTAGTTCGGATTATGGGTTTGATCTAGGGTTCATAGAATTGTTATAATTTCAAGTAATTAGCGATTATTTGTTGAATCCCGTGTTATTATGATTTTTTGTTGACCAAGAACAAGAGAAACAAAATCGGAAAGGAAAGGATCAAGTTTCTTAGGATTTCAAGCCTGTTTTGAGGTAGGTCATTGTTGTGACTCTATATTTGTGCGGTGTATGTTTGTTCTTGATTCATTATGATACTTGTATATGTATGAATGTTGCAATATTGATCACACTTGTTGAAAATTATATAGATGAATCATGTTGATATAAAATCATGATGTAAATTTATGATCTTGATGATATACTTGTGATTGTGATTGTGGTGTTTGTTTGGGATCGGTTGCCACATTCTGGCATAACTAATTAAGATAAGACTGCCACTTCCCGACAAAACTTTGGATCGGATTGCCATGTTCTGGCATATATTTGATCAGATTTCTTTGTTTTGGCATAATATTTGATTGGATTTTCATGTTCCGACATAAATATGGGGCTTTCCACGTTCTAGCATAACTATGTGACGTAATAATGCATGATAAAATTCTTGTGAACTCTAAGAGGCCTCTCCAATCGGTTTTTCTGTATTCGAGTTGAATAGTGTCTTGAGTTTGTCTTCATTCCTGATAAATATTTATGCTTTAACTGGTTAGTTGTTCCTCCATTAGTTTAAATTTTATCTTGCATTATTACGTCGAATGTTGGTGTGTGTTGGAATGAATAAAAGGAAGCACCCGAATTAGTTTTCGCTCTTCCCTCTCACTATGTGTGATAATGTGGATGGTTAGTCTTTATTTGTTTTGATTTTTTATATTGTCTTTTAAATATTTTTGAATTATTATATACTAGAAAATGGGCCCACGCTTCGCGCGGGTAGAATATTCTTCTTTAATATTTATTAGAATAATATTTTTCTTGTATTTTGATGTTATAGTATTTTTATATAAATCTGTTTTTAAGAGTATAGAGGTTATTCAGTTCTAGTTTTACATTTGTTATATTAAAAGAAAAGGCTAAATTAAAAATCATAACACTGTTGACGTTAGTATAACACTATAAATACTTTCAAAATATTAAATATTTTTTAAAAAATATAATAAAACTAATGTGTTTATCAAGAACAAAAGTTCCATAATTATATGATATACCAATAGTAATATGTAGTCATTATGTGTTGGAAAATTAAAATGCAATCTATGAAATTAAAATTTGATATGTAATATAGTTATGATAGTGTTTTTGAACTGAAGTTGTGCACAAACAATATATTTATAAGGATCCTTAAAATATATGAAAGAGAAGTAAGGGATAATGGAGAAAAAGTTCGAAAAAAGTACTTTCGTGTGAGAGAATAGTCATCATTGTGTATCTATATTATAATTAATTTCTAGTTTTAATTCTATCATTCGATTTTCTATTTTTTTTCTCCTATTAATATTAACGTTATTATGACAAAAAAAATCATACAAATTCTTAAGCTTGATCTCTTGGAGAAGAAAAGATTACTTTGGAAAATATTGTAAATAAATGTATTCTATAAAAACTTATTTGTGAAGCTGCATAGTTGGATTTACATAAAGTTTATACTAACAAATACTTATAACAATAACTTTACAATAACATGAACAACAAAGTTTAAAACGTCACGACCGGAATCTAGACCCCAGACGAGACCGGCGTCGTTGACCTCTCAGAGGTCGCAGACAAGCCTACATACGTCATCGTTACTTCATCTAGGTTAATTTTAGTGGAAAATTTGAACTTTTTGTTTAATTAGACTTTATAGTGAGAAACATTGAATTCGTATAAGACTATCTACATAAACTCATAAGTGTTCCTAATATCAAGATAATCAAATGAAAGATATAAAGTTGCCAAAATGGCACCAATACAATAGTGGAAACAACTGGGAAAGAAACACTAGTGGAACATACTGCACTAGCTAATGTCTACGTCTAATGCTAGAATAAAATAGTAAGCGTCCTCGAAGTATGAGGTCCTACCAAATCCGGATGAAAGATCCACGTCCAAATAACTCCAACGTCGACTTGTAAGCTCTAGCGTCCAGCTGCACCTGCACCTAAAGGTAGAGAGTTGTATGGGATTAGTACACACTTGTACTAAGTATGGGTATATGCAAGCACACACCAAGGACATGCATGATTAAGAAGAGCTCTTTCCTAACGATATGAATTATGGAAAGTCAAGTCAGTGGACGTGCCAAAATTGGATTAGGAATGTCATGTGAGAGTAACATGCATCATCATACGTATCATATCGTACACAGCACATAACATAGTGCATATAACACATAACATATTTCATATCATTCGTTCATGTGCCATGAGACCTTGGAATCATGGACTTGACATTAGGACTTCCCAAAATGAGGGTCCAACATATGGGACCTCAACCAGGGAGCCTTCTTTAGCAAAACACAGAGTCTGCTTCATTCATTCATACGTACTTCATTTTATTTCATTTATAGGCTAGTGTACACACCAGCTATACCTAGGATGTAGTTTAAGACTCTCATCGGGTTCACTGTGCAATGACTAAGAATGACCTAGTGTCATTACATAAGTCTAGTTCACCTCTTCATTATCCTACCCAAACACCCTTGGTATCATTCATTTCATTGTGTGCATTACATGAGGATGGTCTCATTCTCTCTTTGGGAACTTTAACTTTAACCGAAATAGATCATGTGAGCTCCATGAAATCCTGTGTCTACCCCACACCGAAAAGAGGTGGAATCACCGGCCAAAGTGAAACCAAAAACATACTAGAGTATATAGGGGATTGAACCCTGCTAGATCCCTATGTTGGCTGCATAGGTTAAACGACTGGGAGATATAAGGAGACCCATACCAGTATGGATGGACAGTCTCATCTCATGAGAATTACACAAACCTCTGCTTTCCCAAAAGAAAGAATCGTCACTCATAGCTAGCCTATCGGTGCTCAGTATAAAGTTCCATTACATTCATCTCGTACATCATAGAAGCTGGCTTCTAGCATGAGGACATCATTGCTCATTAGATGATTTCTCATCTCATCATTTGTATTAGTTATTCATTAACTTTAATACTTTCATTAGAGTGTTCATAGAGACTGGTCTTTTCATTAACTTTACACTCTCATAGGTGAATACGTTTTGATAACATTTACTTAGGCTCATTTGAGATTGCTCTCATGTTTCACATTAGCCTCTTATCATGTTGTCACCACATTCATTAGTCTAAGAACATTTGCCCTTCATAATTATTCACCCATTTTTACGTGAATGTTCATTTCATCACATGCCAATGCAATTGGCCTTTTAGTGTGTTTCACACTCTTACTTAACCCTTTTGGTGTCTCATCATTCCTCACATAACATCTTAGGTTCACTTTATAACGTATGCGTGACTTATGAGTCCACACACACAAGCCATGAGGCTTCATTCATAATTTATTTAAGTGATTTATATTGCTCAAGATTATGTGACACAAGACTTATGCATCTTGTAAGTATGCCAAAGTCTCAATTTGATTCCTATAGGCAACATCCATTAAATATTT
Organism: Solanum sitiens; assembly: GCA_016801875.1. Lineage (NCBI taxonomy): Eukaryota > Viridiplantae > Streptophyta > Magnoliopsida > Solanales > Solanaceae > Solanum > Solanum sitiens. Next base: position 141,185 of record JABWTJ010000612.1, on the reverse strand, counting down.
AATCACGTAAGACTTATGTGTCAATACGGAATTTGGGCAAGGGAACCCAGTTTTGAATCCCTTAAACAACACTTAGACATTCCTAAATTTTAACTGTCGTGTCACTCGGCTTGGGGATCCAGGTTTGATCCCCATTGCTCACGTAAATTTTTGTTTTTTCTTTCCTTTTTCTTCACATTTAATATCTGCAGTTGCTGAGGGGCGTGGGATCGATTCCCCAAGACCCCATACTTTTTACTTAATAATTTTTCCCTCTCTTATCTTCTCATTTTTGCTATTGGTCGAGGGGTTGTGGGATCGATTCCCCACAGCCCTCCTTTTTTTTTTCCTCTTCTCCTTCGCGACCTACCTAGAGGACGTGGGTTCGAATCCCACTCCTCTCATTTATCTATTTTCGTTTTAAGTAGGAGAATTCGGCTAAGGGCACACGGGTTCGAATCCCGTGTGCCTCACTTTACCACTATCATGAATTAGAGACTGCATGATGCGTAGGAAAATTTCCCTTCATCTAATCTTATCGTGCTTTCCTTAATGTCTGATTTCTTGGTGTTATGAGCGTATCTAACATCGATTCTTATATTTCAGAAAATGAACACAAGGAGGAACGCTGGTTGGGGAAGAGGAAGAGCAGTTGCTGGGGGCAACCAAGTTCTACCCCAGGCTCCAGCTGCAGGAGTGGCCATGCCAGTTAACCCAGCTGGGTTGACTGATGCTGAGGTGCAGACAACTTTGGCACAGATGGCTCAAGCCATCACTATGCAGGCTCAGGCTATGATGGCCCAGGCCAACAGACAGGAGGTTCAGCGGTAGAACCCACCAGCCCACAACATGGCGAACAGGTTACGAGACTTTAGGAGGATGAATCCTCCAATCTTTATAGGATCTAAGACTGCCGAGGATCCTCAGGAGTTTATGGAGGAGGTCGAGAAGATTCTGGTGGCGATGGGGGCCACGGAGATTGAGAAAGTGAGCTGGCCTCGTACCAGTTAAAGGATGTTGCACAGGCTTGGTGCAAGATGTGGCAGGATAGCAGGGCATTGGGCGGAGGTCCGATCATATGGGAGCTATTTAAGACAGCTTTTCTGGAGAGGTTCTTCCCTAGAGAGATGAGAGAGGCTAAGGTTGAGAAGTTTGTCAACCTTAAGCAGGGCTCGATGACTGTCAGGGAGTATTCCCTGAAATTTGTTAAATTGTCCAGGTATGCCACTTCACTTGTGTCGAACAGCAGGGATGAGATGAGCAGGTTCCTTACAGGGATCTCAGAGGAATTGGAGGAGGAGTGTCGGGCTGCGATGCTTCATGATAGCATGGACTTGTCCAGGCTGATGGTGCATGTCCAGCAGGTTGAGGACAGCAGGAAGAAGAGGATAGTCCGTGAGATCAGGAGACCTAACCCTTGTGACCAGACAGGTTCTAGCAGAGGTGGTGGCAGGAGCACTTTTGGAGTTCGTGATCAGTCCAGATTTAAGAAGGGATATCAGCGTTCAGGGAACTCTAACTCTCAGAGGAGTGCAGCACCGAGGGGAGGCAGACCCGAGCTAAAGAAGGGCCATGGAGGTGATGTGCAGCGTCCCAGAAAGGAATATGGCAAGTGTGGCCGTATTCACAGTGGAGAGTGCAGACTAGGCACAAATGCCTGTTTTGGTTGCGGAAAGAGCGGACACATGGTCAGGGACTGTCCACAGAATAGGGGTCAGGCTGAAGGTAATGCTCAGCCTAGGCCTAATCCCCAGAATGCTACTGCAGCCGAGCCTCCTAAAAGGAACAGATTCTATGCCTTGAAGGGCAGGGAGGAGCAGGAGAAGTCTGCTGATGTGGTCACAGGTATGCTGCAAGTTTTCTCAACCTCTGTTTATGCTTTACTTGATCCAGGGTGTACGCTTTCTTTTGTGACTATCTTGCTTGCTCTTACTTTTGAAACAGTACCTGAGGTTTTGCAGGATCCTATAGTTGTTAGTACCCCCTTGGGAGAAAATGTGAGAGCTGATAGGTTTCATAAAGACTGTCCAGTAGTAGTATGTGGTAAGACTATGTGTGCGGACCTTGTTGAGTTACCCATGAATGACTTCGATGTTATACTTGGTATGAATGGCTCCATAAATGTTATGCCTTCATGGATTGTCGTAGTAGGGTTGTGAGATTCCATTTTCCTAATGAATTAGAGCTGGTCTGGGAGGGGTACAATTCGAGTCGTCCAAGTCCCTTGATTTCGAACCTAAAAGCTAACAAAATGATGTCCAAGGGATTGTTATGTCATCTTGTGAGTGTCAATGATCTAGATCATGACATTCCTTCCATAGACTCTGTGCCTGTAGTGAATGAGTTCCAAGATGTTTTTTCCTGATGATTTGCCTGGAGTCCCTCCCCCTCGAGAGATTGATTTTGGTATCGACCTAGATCCCGATACCAAACCGATTTCAATTCCTCCCTATAGAATGGCTCAAGCGGAACTCAAAGAGTTGAAGTTGCAGTTAAAATATCTCACAGATAAGGGTTTCATCCAGTCGAGCATATCCCCTTGGGGCGCTCCAGTGCTGTTTTTGAAAAAGAAGGATGGAACCCTTAGGATGTGTATCGATTATCGGCAGCTCAACAAAGTCACTATAAAGAACAGGTATCCACTTCCCCGAATAGATGACTTATTCTATCAGCTCCAAGGGTCTAGTTTCTTCTCAAAGATTGATCTTCGCTCCAGTTATCATCAGCTTAGGGTTAGGGATGTAGATATCCCAAAGACAGCCTTTTGTACCCGTTATGGTCATTATGAGTTCTTAGTCATGTCATTTGGTCTCACTAATGCACCAGCTGCATTTATGGACCTCATGAATCGAGTCTTCCGTGAATACCTTGATTATTTCGTCATAGTATTCATTGATGACATCCTCATCTACTCTAAGACCAAGGAAGAGCATGAACAACATTTGAGACTAACCTTGTAGGTACTTAGACAACATCAGCTGTATGCCAAATTGAGCAAGTGTGAATTCTGGCTTAGATCAGTGACCTTCCTGGGTCATGTTTTGTCCGATCAGGGTGTGCAGGTGGACCTCAGGAAGACTGAGGCTGTTAAGAACTAGCCAAAACCTCTTACTCCCACCGATATCCATAGCTTTCTGGGATTGGCTGGTTACTACCGTAGGTTCGTGGAGGGTTTTTCTTTCATTGTTTCCCCACTGACAACTTTGACTAAGAAGAAAGCCAAGTTCAAATGGATGGAGACTTGTGAGAATAGTTTCCAGGAGCTCAAGGACAGACTCACTTCAGCCCCAGTGCTTACTTTGCCTAAGTATGGTGAGAATTACACTGTTTATTATGATACATCTAGGGTTGGTTAAGGTGATAGCCTATGCGTCCAGACAGCTCAAGGTTCATGAGAAGAATTACCCCACTCATGACGTGGAGTTGGCAGCTGTGGTCTTTGCATTGAAGCTGTGGAGGCATTACTTGTACGGAGTGCACGTGGATGTGTTCACAGACCACAAGAGTCTCCAGTACGTGTTCACACAGAGAGAGTTGAATCTACGTCAGCGGAGATGGTTGGAGCTGTTGAAGGACTATGATATGAGTGTCCACTACCATCCAGGTAAAGCAAATGTTGTAGATGATGCTTTGAACAGGTTGAGCATGGGGAGTACAACCCACGTTGATGATGAGAAGAAAGAGTTGGTGAAGGATGTACACAGACTGGCCAGAATGGGTGTGCGGTTGATGGCTTCTACTAGCGGGGGTGTTTTAGTTCATCCTAGTTCTGAATCATCCTTGGTAGTTGAAGTCAAGAAGGGTCAGCATCTTGATCCTGTTTTGATGGAGTTAAAGGACTCAGTGCTGATAAAGATGAATGAGTCCTTTGCTTTGGGAGGTGACGGCATACTTAGGTACCAGGACAGGCTGTGTGTACCAGATGTGGATGATTTGTGGATCAAGATTATTGCAGAGGCCCATGGTTCCATGTATTCGATACATCCAGGTTCCACCAAGATGTATCATGACCTCAAGCGGATCTATTGGTGGGATGGAATGAAGAAGGACATTGCTGAGTATGTGGCCAGGTGTCCTAATTGTCAGCAGGTTAAGGCGGAGCACCTTAAGCCTGGTGGTCTCACTCAGATGATCGAGGTTCCGACATGGAAGTGGGAGGCCATTAACATGGACTTCGTGGTTGGTCTTCCGAGGACTAGGAGACATCATGACTCCATATGGGTTATTGTGGACAGAATGACTAAGTCTGCCCACTTTATCCCTGTGAAGTCTACTTACAGAGCCGAGGATTATGCGAGACTCTACATTGATGAGATTGTGAGATGGCATGGGATTCCTTTGTCTATCATTTCAGATAGAGGAGCTCAGTTCACTTCACATTTCTGGAGATCCTTCCAGAAGAGCTTAGGCACGCAGGTAAAGCTTAGTACTACCTTTCATCCTCAGACTGATGGGCAGGCAGAGCGCACCATTCAGACATTGGAGGACATGTTGAGAGCGTGTGTGATTGACTTCAGAGGTAGTTTGGATGACCATCTGCCTTCGATAGAGTTCTCGTATAATAACAGCTATCACTCCAGTATTGGGATGGCACCGTTTGAGGCACTATATGGTAGGAGGTGTAGGTCTTCAGTTGGGTTGTTCGAGGTTGGAGAGTCATCCATTTTGGGTCCAGAGATCATTCATGAGGCCTTAGAGAAGGTCAGGGTGATTAGGGACAGGTTGGCTACTGCTTACAGTCGGTAGAAGTCTTATGCAGACAACAGAAAACGTCCCTTAGAGTTTGATGTTGGTGACCAGGTCTATTTGAAGATATCACCTATGAAGGGGGTGATGAGGTTTGGCAGGAAGGGGAAGTTGAGTCCAAGGTATGTTGGGCCATATGAGATCCTACAGCGTGTGGGTGAGGTGGCCTATGAGTTGGCATTGCCTGCGGAGCTAGTTTCTATTCATCCACTCTTTCATGTCTCTATGTTAAAGAAGTGCCTAGGTGATCCAGCATCGATTCTACCAGTTGAAGGTTTGGGGGTTGATGAAGACTTGTCCTATGAGAAGGTACCTGTTCAGATTTTAGACAGACAGATCAAGCAGCTGAGGAACAAGGAGATTGCCACAGTGAAGGTATTGTGGAGGAATCATCTTGTTGAGGGTGCTACGTGGGAGGCCGAGGCCGATACGAGATCCTGCTACCCTCATCTTTTCAGCTCTTGAGGTTAGACTTCCTACTCTTAAGTCTAAGTTTCCTTATCTCCTTTGTTCTTGGTTGTTATTGCTTGATTGTGTATAATACATATGTTATGATATGACTGGCGTTGTACTAGATTATAAGAAGTATCATTCGGGGACGAATGTTCCTAAGGGGGATAATGTAACAACCCTAAAAGTGGCTATGCTAAGTAATGCTTAATGTGTCTAGAATGCCTACGATTAGACCGGGTTCACACGGATTGATGCGCGTAGAACCAGACCTCTTAACCCTTGCAACAGCCAAGCCAACAAACTTGGTGAGTTAGTTGAGCTAGGAAAGGTTGGGTCCAGCCATGTAGGGCACCCGAATATGAAGATCTACCTGGATGAGTCTTAACCGGACTTAAAAAGGGGTAATCTTAAGTTTGGAGGGTCTAGGGGTAAAATGGTCGGGGTAGTATCGTATTAACCTAAATATTTAATTAATTAATTATTTAATATGGTGGAGGGGCAATTTGGGTAGAAAGGGCCGAATTGGCCCTTTGAGTGAAATCTTGCTCCACCCGGGTTCGAACCTAGGTGGGAGCAATGATTTAAGTTAATTTATTTTATTTGGTGAATTAATTTAATTAATTAATATTTAAATTGATGATTTAAGAAAAACGAAAAAGTCAGATTTTTATTTATTAATTATTATTTAATCCTAATTTAACTAAGTCTCTCCCTTATCTCCTAATCCTACACCAACTCTCCCACACGGTTCTCACTCCTTTTTCTCTCATTCACGATCTGCCTCAACCAAAAGAAAACAAGAACAGACGTGAATGCTAAAGTTCATCAAGAATTTGAAAGCTAAAAACTCAAAAGCAGAATAATCTTAAAAACGAAAGGTAAAAATCAATTTCTTGATGGATTTTGCTTGTTCTTCCGGTGGTGAAACTTTGGATTTGTGGGGAATAGGCAGCACGGTTTAATCATCTTTTGAACAACTTCAGGTATGGGTTTTCTTCCTCTTGGTCCCTTTTCCAAGAGACCCTTAAAGCTCAGATGAATCTACTCGAAAACTAGGGTTGTTCCCCCGTTACATGTCCCTGTCACTAGCTCCCTATGATCTTAGGTTGGGTATGCTTGCTCGTAGAATTTAGGGATACTGTGTTTGTGGTGATGATCTCGTTTCGAGTATGTGTTCATGATTACGTGATTATGTTTTGTGTTATTTCGGAAATATGAATGTAGACATGTATATATGTGTGCAAGATTGTGACCATGACTTTGAGCCTCGGTTTGAGCATGGTTATAGCATAAAGATCACTCGTGTTTTATGTGCAATTAGATGTTCCTAACTCGTGATGTTCATATGATTGAAATGCTATAAATTATAGTTAAAACAAATGACCAAATTATACCTCGAACTTGTCTTAAGAACCCTAATGAACGACTAAGAAAGAGGTGCTCAAATGACTTGTAAATACTGCAAAAAAAAACGTGGAACTAAGTTCCAGAATCTGGAAACCTGCTGATGATTTCTGGAAATTCTGGGCGTCCAAATTTTTAAAAAAAAATAGGTGAGGTCTGCAGGGATCGAACCCAAGACCTCACTAAGGCATACCTTAACAAATAAATTAAAAAGGGTGTGCTATGCGGGGCTCGAACTGGGGCTGAGGTCCGGCGAAATTCGCAAGAAAAAGGGAAAATAATAAAATGTTGTTGTGGGGTTTCGATCCCACGACACGGAAGACCCCCAAGCATTTGTTTTTAAAAAAAAAGAAGAAGTGAGGCACACGGGTTCGAATCCCGTGTGCCCTTAGCCGAATTCTCCTACTTAAAACAAAAATAAATAAATGAGAGTAGTGGGATTCGAACCCACGTCCTCTAGGAAGGTAGCGAAGGAGAAGAGGAAAATAAATAAATAAAAAAAGGGGCTGTGGGGAATCGATCCCACAACCCCTCGACCAGTAGCGAAAATGAGAAGATAAGACAGGGAAAATTTATTAAGGAAAAAGTATGGGGTCGTAGGGAATCGATCCCACGCCCCTCAGCAACTACAGAAATTAAATGTGAAGAAAAAGGAAAGAAAAAAAAATATTTACATGAGCAATGGGGATGGAACCTGGATCCCCAAGCCGAGTGACACGACAATTAAAATTTAGGAATGGCTAAGTATTGTTCAAGGGATTCGAAACCGGGTTCCCTTGTCCAAATTCCGTATTGACACAAAAGTCTTACGTGATTAAATATTTAATGAATGTTGCCTATAGGAATCAAATTGAGACTTTGGCATACTTACAAGATGCATAAGTCTTGTATCACATAATCTTGAGCAATATAAATCACTTAAATGAATTGTGAATGAAGCCTCATGGCTTGTGTGTGGACTCATAAGTCCAACATACGTTATAAAGTGAACCTAAGATGTTATGTCAGGAATGATGAGACTCCAAAAGGGTTAAGTAAGAGTGTGAAACACACTAAAAGCCAATTGCATTGGCATGTGATGAAATGAACATTCACGTAAAAAGGGGTGAGTAATTATGAAGGGCAAATGTGCTAAGACTAATGAATGTGGTGACAACATGATATGAGGCTAATGTGAAACATGAGAGCAATGACAAATGAGCGTAAGTAAATATTACCAAAACGTATTCACCTATGAGAGTGTAAAGTTAATGAAGAGACCAGTCTCTATGAACACTCTAATGAAAGTATTAAAGTTAATGCATACTTAATACAAATGATGAGATGAGAAATCATCTAATGAGCAATGGTGTCCTCATGCTAGAAGCCAACTTCTATGATGTACGAGATGAATGTAATGGAACTTTATAGTGAGCACCGATAGGCTAGCTATGAGTGATGATTACTTCTTTCGGGAAGGCAGAGGTTCGTGTAATTCTCATGAGATGAGACTGTCCGTCCAGACGGATATGGGTCTCCTTATATCTTCTAGTTTTTGAACCTATGCAGCGAACATAGGGATCTAGCAGGGTTCAATCCCCTATATACGCTAGCATGTTTTTGGTTTCACTTTGGCCGGTGATTCCACCTCTTTTCGGTGTGGGGTAGACACAGGATTTCATGGAGCTCACATGATCTAGGTCGGTTAAAGTTAAAGTTCTCAAAGAGAGAATGAGGCCAGCCTCATGTAATGCACACAATGAAATGAACCATACCAAGGGTGTTTGGGTAGGATAATCAAGAGGTGAACTAGACTTATGTAATGACACTAGGTCATTCTTAGTCATTGCACAGTGAACCCGATGAGAGTCTTAAACTATATCCTAGGTATAGCTGGTGTGTACACTAGCCTATGAATAAAATGAAATGAAGTACGTATGAATGAATGAAGCAGACTCTGTGTTTTGCTAAAGAAGGCTCCCTGGTTAAGGTCCCATATGTTGGGACCTCATTTTGGGAAGTCCTAATGTCAAGTCCATGATTCCAAGGTCTGAACGAATGATATGAAATATGTTATGTGTTATATGCAATATGTTATGTGTTGTGTGCGATATGATATGTATGATGATGCATGTTACTCTCATAGCATGACTTTCCTAATCCGATTTTGGCAAGTCCACTGACTTGACTTTCCATAATTCATATCGTTAGGAAAGAGCTCTTCTTAATCATGCATGTCCTTGGTGTGTGCTTGCATATACCCATACTTAGTACAAGTGTGTACTAATCCCATACAACTCTCTACCTTTAGGTGCAGGTGCAGCTGGATGCTAGAGCTTACGAGTCGACGGTGGAGTTATTTGGACGTGGAGCTTTCATCCGGATTTAGTAGGCCCTCATACTTCGAGGACGCTTACTATTTTATTCTAGCATTAGACGTAGACATTAGCTAGTGCAGTATGTTCCACTAGTGTTTCTTTCCCAGTTGTTTCCAGTATTGTATTGGTGCCATTTTGGCAACTTTATATTTTTATTCAGATATGACTATGCTTTTCATTTTATTATCTTGATATTAGATGGTTTTTATGAACGTTTATGAGTTTATGTAGAGAGTCTTATACGAATTCAATGTTTCTCACTATAAAGTCTAATTAAACAAAAAGTTCAAATTTTCCACTAAAATTAACCTAGATGAAGTAACGATGACGTATGTAGGCTTGTCTGGGACCTCTGAGAGGTCAACTACGCCGGTCTCCTCTGGGCTCTAGATTCCGGTCGTGACATAAAACATGTAGTAAAAAACAACAATTAATATTATATCCATAATTTAATGATTGTATAAAAAACATATCAGGATCTGTAATAATAGAATAAACAAATAAAGAAAAAATTGAGCTCAATGAATGCAGAGTGTGTCCTTGTTACTGAGTCTCAACAGTAGGAAAATATACAAATATTAATTTTGCAGAAGAAGAAGTTTTAGATCATATATTTAACTGTGCAGAAGAAGAATTTAAGAATATTCGTTATTTTAAAATGAGAGAACCCCCTCTATTTATAGCCTACAAAGGGTAGTGTGAAAAAATTCTAATGGTGTCTTACTTAAAAGGTCACAACTCTTCGAAAATTTCACAACATTTCAGAAAGATTACAACCTTTAATAAATGTTACAGTCTTTCATAAATGTCGCAACTCTTAATAAAAGTAACAACTTTTCAATAAAAGTCACAACTTTTCACAAAAGTGATAACTTTTCATGAAAGGTTATTCAATTCTAGTTTACCATTCGTTATATTAAAAGAAAAGACAAAATTACAAATCATAACACTATTTTGTCCAAATTTACATAATTTCATTTTACCATGGTTACATAGTGTCTTTTATTAGTGAATCAAATAAACATTTTCTCAGTTTTCTTCTTTGCAATTTTAGTTAGTATAACACTATCAATTACATTAAAATATTAAATATTTTTAAAACATATGTGTATAACTAATGTTTTTATCAAGAACTAAAGTTGCATAATCATACGATATACGAATAAGTAATATGTAGTCATTATGTGTTTTAAAATTAAAATGCAATCTTCCAAAATCCTAATTCGAGATGTAATATAGTTATGATAGTGTTTTGGAATTGAATTTGTGCACAAACAACACATTAAGGATCCTTGAAAATGATGAAAGAGAAGTAAGGGGAAATAGGAAAAAAGTTTAAAAGAAGTACTTTAGCGTGAGAGAATTGTCATTATTCTATATCAATATAATTATACTTAATTTCTAGTTTTAATTTTATCATTTGACTTTCTATTTTTTGCACCTTTTAATATTGACATTATTATGACAATAACAAAAAATCATATAAACTTTTCATCTTTTATCTCTTGGAGAAGAAAAGATTTCATTAGACAGTGTTGTAAATAAATGTATTATGTGAAAAATTATTTGTGAATTTGTATAGTTAGATTTACATACAATTTATACTAACAAATACTTATACCAAAAACTTTACAGAAACATAAACAACAATGTTTAAAATACATATGTACTAAAAAATAATAATTATTATAATAAGCATAAATTAATAATTGTAAAAAATAATATCAGGATTTGTGACAGTAGAACGAAACAAAAAGGAAAAATCGAGCCCACTGAATGCAGAGTGTCTCTTTGTCAGTGACTCACTCAAAAGGAGAAATGTACACAAATATTTAACAGAAGAAGAAGAAGAAGAAGTTCACAAGCTTTCATGAAAGTCGCAACTCTTCATAAAAGTCACTACTTTTCATATAAACCACAACTTTTCAATAAAAGTCATAACTTTTCATGAAAGGGGAAGACTAATTTTGGAAATAAATAAATTAAAAGGAAATGCTTGTTTGTTGTGGCGCCACGTAGACAGGCCTAGGGTTCTCTTATCTCTCTTTATATATGATTGTGATTTATCTCCTTCTTCTAACTTCAAATAAGTAAATTTTATTTGAAAAGACACAAAAATTGTATCAAATAAGGTACAACAGAGAGAGTTGTATTGTTCCTTCGTTCTATTTTATGTGAAGGTGTGTTATTATTTAGAGAGTCAAACAACTATTTTCTTTTATTGTAGTTTTTATAAATTTTGGAATAATCTACAAAAAAAATAGTGAACACCGACATAAAAATACCGACCTCCAGAGGTCGGTATTCCTGAAATACCAACCAAAAACTGACTTCCCATCTTAAAATGGAAATAGCTCGGTCGCTATTCAATTCCGACCTCTGGAGGTCGGTATTTACTCAACTTTCGAGGTCAGTTTGAATTCAAGTCGGTAAAATTCATTATTTTATTTTCCGACTTCCGGAGGTCACTTTTATATATTTGTTTATTTTTATTTTTATTATTGCCGTCTTGCGGAAGTCAGAATATTTAATTTTCAAATTTTGAAATACCTATCTCTGGAGGTCGGTATTTTTATTTCTTATTTTTGAGATTGCTACCTCCGGAAGTCAGTATTTTATTTGTTATTTTTTAGATTCCGACCTCCGGAGGTCGGTATTTTTATTTATTATTTTTGAGATTCCGACCTCTGGAGGTCGATATTTTTATTTATTATTTTTGATACTCCGACCTCGAGAAGTCGGTATTTTATTTCTTATTTTTAAGATTCTGACCTCCGAAGGTCGGTATTTTTATTTCTTATTTTTGGGATTCCGAGCTTCGAAGTTCAGTATTTTTATTTCTTAGTTTTGGGATTCCGACCTCCGAATGTCGATATTTTTATTTCTTATTTTTTAGACTCCAACTTTCGGAGGTTGGTATTTTTATTTCTTATTTTTGAGATTCCGACTTCCGATGGTCGATATTTGCTACAGAACTAGTAACATTTAGCTGCAATTTATTATCCCACCTACATATTTATATCAAAACAATCCAAAGAATTTCAAATAAGCTATTTCAAAATAAACTTCATCGAACCCAAAAAATTCAAATTGAGCTATTTTAAAATAAACTTCATCCAACCAAAACATCACCAATATTTTCAATATATACATTAAACTATTTCAAAATAAACTTCATCCAACTTCAAATAAACTAAAATACGATCAAACAATTACAAAAATATAGAAGTCTAAAATGTCAAATTGATACAACTACTCCACATCACCCTCACTCTCCTTATCAGACTTATCATTCTCATCACCCTCCTGATCAGATGCATCACCGCTTGCCGGACATGGAGGAAAAATATTTCCTGATTCAAAAAGAAAAGTTAGTTGGACCTCAAGCGTTGCATAGTATAACATCCTCCTTATAATATAAGTTAAAACATACAATACTCTAGATCGACATCCTGCTTATAGTATAATATACAACCTTTTTCACAACAATCAATTCTTATCGAGGACAATCCTAACTTAGACACCAATGCCTTTGCTTTATAATAAGAATCAGGAATCATTACATTAGGATCAACTAATTCTTTCATAAGATCTATCATAGAGTCAATTGCTCCTTGAGAAATATTATTGTCAGATTTGATACTCAACAATCTAATTAGACTAATTTTAACTTAATTCCAACACTATATTCACAAACTAAATCGCATTATATATTTTTACTTATTTGAAGAACTTAACAATTTTATAATTCTAATTAGTGTAGTTTTAACTTAATTCCAACAGTATAGTCACCAACTTAAAAATATTACATATCTTAACTTATTTGAACCACTTAACAACTTTATAAGTCTAATTGGTTTAGTTTTAACTTAATATCAACACATTATTCAACAATTAAATAACATTACATATTTTAACTTATTTGGAGAACTTAACAACTTTATAAGTCTAATTTGTTTAGTTTTAACTTAATACCAACACTTTAATCACAACCTAAATCAAATTACATATTTTAACTTATTTGAAGAACTTAAAAACTTTTAAAGTTTAATTTGTTTAGTTTTAACTTAATAATAACACTATATTCACAAACTAAATACAATCAAATATTTTAACTTATTTGAAGAACTTAATAACTTTATAAGTCTAATTAGTTTATTTTAACTTAATTCCAACCCTATAATCACCAACTTAAACTCATTACATATCTTAACTTATATGAACAACTTAACAACTTTTTAAGTCTATTTGTTTAGTTTTAACTTAATACCAACACATTATTCAAAGACTAGATCACATTACATATTTTAACTTATTTGAAGAACTTAATAACATTATAAATCTAATTTGTTTAGTTTTAACTTAATAACAACACTTTATCCACCAATTAAATCACAATATATATTTTAACAAATTTGAAGAACTTAACAACTTTATAAGTCTAATTTATTTAGTTTTAACTTAATGCCAACACTTATTCACCAACTAAATCACATTATATATTTTAATTTATTTGAAGAACTTAACAACTTTATAAATCTAATTTGTTTAGTTTTAACTTAATTCCAACACTATATTCACAAAATAAATCAAATTACATATTTTAACTTATTTGAAGAACTTAACAACTTTTAAAGTCTAATTGTTTAGTTTTAACTTAATAACAACACTATATTCACCAACTAAACCGCATTATATAATTTAACTTATTAAAACAACTTAACAACTTTCTAAGTCTAATTAGTTTATTTTAACTTAATTCCAGCACTATATTCACCATCTAAATCACATTACATATTTTTAACTTATTTGAAGAACTTAACAGCTTTATAAGTCTAATTTGTTTAGTTTTAACTTAATGCCAACACTTCATTCACCAACTAAATCACATTATATATTTTAACTTATTTGAAAAACTTAACAACTTTATAAGTCTAATTTGTTTAGTTTTAACTTAATATCAATACTTTAGTCACCAACTAAATCACATTACATACTTTAACTTATTTGAAGAAGATAACAACTTTATCTAATTTGTTTAGTTTTAACTTAATACCAACACTTTATTCACCAACTAAATCACATTACATATTTTAACTTATTTGAAGAACTTAACAACTTTAGTCTAATTTGTTTATCTTTAACTTAATACCAACACTTTAATCACTACCTAAATCAAATTACATATTTTAACTTATTTGAAGAACTTAAAAACTTTTAAAGTTTAATTTGTTTAATTTTAACTTAATAACAACACTATATTCACTAACTAAACCACATTATATAATTTAACTTATTAAAACAACTTAACAACTTTCTAAGTCTAATTAGTTTCATTTTAACTTAATTCCAACACTATATTCACCAACTAAATCACATTACATAATTTAACTTATTTGAAGAATTTAACAACTTTTTAAGTCTTATTTGTTTAGTTTTAACTTAATACCAACACTTCATTCACCAACTAAATCACATTACATATTTTAACTTATTTGAAAAACATAACAACTTTATAAGTCTAATTTATTTAGTTTTAACTTAATACCAACACTTTATTCACCAACTTAATCACATATATACTTTAACTTATTTGAAGACCTTAACAACTTTAGTCTAATTTGTTTATTTTAACTTAATACCAACACTTCATTCACCAACTAAATCACATTATTTTAACTTATTTGAAGAACTTAACAACTTTAGTCTAATTTTTTTAGTTTTAACTTAATATTAACACTTTAATCACAAATTAAATCAAATTACATATTTTAACTGTAAATACCCATTTGATCGTTTTGAGTACTAGAGCTTTTTATTTGATAAAATATTTTTCGATACATTATAAATCGGTGTTTTGGACTATTATAACTATAATTATGAAATTAGTGGGGGTAGTATTAATAATTAATTTAGTTGATGGTTAAAGAAGATAACATAAAATTAATAGTAGGTCACTTTTACCATTATTTTTATAATTAGCGAGATATATGAATTAGGATAAATAAATAATCTATAGAAGAACAAAAGAAAGGAGGGGAAGAAAAGAATTTGAGAAAGTGGCGTTGAATGAGAAAAGTCGTGAGCGCTTCTGGTGAGCAAAAATTTTTCATCTTTCAATATTAGATTATTGCTTATATAATTAGATTATTGTATTGTAATATGTTTAAGAAGAAACCGATGGATTGTTATTTCTTTAAAACCCACGTGAATTTGGTTAAAAAATTGAGACAAATGTCAGTGACCAGTAACCAAAGTAATAATTGTTTAAATTAAATTTAGTTCTATATGTTATTAATATGCATAGAGGCCATTGGTATTATTATATGTTTCGTATGGTAAAGAAGAATTGGATCTGAGACTTTGCTGCTTTGGCGGCTCATTAAATTAAGGCAACATATTGTTACCGTTGATAATTATCTACTGGGATTAGGGGTAAGTGGTGTATGATTGGATAAATATTAGAAACAACTCAATGATCAGGCATATCATATTAGATTAAGGTTACAAATATACTAGGCTTTAATTCGCAGTTAGAGTCACTAGTTTCATGAAATATTGAGTTTGTTCTTTTTAAAAGAACTATTTGATTATCACACTACGATTCAAGTTTTGATATATTGAGATAGGTAATTAAATATTAAGTGTATCGAATTATTTAAATTCTATTAAAGTTATGCTAATTGGAGAAATTAAGACATATCCTTAGGTTTAAACTTTAGGAAATTGGTTATAGAATTAGGTGAGTTTTTGAGTCTAGGCTAGACATAGAATAATATGAGTGTTTATAGACTCGTTAACTTACAAATTATGCATATATACTTGATAGATTTGAAAGGTTCAGAGGTATTGAGGAACGGAAAAGCATTGGAGATGTAGCTTGCTTGAATTCGGTTCTTCGGTGGAGGTAGGTTATGGTTTATGCTATTTGATAGTAAACTCTTAATAGTGATTGATATGCATTGAATGATATTGTGAAGTTTTCTATGTACTTGATTGTGTGGTTGTGTTTCTTCGTTGTGTGTTTTGTGATTAGTCTGAAATCCTGAGACCGTGGAATTTATATTCTTGAACCCTCCTTATCGAAATGCCTTGAATAAAGAAGGCTTGATGAAATATTATCAACGAATTGAAAGTGGTGATAATATATGATAAATTAATGATATTATTGGATCGGAGTGTCACGTTCCGACACGATATTATTGGATCGGAGTGTCACATTCCGACACGGTATAATTGGATCGGAGTGTCACGTTCCGACACGGTATAATTGCATCGGAGTGTCACGTTATGACGTGATATAATTGGATCGGTGTGTCACGTTCCGACACGATATAATTGGATCGGAGTGTCACGTTCTGACACAGTATAATTGGATCGGAGTGTCACGTTCCGACACAGTAATATTAAAGGAAAAGGATATTGAATTAATTTAATGTACTCAATCTCAAAGAACCCATTTATCAACGAACGTGGTGTGGAGGCATGAGTCCTCGTGTGTTCTTGATAGTGTGATTGATTACGTACTTGCTTTAGTTGTCACTTGTTCATGTTGTTTGTTGCTTCTCACCTATTAAGTACTATAGTTGATTTTATAATATTATTCTTTGTATATTAGTTACTATTTTGGGTTGGCCGATGATACTTACTCAGTACATGTTGCCTCGTACTGAGCCCTACGTGCATTTTTCTTTGTTTTCCTTATATGGAGTGCAGCAAGTGTACTGAAGAATTTGAATCGCCCTCAGATCTATCAAGTCTCGGCATATCAGGTTCAATGGTGAGATATTCATTCGAGCTTGGGTTGGATTCTCTCGGTCATTACCTGATGTCCTTAGTTTTCGGATACGAGTTACTTTATTTCATTTATTTTGGTGTCTTTGTTACTCTTATACTTAGTAATTGGAGATTAGATGTCCTTGTTGTGATGACTTTCAGGCTTTGGGAACAAATATTTAGTATATTTTTGAGCTTCCGCATTATGCTTGTAGTTTGTAAGTTGGGGTTAGATTCGTTGGTTCTCCCACCTAGGGGGTTAAGTGTGGGTTCCACTTACGACTCGCTTTGGGTCATAACATTAACTTATTTGAAGAACTTAACAACTTTTAAAGTCGAATTTGTTTAATTTTAACTTAATAACAACAGTACATTCACCAACTAAATCACATTATATAATTTAACTTATTAAAACAACTTAACTTTCTAAGTCTAATTAGTTTAAAAATTTAACTTAATACCAACACTTTATTCACCAACTAAATCACATTACATATTTTAACATATTTGAAGAACTTAACAACTTTTAAAGTCTAACTTGTTTAGTTTTAACTTAATACCAACAATTTAATCACCAACTAAATCACATTACATATTTTAACTTATTTGAAGAATTTAACAACTTTTAAATCTAATTTATTTAGTTTTAACTTAATAACAACATTATATTCACCAACTAAACCACATTATATAATTTAACTTATTAAAACAACTTAACAACTTTCTAAGTCTAATTAGTTTAGTTAAACTTAATTCCAACACTATATTCACCAACTAAATCACATTATTTATAACAACTTTTAAAGTCTAATTTGTTTAGTTTTAACTTAATACCAACACTTTAAGTACAAACTAAATCACATTATGTATTTTAACTAATTTGAAGAACTAAACAACTTTTAAAGTCTAATTTGTTTAATTTTAACAAAATAACAATACTATATTCACCAAGTAAACCACATTATGTAATTAAACTTATATCAGCATTTCATGACCAATTTCCCAATGCATTATATGTCGTAATTAAGCTAGACAATAATTTATTTTAATTTCAAAAGGTGTACAATCAATTAAGTAGAGAAAAATGCAAAGATTTAGTGGACAAATGAATTTAAATTAAGATCAACCATCAATGAATCTCAGAAATATTATCAAGCTATTACAGGTTCAAGTTCAATTATAAATCCATCCCAAAGTATATATTTTATTTTGAATACATAATCAACGAATTTCTATAATTTAAGGCAATCATAAGAATATATATATATATATATATATATATATATATATATATACTTCCACCGATTCAAAATTTTGGACTTCGCCGGAGCTCGCTTGGCCGAAGCTATTTTGATTAGTTGCTGCTGTTAGTTTTATGACACACTCACATTAATATTATTTTAGTTTAATATTTAATTACTAACTAAATTCTAATTCTAATTGGATAAGTGGAGAAGTTACTAACATGTGTGGAGAAGTGGAGAAGTGGAAAGTGGGGAAGTTAGTCCAACTACCCATTAAGTCTTCCACTTTAGTCATTACCTCTTCCAACTATCCACTATCTCCACTACTCACCATGATGGAAAGGTGAGAATGATGTTAAACACACTCTATTTAAAGGGACCTCTTTCTACCATAAAGATATAGTCTTATCCATCAAAGCTATTCATAAAGTATAAGTCAAGAGAGAGAAACAACTTCTGAAGTACCAAAAGAAAAGACTTTCGCTCAATGAAATCAAGAATTATAATGGTTGATTCAGGTATATATTCTTGACTGAATTATCATAGTAATACATTTATGTGAAAATCATATAGTTCTACTATTCTGAATTAATTGATAAGATTTCTGAAAGATTAGATTGTTTATGTTTTCACAATCATCAAAAAAAAATCATTACAACTACTGCTGTTGATATTGCGCTCACCGGAGTTCCTGTTACTACCTGTTGGAGCAATTGTTTGCAGGTTTTCGTTGATAGCGGCTTACCAAAGTTGCTACTTCGCCGTGGTTGTCGACGATCGCTGATGCTGGTGGCGTTAGCCGGAAAAGAGAAGAGAGAAAACTGTGTTTTCCAGCTCTCGCTGGCTGCTAACAATTGTCTCCGATTGCAGCGCTGCTTCTATGCCCTCTCTCACTAATCACTGCTGGTCGGAGCTCTGTGGCAGTTCGTTGGAGAGGACAAGAGGAAGAGAAGAGAGAGAGGGAGGCAAGGAGGAGGAGCGGCGGTTGGGAAGAGAGGGTGGGGAGTCGCTACCTCTGGCTTTCGCCGTAGAAATTGGAGAGGAGTGGGGGGCGGCTGATTTTTTTAGAAGAGAGGGAGAGAATGAGTGAATTTAGGGACTAGATCTTTTGACAGTTTAAAATTGGGAAAAAGAAGGATTTGATCTCAACCATTAATTTAATAATAGATGGAGGGGTAGGATTTGATCGTAAACAAATCGACCTCCAGATGTCGCTTTTATTAAAAGTAATTAGATATAATAAAAAAACAATACCGACCTCATGTTAAATTTTAAGATAAATAACAAGTAATCATGTTAATTAAATAATATTGAAGTCGAGAGCTATATATATATATATATATATAAGCTTAATTTTATAAATTTAATTTATCGATCAAGTTAATTTTATAAATTTAAATTATACACCTCCTAATTATATAAATTTAATTTTACCGATCAATGAAAGTTTATCAATATCAAATCTAATATATAAATCTCTTTAAATTGATTATGAATATATATTTACTTGATAATGTGTTTTCATATATAATTAATTTACATATTTCATACTCAAATGAAGTATCCTTTACATGTTATCATAATTAGGAAGTGATCACTACACTTTACATACATTCAAGATCGAAAGTGTTGATGTACCGTGGTTTTATGGCACTTTCAATGCTTTTTCCTTAAGTTTAGTGTGTGTATAAGGCCTTCTTGTAGTAGTTTTAATATATTTTTCTCTTTGTTTGCAGGAAAACTGTCCAGAATGAATACGCGGAAGAACTGCGCTGAAATTGCAGAAGATACGACCTACGGAGCCATCGACGGTCCGTCGACCCCTCGACGGTCCGTAGGTGGCAACCGTCATCTGAAGAAAATGCTGTTGAAGGAAGATCGGGGAATTCTGACCAAGTGTCGGGCTAAGGAAGCTATTGACGGACCGTCATCTCCACGACGGATCGTCCTGCACATCCGTCATTGCTAACAGAAAGTAGCCCCAGTACCCGTCTTGAAAAGATTCTAAGTGTGGATAAACGGAAGCCATCGATGGACCATCGTGCACTCAACGGACCGTCATCCTTGTCCGTCGATGGTAACAATGAGTGGGAGAAGAAAGCAGCTGAAAAAGAACCTATGTGTGGAACGACGGAAGGCCTCGACGGTCCGTCGGTCCGGTCGTCAACTCAGACGCGTTTTTGGGTAGATTTTCCTTAAATAGATTTCCTTTTTATGTTAGAACTAAATTATTATAAATACTTGTAAAAACCTCATTTTTGGGGTTAGACTCTTTGGTATTTTTCGGTTTTATTATTCTAAGTGTTGAACTTGAGATTTTGGGAAATATTCTACTTTCGGAATCATTTTTGCAAGACTTTGATTTATTCAAGTAATTTTTTTGATTTTCTTCAATCTCATCAAAGTAATTACATGAATTCTTGTCTAATCAATATGAATTTTGTGATTGTTAACATGGGTAACTAAATCCATAACTAGGGTTGTGGGAACCATGGGTAATTAGCAAAGTAAAACTAGCTAAAATAACAATTCTCGAATAGTTTCTTGCATGTATTGATAATTCTTTCGTTTAGAAGTCTTTTTTAACGAGTGCACGCGTTAGAACTCGCATTGTTGCTACTTGCCGGGTCAAGGAGGTAAATAATAAGAAAAGAATTATCAACGTAGATTTAGTATACACTATCTAGTAGGCTAGTGTCGATTGGTGCAAAGTAATAACTAAGCCATACATTGATTATGATGCTTAATATGAGGTAAAAGGTAAGGTTTACTAAAGTATACACACGTAGACAGACCAAGGTGCGGAGTGAAATTCACTAATTGCCTGACCAAGGAATTAGGGATATATAACTTATCACTTTGCATGCAAGATGCTAGGAAAGAGTTGTTATAGTTAGGGTTAATGCGTTATGAACTTAATGGGGAGCACTTACACCCTAGTTTCTCTCATCACTTGATAAACATCAAATATTTGAACTTGTTACTAGTTTACTTAGAATTAATTAAATAATTTTGTCACACAAAACCCCCATTTTTATTGTTTGTTTTTTGGAAAGGACTTGATTAAAATAGAAGTAATCGTAGATTAAAGTTAAGTCTAAACCATTTTTCTCGTGGGATCGACCCCAACCTAACATTTGGGTTCTTTACTTGATAAGACCACTTATACTTCTTTAGGGAAGTGTAATTTGAGCGTATCAAATTTTGGCGCTGCTGCCGGGGAAAGTGGCTTTTAGATTACTTTAAAGCACATTACCGAGTTTTAGTCAATAATTTCCTGATTTTACTTTTTCTTTTTCTTTTTGTTTCTCGCAGGTCTAGCTTTATTGTATGCCAGGTACACGGAGTCGAGGAGAACCAATACTTCCGCTTGATCCAGAACTAAACCGTACACTTCACAGAATGAACATTCAAAACAATCCTGCTTATATCGAGGAAAATATCAATTTAACATCACTGACTCTGATGGTCCACTTGTCCTACCTCCTCTTCCACATGGTCATACTTTCATGGTAACTAGTAGCTTAATGCAGATGCTCACAGCTAGAGGTCTGTTTTCTGGGCTACCATCTGAGGATCCACATGCTCACATCGCCAAACTGAGGTCGGTGTGTAAGAGTTGTGTAGGGAGGCTTGACTTGGACATGGACGTCATTGGGCTAAGAGTTTTTCCTCTCTCACTAACAGGAGAGGTTGCTATATGGTTTACTGAGCTTCCCTATAACTCAATCTATACATGGAACCAATTGAGGGATGTGTTCTTAGCTCGTTACTATCCGGTTTCAAAGAATCTCAATCACAAAGATAGGGTGAACAACTTTGTGGCACTACCAGGTGAGTCAGTAAGAAGTTCTTGGGATCGATTCACCTCTTTCTTGAGAAGTGTCCTAAATCACCGTATTAATGATGAGTCACTAAAAGAGTATTTCTATCGGGGGCAAGATGATAATAATAAAGCGGTGTTGGATACGATTGTGGGTGGTTCTTATGGGGAGTGTACTTATGCAGAGATCACTGAGAAGTTGGAGAAAATCTCCCGAAATAAAAAACCATGGAGGACTAGGAAGTCATATACTGGGAGAAACACTTTTTCAGTGCAATCTACACACAACCCAGCCGCAGATGATATTCGTGAAGAAATGGCTCAAATGATAACTGAGCTTGGGTTAGTGTTGAAACATATCACTGGGGTGTGGAGAAAGTGAATGCGCTGAATTATTTGACTAAGCCACCACCGCCGATAGATGAGTTTTACTATGAGGAAGATTCTTATGCAATGAATGAGCAGACGGGGGGTTCCCGACGTAACGCCCAAGGCTCCAATCAGGAAAATTAGCGCCAAGGTCAAGGAAATCAAGGTCGGAACTATGGGAATTACAACCGAGAGGGTCACTACGTTCGTGAAGGAAACTACAACCGCGACAACAACTTCAATCAGAGTAACTATGGAAACAGAAACGATCGAAGTGGGCCCTATGTTCCACCTCAAAATAGGGAAGTTGCTCCTAGGGATGGTGGAGGTAGTATGGCGCGAGTTGAAGATATGTTGCAAAAGATGATGAGAAGGTTTGACGCAAGTGATGAGCACACCAAGGAATTGAGAAGTGATTTGGCTAACATTGGGCAAAAAGTGGATGCACATGCAGTCTCCATCAAGCATCTTGAGATGCAAATGGCCCAATGGTCGTCTAATGTAAACCCTCGTCAACCGGGTACTCTTCCTAGCAACACTGTTCAAAATCTGAAGAATGATGGACATTGCATGGCAGTCACTACTCGAGGTGGTAAGCAAACCATAGATCCACCTATGCCGTCTGGCGTAGAAAATAAGATGAGAAAAGAAGATGAAGTAGTTGAAGCTAATGGTGAGTTGGTAAATGAAGCAGGAAAAGAAGCAGAGAAGCACCAAACGGTGACTCCCATTCCAAGACCACCACCTCAATTTCCACAAAGATTAGTGAAAAAGACCGAGGATGGTAAATATCGGCGTTTTCTCACTATGCTCAAATAGCTTTCCATCAATGTCCCTTTGATAGAAGCTCTTGAACAAATGCCCGGTTATGCCAAGTTCATGAAAGATATGGTCAGTAAGAAAAGATCGGTCAGTTTTGAGGATGATGATAGAATGCAGCATTGTAGTGCTATTGCTACAAGGTCTTTAGTGCAAAAGAAAGAAGACCCGGGTGCTATCACTATTCCATGTACAATTGGGTTATTACACTTTGCGAAAGCATTATGTGATCTTGGGGCAAGCATAAATCTCATGCCTCTCTCTATTTACAACAAGTTCGGTTTGTGTGACCCAAAGCCCACTGCGATGCGGCTACTGATGGCCAATCGAACGGTGAAGAGGCCTATTGGGATACTCCACGATGTGCTAGTAAAGGTGGAGTCATTCATATTTCAGGCCGATTTTGTGATTCTGGATTGTTAGGTCGATTTTGAGGTGCCTATTATCTTGGTAGGCCATTCCTTGCTATGGGTAGAGCCTTGGTTGATATGGAAAAAGGGCAAATGAAATTTTGGTTGAACAATGAAGAAGTGAATTTCAACATTTGTAGGTCCATGAGACAGAGTGGTGAGCTCCAATTGGTATCTGCCATATGTTACATGGTTGAAAAGTCATCTGAGGTACAAACAGAGGAGCGTCTGGGTGTAGAAGCACTAGCGGCAGTGATCATGAATTTTGATAGTGATTGCATTGAAGAGTATGTATCATTGGTAGCGACACTTGATCGAGGTGATGTTCGGTTTAAACCAAAGAAGTTAGAGTTAGATATGAAGCATCGCGAGTCTCCACCCGCAAAACCATCTATAGACGAGGTTCTAAAAGTAGAACTTAAAGCTCTACCACCTCATCTGAGGTATGCATTTTTGGGAAAAGGTGACACTTTGCCGGTAATTATTGCATCATATTTGAATGTGCATCAAGTTGAAAGTTTGGTGGAGGTGTTAAAAAGGTTCAGAAGAGATATTGGGTGGACTATTATGGATATTATTGGGATCCCTCCCTGGATTTGTTCACATAAAATCCAACTCATGCCCGATCATAAGCCAAGTATTGAGCATCAGAGACGTTTAAATCCACCTATGCAAGAGGTGGTGAAGAAGGAAATTATTAAGTGGTTGAATGCTAGAGTGATATATCCAATCACCGATAGTAGTTGGGTATGCCCTGTTCAGTGTGTACCTAAGAAAGGGGGAATGACTGTGGTCCCCAATGAGAAAAATAAGCTTGTCCCGATGAGACCGGTGACTGGATGGAGGGTGTGTATGGATTACCGGAAATTAAATGCATGGAACGAAAAGGACCATTTTCTATACCCTTCATCGATCAGATGTTGGATAGACTTGAAGGAAAGGGGTGGTACTGTTTTCTTGATGGTTAATCAGGTTATAATCAGATTTCTATTGCACCGGAAGATCAAGACAAAACCACCTTTACTTGTCCTTATGGGACCTTCGCATTTAAGAGAATGCCGTTTGGGTTATGTAATGCACCAGCCACGTTTCGGAGATGTATGATGTCGATATTCTCTGATATGGTAGAGGATACTATTGAGGTGTTTATGGATAATTTTTCAGTGGTTGGTGACTCCTTTGAGCGGTGTTTGAGTCATTTGTCCGAGGTTCTTAAGAGGTGTGAAGATTTCAACCTTGTGCTAAATTGGGAAAAATGTCACTTCATGGTGAAAGAAGGTATTGTATTGGGTCATCGCATTTCAGAGAAGGGTATAGAGGTTGATCGAGCTAAAGTTGAGGTGATAGAGAGACTTCTTCCACCCATCTCTGTAAAAGGTGTGAGAAGTTTTCTTGGGCATGCAGGCTTTTACTGGAGGTTCATCAAGGATTTTTCAAAGATTGCACATCCTTTGTGCAAGTTGCTTGAGAAAGAGTGTAAGTTTTATTTTGATGAACCTGTCTTAAGGCATTTGGTGAGTTGAAGGAAAAGTTGGTGTCTGCACCTATCATCATTTCTCCGGATTGGAGCAAGCCATTTGAGGTGATGTGTGATGCGACTGGGGTTACTCTTGGTGTGGTATTGGGACAAAGAAGGGACAAAATCCTTCATCCCATTTACTAAGCTAGTAAAGCCCTAAATGAAGCCCAAAAGAACTACACTGTGACTGAACAAGAGCTCCTTGCAGTAGTCTTTGCTTTTGAGAAATTTCGCTCCTATTTGCTTGGCATGAGGGTTATAGTGCATACTGATCATTCTGCTTTTAGATATTTGATGGCAAAGAAGGATGCGAAACTGAGGTTGATTCGTTGGGTATTACTATTTCAAGAATTTGACTTTTAGGTGAAAGATAGAAAAGAGACCAAAAATCAAGTTGCTGATCACTTGTCCTGATTAGAAGATGAAGCAATGATGGAGTCAGGTGAAAAGGGTGAAATTGATGATACTTTCCCTGATGAGCATGTATTAGCTGCCTCCCAAGACTTAATTCCATGGTTCGCAGATTTTGCGAATTATCTGGCTAGTGATATCGTCCCACCGGACTTGTCCTTTCATCAAAGGAAAAAGTTCATGCATGATGTGAAAAAGTTCTTTTGGGATGAGCCATACTTATATAGGAGTTGTGCCGATGGGCTTATTCGGCGTTGTGTGTCGAAAGTTGAGATGTTGAGTGTTTTGGAGGCATGCCATTCTTCGCCTGTAGGTGGACATTATAGTGGTATCCAGACTGCTCACAAGATCTTGCAATGTGAGTACTATTGTCCAACCATCCACCAAGATGATCATGAGTTCGCCAAGGCATGTGATAGATGCCAAAGAGATGGTGGCATTTCGAGAAAGCAAGAGCTCCCGTTCAATCCCATTCTTGTGATTGAATTGTTTGATGTGTGGGGCATTGACTTTATGGGCCCTTTTGTGAGTTCTCATGGGATGAAGTACATTCTTGTGGCAGTCGATTATGTGTCAAAATGGGTAGAAGCTATCGCACTTGCAAATAATGAAGGGAAGAGTGTCACAACGTTCTTGAAAAAGAACATATTTTCTAGATTTGGCACCCCAAGGGCTATTATCAGTGATAGAGGATCCCTTTTTTGCAACAAGCTTTTTAAGAGATTATTGGAAAAATATGGGGTTCGCCATAATGTGGCCACTCCTTACCATCCTCAAACTAGTGAGCAAGTTGAGGTGTCAAACAGGGAGATTAAGCAGATTTTGGGGAAAACGGTGAATGCTAGTAGAACGGATTGGTCAAGGAGGCTTGATGATGCTCTTTGGGCCTACCGGACAGCATACAAGACTCCCATTGGTATGTCCCCATATCAACTTGTATATGGGAAGGCTTGTCACTTACCGGTTGAATTAGAGCACAAGGCCATGTGGGCAATTAAGAAGTTAAAAATGGATTGGAATGAGGCTGTGGAACAGAGGTTAAACGGGTTGAATGAGCTTGATGAATTTCGCTTGAAGGCATATGAAAGTTCAGCCCTCTACAAAGAGAAGATGAAGAAGTACCATGACCAAAAGATTGAGAAGAGCGATGTTTTGGTTGGGGATTTGGTGCTTTTGTTCAATTCTAGGTTGCTCTTGTTTCCAGGCAAACTCAAGTCCAAATGGACTGGTCCCTATTTGATCACCCAACTATTCCCTCATGGTGCGGTTGAGTTGGAGAACAAGGAGGGTGTAAGGTTCAAAGTGAAGGGGCAGCGAATCAAAATCTATCTAGGGCATGCTTAGACGGCGAATGAAGTGATCGAGGCATACCATCTTGATGAAGTCTGAGTAATCAAGAGTCCTCTGTCGTGCCGCGACGTTAAATCAAGCGCTGATTGGGAGACAACCCAATATGTATCCTCTAGCCAACTATAGGTTTTTCGTGATTTTCTAGATATAGTTGCATTATTTTTGCTTTTTTTACTTATGTCACATCTGATTGTTCTTTTATTTTTCCTTAGAAGTGTTGGCTAGAGCGTAGAGTAGGGTCCGTGTCTAAAAAGTGTCCAGAAAACACAAAAAGATTAGCTTAATGGGTGTTAAATGGGCAGGGACCAAATCACCAGAATCTGCAGAAAATTGGTCTGGTGCACCCATCGACGGACCCATCGATGGACCGTCGTCCCTTCGACGGACCGTCGGTAGGATACGTCGTACCCAGGTATGTTCTTGAAATTTTTCTAAGTTAGGGCACTGTCGACGGAGGGTCAACGGACCATCGACTGACTTACGGTCTGTCGACGGGGAATCGTCGATCCCTCACTCACCAACCCGACCCGACCCGTCTGGCTACACATTAAAAGTTTTTAAACATTTCAGTTACCCACCTCTTCACATACCCCCTATAACCGTTTCCCTCCCTATTTCCTCTTATTTTCCCCATTTCCTCACCCATTAACTCCCATTCCATCATCATATTCCCCACTTCCCCCACTTCCACAAACTCCATTCTCTCCCCAAATCTTCCTTCTTCTTCAGTCTCCTTGCTGGTCGGTGTTCGTGGTTGGTGTTGCGGCTGTTCAACTACAAGTTTTCATACTCCCTTTGTCCTCCACTACACTTTCCAGGTATGTTCTTCTGATCTGCTAGATTAACTATCGTTAATTTTCATGATAACTTGATGTATTACCTTATGGGTCTTGAATTGGGGACCTCTTTTCATGCTAAAAACTTACACCTGAAGTCCTAAGTCCCTTAGAACACTGCAATTGAAAAGGATGGGGGTGTCTTGTTAAAAATGTGTTGTGTTTGCATGTTGTGTTTCAGACCTAAGGTTTTGATAGGCTGTAGAATCGAATGTTCAAACTATGAAAATTCATACCCTAGGAATGATAAAATGCTGGGTTAAATGTTAGGGACACTTAAGGTTTCCAAGTATGCTCTAAATTAGTACGTGGGGGAACCAAAATGGCTGCAAAATTCTTTCCCTGAAAGACAGAACGAGTCCCATCGATGGACCGTCGGTCCCTCGACAGACCGTCGTTGGGGTCCGTCAACCCCAACATCCCTTGTTTAGTCCAAGTGTCCATTGCGGACCCCACTGACAGACTGTCTTCCCTTCGATGGTCCGTCCTTCACAACCGTCGACGCTGTCAGAACCTTTGTTTTTGATGTTCTAAAAACATATTCTAAGTTTCTGTCGACGGACCCCTATGACGGACTGTCGTCCCGTCGATGGTCCATCCTGCACAACCATCGACGCTGTCAGAACCTTTATTTGTGATGTTCTAAAAAAAATATTCTAACTGTCTGTCGACGGACCCCTCTAACGGACCGTTGTCTCTTCGATGGTCCGTACTGCACAACCGTCGACACAGTCAGAACCTTTGGTTCTGATGTTCTAAAAAAATATTCTAAGTGTCCATTGACGGACCCCACTGACGGACCTTCGTCCCTTCGATTGTCCGTCCTGCACAACCGTCGATACTATCATATTCTTTGTTTCTGATGTTTTCAAAATAAAATATTCTAAGTGTCCCTCAACGGACCCCATGACGGACCGTCGTTTTTTCGATGGACCATTGATGGGTCATATCAGGCAGTGCTGCACTTCTGCACTACCATTCCATTCTGTGTTTTAATCTTGTGTTCGATGCTTTTGAATGTGTTACAAGCTTGTAGTAGTACTAATAACTTCTCTTTACAGGTACATATGGCACCCAAGTAGGATCGTGTCTACTCGAGAGGGTGTTCTAAGTCTGTCGCCCCGTCAAACTGGATGATCATAAGCTCAGACGATGAGCGTGACCCGGAGTACGTGCCACCAGGAACCCTCACTCCTGCCCGTGCTGCCCGCATCACCAGAGCCACGCCCACGAAGGTGGCGCCCAATGGAGTCACTGCCTCCTAGTCTGATGAGGAGCGCATTCTGACCGGCACACCTTCTGGGTCGGCTACACATTCTGAGGAAGCGTCCGTCTCTGTGGAGGCTTCCAGGTCTGAGGAGGATCCTGCCTCGTCTGATGAGGCTCATGTGTTGATTCTACTCCAGCACCGCAGACTATCGTCCCCGCTCCGGTTGCTGATCAGCCCAACCGGTGGTGTATCGAGGGTCAATATCACGTATATGCTGATGCCAAGGTGCCCAATGACAAGGGGGTCATGACCCGGACCTTGACACTCGAGAGGCGGGTTCTTACTGGGAGTCTTCCCAGTATGCCGGTCATCCATGATAAATTCACCAGACATCGGCTGGAGTGGACAGCTCGGAATGTGGGCCGCTATAGCGAAGAAATGGTGCGAGAGTTCTACGCCTCCATTGTGGTGACTCTCCGGTCTCAGTTGGACAGGCGGGCCAACCCATCCAAACATGCACCTCAGGAGTACTTCCGAGTCCGCGGCAAGCGGGTTGATATTTCTTTGCAGGCCATTCGCAGGTTTCTCTATGGCGCGGATGTTGATAACACCAGGACCCCATTCACCGCCGAGTTTGACTATCGGTGGAAGTTGATCAAGGATGGACGATTCCAGCATGAGCCAGATGTGAGTGACACCACGAAGCGGTGGATAGCACAGAACCTCTCCATGGATGGTGAGGCTACTGATGTGGTGATGGAGCCCAAAGGGAGCATCAAGAAGGCCAATCTCACCTTCCCAGCCAAATTCTTATGGCTACTGGTCCGACACTGTTTTTTCCCCACTGCTGCTAATAACATTGTCACTTGGGATCATGCAGTGCTGATGGCTGCCATGGTTGCGGGGTTCGAGGTGGACTTCGCGTGGCTGTTGCAGGCGGTGATGCATGAGAGGGACTTTAAGGCCACTACTACTTACCCCTTCCCGTGCATTGTCTTTGAGTTGTGCAGGAGTGCCCGTATGGCACATTGATGTGATCAAGACCCCATCCGGCAGTGGATATTGGCCTCATTCGGGATGAGGTAAATAAGTTGGCTCCCCACAGAGGGCCCCATCCAGAGGTGCAGCCGCTCGGTGAGAACCTAGCGGCCACAGTAGAGCAAGCCCAAGCGGCTAATCCGGCTACATCCGAGCCTACAGACACCACCCCGGTTGAGTCTATCCCGGGTGCTAGCACCGCTCCGAGCTCCTCCAACTCGACTCCATCTGCTACACTAGTCCCGCTTGCTAGGGTCCAGAAATTAGAGGCCCAAATGGCCACATTTCTGCATCACATCCAGCCTTGGATGCAGAAGTCCATTGCTGAGGCGGAGGAGCGGATATAGAGAAAGATGACCCAGCATACTGAGCGTCCACTAGCGCTTGGATGCATTTGAGTTGCGGGTTCTCGCTAGTCCAGCCCCTACATTGGATTTGACGACTGTCCAGGCTGCTGTGGAGCGTCTTAGAGCTTACTTGGATACCATAATGGAGGCTCGCGCGCCTGAGTCTAAGGCCCCTTCTGCAGAGCCTACTGAGGACACGGTGTTGACCGCCCTGTTTGCCACCACTACTGTGCCACCACCTCCCCCACGAGATCGTACCAAGAGGCACCGAGTTAGAGATGAGGATGATTCTCGAGCATGGAAGAAAAAGCGCACTGAGTTGGAGGCCGCGAGGAGAGCCTCGCTGATTGATGAGGAGGCCCGCCAGTTGAGGGTTCTAGAAATGGCTGCTGGGGCGTCTAGCTCCAGAATTGTTGAGGCTGAGAGGAGCATTACTGATGGTGTTGTTATTGCTGAGGACACCACTGATGGTGTCCCTACTACAGAGGGAGCGGCTTCCGGGAAACCGGATCCGCCAGCATGTTGATCGTCGGCGCTTTGCGACTCAGGGTTACTTCACCTACCACCCCATTTTATATACTTTTATACATTAAGGACTATTGCATGTCTTTTTGTTGGGGGTGGGGTAAATGAAAAGTGAGTGCGAGGGTGAAGTCTGAGTAGCCTAACTCACGATCCTCTCTTGGGGTTTTCTTGCCTATGTTGTTTTTCCCCAAGAGACTAGTTATTTTATTGTTGAACCGGCATGTTGGTATCTTTTGTACATAGTATATAAATGAAATCTGAAGCATGATGGCTAAATAAAATGATATCCTGATTTAAAGAAAATGCTTGCATGATTAGGCAGAGTGAATGATGAATATGTGGCTCTAAGCATGACATAAGGATACACCCCTGCATGAACCTTAATCTTAAGCTCGAATTAAGTGTCTGATAATCTAGTAGGGTAATGATGTGTTAAGTGAGTGTGAGAAAGTTGAATAGACCACATTTGGTACTGAGCTAGAACTTTCCCGGTTAGTCCTGCTAAAAGTAATCTGTAATAGACAATTAGGAAAGGATCATAGGCTCTTATTCAAAATAGTCAATCTTTAGCCTAGATAAAAGAAAACCGAATGAAATTAATCCATTCTTGATCCAAATGATTTGAGATTAAAATGAACCTTTCTTTTTCTACCCCAACTTATCTTCTGGGAACAATGTGTTGGCCCTGGTCTCTCCTTGGACATGTGCACCTCAGCTTACGCCAAAAGCAAAAGTTGAGGGTGGCTAATGCATAAAACAACCTTGTCGTGGCCTGACCCAACCTTGGGTATTGTGTACCTTGACTCATGGAAAAACCATGAGTTGAGGGTGGCTATTATGAGGAATGATCCGGAAAGTGGGGTTGAAAGAATAAAGAGAGAGAAATAAGAAAAGAAAACTGACTCAAGCAAAGTTGAAATCAAGTGAAAAATTGCAAAATTTGAAAGTGAAAAAATTTTTAAAAAAAATATAAAAGAAGAGTCACTTATATAAAAGGAGAAAAGCAAGGCAAAAGAATATAAGAAAATCAAGAATAGGGCGGAACAAACGACGAAAAGGTAGGACGCTTAACCGTTATGACAAGGAGGGCAACAAGTCACTAAAATGAATCCAAATGTACCCTACCTGACCCTGAGCCTACTTACAAGATAATAAAGTCCTATCGTGATCCTAAGAGTCTAATATGTTGAACTTAAAGCAGTGAAAATAAGGGCAAACCTATGGCAACAAGTATAAATGAGGTGTGAAGTTGTTCTGAGAGCGAGTGTTAAAAAAATAATCCTTATACTCAAGCTGAAATCATTGTGTGAAAAATGAGGATATTGTTTTGAAGTGAGGACACTAGTTGCAATACCGGAAAATTAGTACCTTGGTGAGAGATCAAAGAGGATAGATGTCGGTGTGTGGTGAGTCTGTGTCATGGTCTGATCCACATGAGCAAGCCTAATAGTGATAGCATGCATAAACATAATGAAAATAATTGGGATTGATATCCAGATGATTGCGAAAGCTAAAATAAGGATACTCTTGTACAAAGGGTTTGTGGTGAGTCATAGTGCGTCGCTTGAGGACAAACAACGAATTCAAGTTGAGGGTGTTGATGTACCGTGGTTTTATGGAACTTTCAATGCTTTTTCCTTAAGTTTAGTGTGTGTCTAAGGCCTTTTTGTAGTAGTTTTAATGTATGTTTCTCTTTGTTTGCAGGAAAACTGTCCAGAATGAAAACGCGGAAGAAATGTGCTGAAATTGCAGAAGATACGACCTACGAAGCCATCGACGGTCCGTAGGTGGCAACCGTCGTCTGAAGAAAATGCTTCTAAAGAAAGATCGGGGAATTCTGACCAAGTGTAGGGCTACGAAAGCTATCGACGGATCGTTATCTCCACAACGGACCGTCCTGCACATCCGTCATTGCTAACAGAAAGTAGCCAGTACCCGTCTTGAAAAGATTCTAAGTGTGGAGAAACGGAAGCCATCGACGGACCGTCGTGCACTCAACGGACCGTCATCCTTGTCCGTCGATGGTAACAGTGAGTGGGAGAAGAAAGCAGCTGATAAAGAACCTAAGTGTGGAACGATGGGAGGCCTCGACGGTCCGTCGGTTCGATCGTCAACTCAGACGTGTTTTTGGGCAGATGTTCTTTAAATAGATTTCATTTTTATGTTAGGACTTCATTATTATAAATACTTGTAAAAAACTCATTTTTGGGGTTAGACTCTTTGGTATTTTTCAGTTTTATTATTCTAAGTGTTGAACTTGAGATTTTGGGAAATATTCTACTTTCCGGAATCATTTTTTCAAGACTTTGATTTATTCAAGTATTTTTCTGGATTTTCTTGAATCTCATCAAAGTAAGTACATGAATTCTTGTCTAATCAATATGAATTTTGTGATTGTTAACATGGGTAACTAAATCCATAACTAGGATTGTGGGAACCATGGGTAATTAACAAAGTAAAACTAGCTAAAATAACAATTCTCAACTTGTTTCTTGCATGTATTGATAATTCTTTCGCTTAGAAGTCTTTTTAACGAGTGCACGCATTAGAACTCGCCTTATTGCTACTTGCTGGACCAAGGAGGTAGATAATAAGAAAAGAATTATCAACGTAGATTTAGTATACACTATCTAATAGGCTAGTTTCGATTGGTGCAAAGTAATAACTAAGTCATACATCGATTATGATGCTTAATATGAGGTAAAATGTAAGGTTTAGTAAAGTATACACACGTAGACAGACCAAGGTGCGGAGTGAAATTCACTAATTGCCTGACCAAGGAATTAGGGATATATAACTTATCACTTTGCATGCAAGATGCTAGGAAAGAGTTGTTGTAGTTGGGGTTACTGCCTTATGAACCTAATTGGGAACACTTACACCCTAGTTTCTCTCGTCACTTGATAAACATCAAATATTTGAACTTGTTACTTGTTTACTTAGAATTAATTAAATAATTTTGTCACACAAAACCCCCCTTTTTATTGTTTGTTTTTTGGAAAGGACTTGATTAAAATAGCAGTAATCATAGATTAAAGTTAAGTCTAAACCATTTTCCTCGTGGGATCGACTCCAACCTAACATTTTTGGGTTCTTTACTTGATACGACCGCTTATACTTCTTTAGGGAAGTGTAATTTGAGCATATCAAGTGTATAATAATATTATCTCGAATTTCATACCCGAATAGATTATAAGTTAGTTCTTCACCTCTACATCATAACATGAAATATTAAGTTCATGATTAGACGACGGACTTATAGTTTTGAACATTACTATATAAATATAAGTATAATTATATCTTAATTCATATCAACGTAGTTTCACACTCTATATATGAATTACAAATATTTTTTTATTTATTCAACGAAGTCTAACTTTTTATTGATAAAAGTATACAAAATTATTACACTTTTTAACAATTAATTTTAAGTTTCAAATGAAATTTTAGTATTATGCTAAATAGCAAAAATTATGACTAATAGAAATATTTTAAACAAACCAACCTCAGGATGTCGCTTTTATTAAAATGAATTAGATATAATAAAAAAATACCGACCTCATGAGGTCGGTATCACATTAAATCATATTAATGAAATAATATTTACATCGAGAGGTCAGTATTTTATATTAAGTTAGTTTTTAACTTATATAAAACCGTCATCCGTAGGACAATTTATTTTAAATTAATTGACAATATTATTTTTTTGAAAGCCACGATATAAATATTTAAATTAAAACTAGTTAAATTGCATTATATTTAATTTTACCAATTCACGGAAGTCGGTACTATAATATTTTTTGTTTTCTAATTTACGCAAAATCGTCCTCACGCGGTCGGTATTTAACTGAAATAACATTATCGATTTCATGAGGTCGATATTTGTATGAATAAAAAATACCGACCTAATGAGGTCGGTATTTGGATGAAATAAAAATACCGACTTTATAATTATTTAATCAACTTGAAGTTCAATAAAAGTTATTTTTCATATTTCAATTCATATTGTCGTTTCAGTTTATCAACAACACTAATAACTTGGTCCACGCTTTGCACGGTTATACTTTCTACTTTAAAATTTATTAGAATAGAACTTTTCTTGTATTTTGATGTTACAGTATTTTTGTTTAAGTTTTTTTTAAGAGTATAGAGGTTATTCAATTCTAGTTTACCATTTATTTTATTAAAAGAATAAGAAAAATTATAAATCATAACAATATTTTTTTCTAGTTTACATATTTCATTTTACCATGATTACATAGTGTCTTTAATTAGAGACTCACATAAATATTTTTCTGAATTTTCTTCTTTACAAATTTCGTTAGTATAACACTATCAATTACATTCAAAATACTAAACATTTTTAATATATATATATATATATATATATATATATATATATATATATATATATATATAACTAATGTGTTTGTCAGGAGCAAAGGTTCCATAATCATATGATATACCAATAACTAATATGTTGTCTTAACATGTTTTCCAAAATCGAAATTTCATATGCAATATAGTATGATAGTGTTTTGTAATTGAAGTTACTCTTATTAATATTAACGTTATTATGACAACAAAAAAATAGTATGAATTTTTGTGCTTGATCTATTGGAGAAGAAAAGATCTCTTTTGAGAATGTTGTTAAAAAAATGTATTTTTTATAAATGTGAATCTTCTTTAAGTGGATTTACATATAGTCTGTACTAACAAAAACTTATAACAATAATATCACATCCGGGGAGCACCCCCTAGAATTAACCGTCGTCGTCGTCCTCGGAGAGGACTAAGACTAGCCTATTAGCATTCATCATTACATTCATAGGTTAAAAAGTGCTAAAAATTAAAACTTTTCATCTACATCTACTTCATGAGGTTTACTTAGACCTCTTGCTTACACATAAAATATTCATAGCGAGTTTACTTAGACTCATCGTATAAGAAAATTACATAGTCTTCTATTTTTATGCCACATATAGATATCATACATAATATAGTCTTAATAGGGATGTCTCATATTAAACTATCTAAACGGAATAGAACAATATGGGCATAACCCTTACACAAATGTATAAATGCCACTTAGGGCTTAAACAATATCTTGAAACAACAAGAGTAAATGATCATCTTTACACTATAATAATGTAACATAAGTATAGTGAGAGAAACGCATCATCCTCAAAACTTGAGGACATACCCACACTTGGAGAAATGATCCAAGCCTTCTTTCAAAAGTGGTCACAAACCCTTCAACGATCGGACCCTAAAATATTGGGGAAAAGGGAGAAATAGGGGTTAGCACATCACTTGTACTAAGTATGGGAACATATGCACACACAACATAAAAATCATGCTAAAAGGGACATTTGATAAAACCATGCCAAAATACTTTAAAAAGCTTTATGCATTATCAATAAACACATATTAGACAATAATCATGAATATCTTAAGCCAATAGCATATTCACACAAGACAAACATACTCAAGTTAAGAAAAATCAACATGTTCATAGCCTAATAGAATTCATAGCCAGTGTAACTCTATCATCATGTCATAACCACAAAGCATATTCATGAGTCAATAACATTACAACATAAGTAAAACCCTTACCCATAACCCTTCACCAATTCTACTAGTGCAATGGTCAAGTAAAGCCCCATAACCCCACTCAACAAAAAAACTAACCGAAGAGTCATGAATAATGTCTAACTTCATATAACATATCATTATAAGTATTCATCCTCATATTTAGCAATATAGTCCATTAACATGAAGAATCAACATAAGCATAACATTTATTTCATAAGAGCATAAACATGAGAATATCCTTCTAAGACTTCCCTCAAGGCTAAATAGTGCTAGGTATAGGTAGAGTCACATACCCCTACCTAAACTAAGTAAAACCCCTTAGGTAATCCTAGTTAGAGTTTACTTTATTACCTTATTTTACTTTTGGGAAATCTTTCCTTAACAAACATAGACCACATGAGCTAATGTGGAATCCGGTGTCATGAAACCCCACACCGAGAGAAGGTGACTACTTGCCAAGGTATTACCAAAACATGAACATAGCATCTATGTGGATCCACTAGCTAGTATTCCTATGGGGGCAACATAGTTCAAGAACTAGGAGATGTGTTTGGAAACCTCTTTATGCTATATATATTATAGTCTCGAATCTCATGAGTACTATAGTGAACCTACCTTCCCTATGTGGGAAGGGACACTCCTTACTACTAGTTCACTTGGTTCTAAGATAGAGTCCCTTTTAAAATGTCTATCATTAATAATCATAACTTAGTTTAGGTCATAAGAGACTACTCCTTATATAGCCGTAGTTATTAGCTCAATAGGAATTGCATGAGAACACCTTTCATTACAACCCTCATATGTGAGTAAGTCATCATAATATAGTAAGTCACATAGGTATTTCATAACCACCCTTATATCATTACATCTTAGCATCATCTCACGATATACATAATCAAGACATTTCAATTGCATCATCGTACCAACACCTACTTAATTCAATCATAAGGTATACTTTATGTAACACCCCATACTCAAATCAAACCAAAAATCAGATTTTCAGAGCAAAACTGTAGGTCCAATAACGGGTACCATCTACAGACCGTAGTCTGATCTACGACCCATCTTCGGGTCAGTAGATTGTCACTACAGCCCTCCCAAAATTCAGCTCAGCAAAATCGACTAAGTCTCGACTCACGGACGGACCAACGGTCCGTAGATCAGACTACGGTCCATCAATGGTATCCGTGGATTAAGACTCTTACTACCCAGCCTCTGACATAAACGACGGATGACCAGCACAGACCGTCGTTCGATCTACGGTACATAGATCTGACCGTAGGTGAAACGTAGAAGTCAGTTAGGGGGAAAATGATGTTAGGTCAACTTAAAATGGTCAAAACTCTTAGCACCAAATGAAATAGGTGTCCTATTACATATCAAAAGATAGATAATTGAATTATGTTTCCATAGCCAATGAGTTACCTAAAATCCAACCTCCGAATAAAAAGTTGTGCCCATTTTAGTAAAGGCCTGTCGAGTAGAACCAACCTACGGACCCAAAAGACAGACCGTCGACTGAATGACGGCCCGTTAGTCCAGGTCATCGTTTGGTCCAACAACAATTAACTCAGGGGTCTTTTGGTCTTTTCCTACTTCGTTTAACCTCTAAGATACGTCATTTTAACCCTAAATCATCAGATTTTATTCCATTTAAGCCTAGAAACATAACAAGAACTTACCTAAGTCAGAATCATAAATTAAAACTTAGAAAATAAGAAACAAGAAAGGAGAAAAAGGTCAAGAACCCTAGTTCAAGAACGCAACAAGGTTCCAACAATTCCATCCCCAAAATCTAAATATTTCTCCGTGGATTTCATCAGCAGGTATGTGGGATTTCACTAGTGGGTTCCTTTCACCCATTAGGTCACTAGTTTTCAGTCAGTTCTTGATTCTATTATAATGATTAAAACTAGGGTTTGTAGAATTTCAGAAGATCATCATGAATTAGTTAAATATATGTTCCAAATCAGATTTGAAAGTTATTATTCAGTTTATCGCATCAATTCCAGAACCCTAGCTATGTATTTCTTTAGTTCTTCAATACACATGCTAGGTCATATATTTAAATTACTTCAGATATACATGCCTCAGTTATTTATGCAGAATATCAAATTAATTATTGCACTCTCAGTTTGAATGTTTAGTTTTCAGCTATCCAGTATTTACAGAAATTTAGTCATAATGTCTTAATCACTTAATTCATTGGGAGTATCATAATACTGAGTTGGACTAGGGTTCAACGTACCCAAATAGTCCCAGAACTACTAGCCAAGTAGGTTGTAAGTCCCCTCTGTGGGCATCAGTTTAGTGATCACGCCAGTATACCTTTATACCTCTAGCAGGGTATATTGGGTCCTCTCGATGGGGCGTATACATCGGACTCCACATTTAGCTCAAATGGTTTTATTATCGGCTATTAATAGCTCTCGTTGTTCAGTCCGACACTATTGCATTGACCATTTATGAGTATATCCAATATTCAATTCTAGAATGTTATAAATTGGTCATTGTATTTACTCAGCATTCAGTATATAATGTTCAAAAAATTTTAACTTGTTTTTGTGCTTGTTCAGTTATGTTTTAGTTTAGTTTTACTCTATCCCGAATGCTCAGTAACTTTCAAGTACTGACGCATACGTGCGCTACATCTTCTCGTGATGTAGGTTCAGGTTCTCAGCATCCAGATCACGCTTAGATCAACTTTCGATCTCCAGTTTAGTAGAATCAGCGGTGAGTCCACATTCTCTGAGGACAACAGTCATGAGCTTCATTTTAGTATTCTAGTCTTTAGTTTATGTTTTTGCTACACTTAACTGGGGCCTATCCTATAATTTCTAGTCAGTTGGAGGCTAGTTTCAGATATATTTAGTTTCAGCGTATTGTTGAGTTAATAACTTCTTTGTAGTAAACTCATCGATTTCCATATATCTCAGTTTTAGCATATGAGTATTCCCCATCTTTTTATTTAAAGTATGATTTAGCTTCCACATTAGTTTATTATATTTAGTATGCTCATGATCATGCTAGGAGGATTAACTTGGGATCACTTGTGGTCCTAGGTCTCGTGTCAATGTCTCGAGGGTAGCTCGGGGTGTGA
Source organism: Solanum sitiens (assembly GCA_016801875.1). Lineage (NCBI taxonomy): Eukaryota > Viridiplantae > Streptophyta > Magnoliopsida > Solanales > Solanaceae > Solanum > Solanum sitiens. The sequence continues at coordinate 101,874 of JABWTJ010000612.1, read as the reverse complement.
CAAACTTGATATTAGAGCACTAGGTTTAAGTGTCTTAGGATGTCTGAAAAGCCGCACTAAGTGGAGTCCTTGTCATGGGTGTGAATTGCACCACATCTATTGAGAGGGAGGCTATGAAGTGTTGTAGGAAAACTTCACTGTGTATTTACTCTTATTGTGCATAAGGTATGATGTAATTCCATTCTAACTTGACATTATATGTTTCAGATTATGACTCCTCGTAGAGTTAACGCTTGGAATGTGAATGCTAGGAATGCAAATGCAACTCCTCCAGTCCCAGATCAGGAAGTCTCCAATGGTGAATTAAGGAATGTCATTCAAATGTTGGCTCAGAGTGCCGCCAACCAAAACAATAAGCGGGTTCAAGCTCACGAGAATGGTAATGGTGGATCAATAGCAATCAGTGTAACAACCCTAAAAATGAATAAGATAAGAAATGCTTAAGGTGTCAAGAATGCTTGCGATTAGACCAAGGTTCACACCGGATTGATGCACGTAGAACCAGACCTCAGAACCCTTACTACGGCCAAGCCAACTAACTTGGGGAGTTAGTTTAGCTTGGAAAGGTTGGAACCAACCATGTAGGGCTCTCGAAAATGAAGATTTAATTGAAGGAGTCTTTACCGGACTTAAAAAGAAGAAATCTTATGTTTTGAGGGTCCAGGGGTAAAATGGTCTTTCCAGGCCAAGGGTAATATCATAATTACCCTAAGGAATTAATTAATTAATTAATTAAATTAATTAAAGAATCGGTTAGGGTTGTGTCGACCCGAAACAACCCGTTTCGTGATGGTCACTCCACCCGAGTTTGAGCCCCAATGGAAGCAACAAATTGGTGATTTAATTATTATTTAAAATCTGATTTTTGTAAGGGCATTATGGTCCTTTCACGTATAATTAATTAAATCAGATTTAAGGTATTAAGGAGAGTCCTAAATTGACTAAGTCATTATCTAAGCCTAAACAACTTCACACGTTTCACTCTCTCACGTCTATCACATTCTCACGTTCAAACTTTATAATTTCTCCCTGCCAAAATAAACTTCAAGAACAGAACAAATATTGAAGTCTTCACACTTAAAGAAAAACAAAAAAAAAGTCTAAGAAAACAAGTTAATCAAAAACGTTAAGGCAAGGGGAGATTTCAGTCGAGTTAGTGGTGAAACTTTAGGTGAGTTGGACGTGGTTTTGGAGAAAGGTTTGGGCATAAACTTCAACGTTTGAAAAATCAAATAAGGTATGGGTTTCTTCTCTCTTGGTCCCTTTCCCAAGAGACCCCTTAAGGTTCAAGATATTCATTCCGAAAACTAGGGTTGTTCCCCGTTGCATGTACCTGTCACTAGCTCCCATTGAATCATAGGTTGGGTATGTTTGCTGATATAAAGTAGGGATGAAATGTGTTTTCGTGATGTTTATGTTTAAGTATGCATGTTCGGAATTATGTGAATATTGAGTATGTTATCCAAAATTATGTGAAAAAAATGATGTGTCAGTGCAACGTGTGGCAGTGAATGCACTCACTATTGGAGGTGTGAAATAGCATGTTTAATTCTTGTATTTTATGTGCAAAAGTTGTACACAACGTGATGTTCATATGGGGTGTGAAGTTACTGATTTTTGAGTGAAAAACTCTTGGCTAATGTAACTACTAAACTACACCTAACAATACACTAAATGTTTTGTGAAATGCCCTAAGAACTAACGTGAAAAGGTTGATGAAAGAAAGCTAAAATTATGATCAAATTTCCAGCTTGGTGTACTCTAGTTTCGGTCAAAAACAAGGTTAAGAATCTGGGTTTTTAAATGAAAATAAAATAGGTGAGGTCACTGGGGATTGAACCCAAGACCTCACATGTGAAGGATGCTAAAAACGTAAAGGGGGAAATGGGGTTACGGGGAATTGAACCCGTGTGGCTATTGTAATTCGCGAAAAAAAGAAATGAAAAAGGGGGCTGGGGGAATCGAAATCGGGCTACTGGTTGGGAAAGGAGAGGGAGATAATTTAAGTAAATAAATGCGAGGCATGGGAATCGAACCCACGACCTCCATGCTGCGAATGAGAGAAGAGGAATTAAAGAAAAGAAAATGTGAGGCATGGGAATCGAACCCACGACCTCAGGGATAGAAGGGAGAAAGGCGAAATTAATTAAGAAAACAAAGTGAGGTTGTGGGGGCTCGATCCCACAACCTCACTGCCAAACGCCTAGCTTAGGCAGTTTTAATTAAAATAAAAGTAGGAGGCTGTGGGGGTTCGAACCCACAACCTCACAGCCTGAGCGAATTTAAAAATTTAAATAAAGAGGTTGTGGGGGTTCGAACCCACAACCTCCCAATTCCCAGCGAATGTAAAGAATAAAAATAAAAGAGGTTGTGGGGGTTTGATCCCACAACCTCTTGATCTAGGCGAAATGGAACAATAAAGTTTTAATGAAAAATAAAAAGGGGTTGTGGGGGTTCGAACCCACAACCCCTCGGCCAAATTAAGAGGAAAACCAAGGAGAAAATTAAAGATAGAATGTTGATGTTGGGGTTCGATCTAGAGTCCCAATGTCATGAAAACTAAAAATAAAATCAATGAAAAATGTAAATGTTGTCCAAGTGATTCGAACTTGGGTTCCCTTGACCAAATTTCCGTATTGATACATAAGTCATACGTGAATTAAATGTTCAAGAATAATGTCACCTACTTAGATCAAAATCAAGATCTTAGCATATATACAAGATACATAAGTCTTGTACTATATAATCTTAGGAATGTGTGAGTCACTTAACGAACTATGAATGAAGCCTCATGGCTTGTATGTATAGACCCATAAGTCTAGCATACGTTTAAAAATAAGTGAACCTAACATGTATGTAATGAAATGACGAAACCCTAGAAGGGTTAAGTAAGAGTGTGAAACACACAAATGGCCAAGTATATTGTCATATGATGAAATAAACATTCACGTAAAATGAGGTGAGTAATTATGAAGGGCAAATGTGCTAACTTTAATGAATGTGGTGACAACATGATATGAGGCTAATGTAAAGAGGAGAACAATCTCAAATGAGCCTAAGTAAATGTTACCAAAATGTACTCACCTCTGAGAGTGCAAAGTTAATGAAGAGACCAGTCTCTATGAACACTCTAATGAAGGTATTGAGATTAACACACTTAATACTAATTATGAAATGAGAAATCATCTATTGAGCTATGATGTCCTCATACTAGAAGCCAATTTCCATGACGTATGAGTTGAATGTAATGGAACATTATACTGAGCAATGATAGACTAGCTATGAGTGGTGATGCCTTCTTTCGAGAAGGGCGGAGGTTCACGTAACTCTCATGAGATGAGATTGTCCGGCTTGCCGGGTATGGGTCTCCTTATATCTCCTGGTCTTCGAACCTATACTGCCAATATAAAAATCTGGCGGGGTTAAATTCCCATGTACGCTAGCATGTTTTGGGTCACCTTGGCCGGCGATTCCACCTCTTTTCGGTGTGGGGGAGACACTGGATTTCATGATGCTCACATGATCAATGTCGGTTAAAGTTAAAGTTCCCAATGAATGAATGAGGCCAGCCTCAAATGAAGCACATAATGAAATGAATGATACCAAAGGTGTTAGGATAGGATAATCAAGAGGTGAGCTAGACTCAGGTAATGACACTAGGTTATTATTGATCATTGCACAGCAAACCCGATGAAAGTCTTAAACTACATCCTAGGTATAGCTGGTGTTCACACTGGCCTATGAATGAAATGAAATGAAGTACGTATGAACGAATAAAGCAGACTCTGTGTTTGCTAATGAAGACTCCCTAGTTGAGGTCCCATATGTTGAGCCCTCATTTTGGAAAGTCTTAATGTCAAGTCCATGATTCCAAGGTCTCGTGGCATATGAATGAATGTTATGAAAGATGTTATGTGTTGTATGCAATATGATATGTGCTATGTGTGAGATGTCATGTGTTGTGTGCTATATGATAACTATGATGATGCATGTTACTCTCATGGCATGACTTTCCTAATCCAAATTTGGAAAGTTCACTAACTTTCCTAATCCCAATTTGGCAAGTCCACTGACTTGACTTTCCATAATCATGTTGTTAGGAAAGAGCTATCTTTTCTCATGCATGTCCTTGGTGTGTGCTTGCATATACCAATACTTAGTACAAGTGTGTACTAACCCTATATAACTCTACAATTTTAGGTGCAGGCACAGGTGGACGCTAGAGCTACAGGTTGACGCTGAAGCTATCCGGACGTCGAGCATTCATCCGGACTTGGTAGGCCCTCATGCTTTTGAGGATGCTGCCATTTATATTCTAACTTAGTTTTAGAGTTGAGCTAGTGGAGCATGTTCCACTAGTGTTTCTTTCCTATTTTATTCAGACATTGTATTGGTGCCATTTTGGTAAGTACATCTTTATTACTATATTATACTATTTCTTTTATTTGATGATCTTAATATTAAATGGTTGATGGTGAACAATTATGTAATGATGAGAATGTTTAATAAGTATGTTAAGAAACAAAAAGTTTCAAATTTTTCCACTAAAATTAACCTAGATGAAGTAAGAATGACGTAAGTAGGCTTGTCTGCGACCTCTGGTGTCTAGATTCCGGTCGTGACAGTCAGGTTCCGTGACTTTGTTAGGATGAATCCTCCTGAGTTCTTAGGATCGCAGACCAGTGAGGATAAATTTCTTGGATGAGATAAAGAAGATATTTGAGGTAATGCAAGTCACTAGGAATGATCTGGTTGAGTTGGCATCATACAAGCTGAAAGAGATTGCTATATCTAGTACACTAGGTGGAAGGCTAATAGGGGTACTGATGCAGCTTCTATTACTTGGGATTGCTTTAGTGAGACATTTCTGGATAGGTTTTTCCCAATAGAGTGGAGAGAAGCAAAAGCCAAGGAATTCATCAACTTAAGGCAGGGTAACATGAAATTCAAAGAGTATGGGCTTAAGTTTAACCAACTCTACAGGTATGCTCCTCACATGGTTGCTGACTCCAGGGCTGAGATGTATAAGTTCTTGTATGAAGTGTCAGATTTGGTGAAAACAGAGTGCAAAAATGCTATGTTACTGGGAGATATAAATATCTCTAGGCTTATGACTCATGATCAGCAGGTTGAGGGTGATAAGCTCAGGGAACAAACCAAGGAGAATAAGAAGGCTAGGACTGAGAACTATCACTATTCTTAGCAGAAATCGAGTGGTGGAAATCGCTCACAGAGTCAACAAAAGTTTTCATCCCCAACCCCTTCATCACCTAGTGTTCCATCATCCAAGAACAAGTATGGTCAGAAGGTTAGGAAACGAGGCTCTAAGTCTCGGGGAAGTGTTTGAGGCACCAAGACTTACCCCACTTTCCCTAAGTGTAGTAAGAACCATCAAGGCGAGTGACTTGCAGGAAAGGAAGAGTGTTTTGGGTAAGGTCAGTCTGGTCACATGTTGAGGTATTGTCCTTCTAGACAAGGTCAAGGAGGTGGTAATGGTAGAGCTCAATCTAGAACTTCTACAGCACCAGCAAGTCACCCGACTCAACAGAGTAACTCATCTGGTACAGGTGGCGGTCAGCGCCAGAACAGGTTGTATGCTCTTCAGGCTCGCCAGGATCAGGATGGTTCTCCTCATGTAGTCACTCGTACGTTACGAGTCTTTGACCTTGATATTTATGCATTGTTAGATGAAGGGGCTACTCTTTCTTTTGTACCTCCTTACATAGCATTACAATTCAGTGTCAGTCCAGAAACTCTCTCAGAACCTTTCTCAGTCTCTACCCTAGTCGGTGACCCAGTTATAGCTAGACGGGTTAACAAAAATTGCCCTGAAAGTCACCTCAGCAGATCTTGTAGCGTTAGAAATGGTAGGCTTCGATGTCATTCTAGGAATGGTTGGTTACATTCCTGTTATGCCTCAGTATATTGTAGAACTAGGATTTTTTTTCAGTTTCCAAACGAACCATTCTTAGAATGGAAGGATAGTAGCTTAGCGCCTATGGGTCGATTCATTTCTTATCTTAAGGACAGATAGATGATCTCTAAGGGTTATCTGTATTATCTAGTTCGGGTTAAGGATTCTAGCTCTGAAACCCCAATTGTTGAGTCAGTTCCAATAGTTAGTGAGTTTCCAGAAGTGTTTCCAGAACATCTTCCCGGAGTTCCTCCCGAAAGGGAAATCGGCGTTGTAATTGATCTCCTTCCAGATACCCAACCTATTTTTATTCCTCCTAACAGAATGGCTCCATAATAGATTAAGGAATTGAAAGAGCAGTTGAAAGACCTTCTAGATAAGGGCTTCATTAGACCTAGTATTTCACCATTGGGTGCACTAGTGTTGTTTGTAAAAAAGAAAGATGGTTCTCTCAGAATATGCATTGACTATAGACAGTTGAAAAAGGTTACAATTAAGAATAAGTATCCCATCCCCAAGATTGATGAATTATTTGACCAACTTCAGGTTGTTAGTCACTTCTCAAAGATAGACCTCAAATCGGGTTATCATCATCTCAGAGTCAGAGATAGTGACATTCCGAAAACTGCCTTCAGAACTCGGTATGGTCATTATGAATTTGTAGTTATGTAGTTTGGAATAATCAATGTTCCTGCAGCTTTCATGGATTTGATTTATAGTGTTCAATCAGTACTTGGACTTGTTCGTTATCGTCTTTATTGATGATATCCTCATTTACTCTAGGAATGCGGAAGAACATGCAAGTCATTTGAGAGTTGTTCTGCAGACTCTTAGAGATAGCCAGTTATTTGCAAAGTTTAGCAAATGTGAGTTCTGGTTGTAGTCCATTTCTTTTCTTGGTCAAATTGTATCTAGCAAGGGGATCCGAGTGGATTCGCAGAAGATAGAAGCAGTGAAACAATGGCCCAGACTTACCTCTTCTATATATATTAGGAGTTTCTTAGGTCTAGGGGCTTATTATAGAAGGTTTGTAGGAGGATTTTCATCCATAGCCTCACCATTGACTAGGTTGACTCAAAAGATGGTCAAGCTTCAATGGTCAGATGATTGTGAGAAAAGCTTTGCAGAATTTCAAACTAGATTGACTATAACTCCTGTCTTGACTCTACTAGAGGGTTTAGATGGTTATGTGATCTACTGTGATGCATCTAGAGTTGGCCTAGGTTTCATGTTGATGAAGCGAGATAAGGTCATAGCTTATGCTCCTAGATAACTTAAGGTGAATGAAAAGAACTATCCAACTCATGACCTCGAGCTTGCAGCAGTGGTGTTTGTACTCAAGATCTGGAGACACTACTTGTATGGTGTTCATGTAGATATGTTCATTTATCATAAGAGCCTTCAGTATGTGTTCACCCAAAAAGAGTTAAATCTTCGCCAGAGGAGATGGCTTGAGTTCCTTAAGGATTATGATATGAGTGTGCATTACCATCTTGGTAAGGTGAATGTAGTAGCAGATTCTCTTAGTGGATTATTTATGGTAGTGTAGCCCATGTTGAGGAAGAAAGGAAGAAGCTAGTGAAGGATGTTCATACGCTTGCTCACTTGGGAGTTCGCCTTATGAGCATATCAAATAGTGGTGTAACAGTTCAGAATGGGGAAGAATCATCTTTGGTAGTGGAGGTTAAGTAAAAGAAAGACAGTGATCCAATCTTTCTTGAACTTAAGCGTGCAGTCCATAATTAGAGAGTAGAGGTTTTCTCCCAAGGGGGAGATGGTGTAGTTTGCTACGAGGGTACATTCTGTGTTCCTGATGTGGGCGAGTTGAGACAACATATTTTTGCAGATGCGCATAACTACAGATATTCTATTCCTCTATGTGCCAGTAAGATGTATCGCGATCTGCGGGAAGTCTATTGGTGGAATTTCATGAAGAGGGATATAACAGATTTTGTGAGTACGTGCCCCAATTGCCAGCAAGTCAAGGTAGAGTATCAGAAGCCAAAGGGTATGACTCAAGAGATCGACATTCCTACTTGGAAGTGGGAAGTTATCAATATGTATTTAATCACAAGGTTACCGCGTACTCGCAGACAGCATGTCTCCATTTGGGTGATTGTTGATAGGATGACTAAGTCTTCTCGCTTTTTGGCGGTCAAGACTACAGATTCGGCAGAAGATTATGCTTTACATTAATGAAATTGTGAGGTTACATGGGGTTCCATTGTCTATCATCTATGATAGAGGACCTCAGTTTACCTCTCATTTCTAGAAGTCATTTCAAAAGGGTCTTGGTACTCAATTTAGCCTTAGCACAGCATTGCATCCGCAGATGGATGGACAGGCAAAGCGTACCATTCAAACTCTAGAGGATATGCCGAGAGGTTGTTTGATCGATTTTAAAGGTAGTTGGTATGATCACCTTCATCTTATTGAGTTTGCCTACAACAATAGCTACCATTTCAGCATTCAGATGGCCCCTTATGAGGCACTGTATGGGCGTAGATATAGATCTGATGTTAGTTGGTTTGAAGTAGGTGAAGCAACTTTAATAGGGCCAGATTCAATCCTTTATGCTATAGAGAAAGTGCAACTCATTAGACATAGACTTAAGCCAACCCAGAGTTGTCAGAAATCTTATGCAGATGTAAGGAGAAAGGAACTAGAGTTCCAAGTTGATGATTGGGTCTTCTTGAAAGTGTCACCTGTGAAAGGAGTGTTGAGATTTGGCAAGAAAGGGAAGCTCAGTCCTAGATATGTGGGCCCTTACAAGATATTGAAAAGGATTGGAAAGGTGGCAGCAGTGCATCCAGTCTTCCACATCTCTCTCTTGAAAAAGTGTGTAGGTGATCCAGCCTCTTTAGTGCCATTAGAGAGTGTGGTGGTGAAAGATAGTCTTTCTTATGAGGATGTACCAGTTGAGATTCTTGACCGTCAGGTTAGAACATTGAGAAACAATGAAGTCACTTCAGTCAAGGTTTTGTGGAGGAGTCAGTCCGTAGAGGGAGCTACTTGGGAAGTAGAAGCAGTCATGAATGTCAAGTATCCTCACCTCTTTCCTTCCGATTCCACTCCAGCTTGAGGTAATAGTTCCTCTTCAGTTGTTTAGTCATTCATGCGTTAATTCAGTCTTAGAATCATGTTCCCTCAGTTTGTACTTGCATTTTCTGCGTATTTCCATGTTCTTGGAACTCAGTTCAATCAGAAATTTAGTCCTCAGTGTTTAGTAGTAGGGATTGAAGAGCTCTCCCTCTATTTAATCTAGTTTAGTCTTCATTCGAAGATGAATGTTCTCAAGGGGGAGATAATGTAACACCGTGTACTCAAAACAGACCAAAAATCAGATTTTCACAAAAACATTGCAGGTCCAATCCACGGGTACCTTCGACGGACCGTAGTCTAATCTACAACACTTACTGCAGGTCCATAGATTATCACTGCAGCCCCCCAAAAATTCAGCTCAGCAAAATCGACTAAGTCTCGACCCACGGACGAACCTACGGTTCGTCGATGGTGTCAGTGGATTGAGACTCTTACTACCCAGCCTCTGAAATGAACGACGGATGACCAGCACTGACTGTTGTTTGATCTACGGTCTGTAGGTCTTACTGTAGGTTAAAGTTAGCAGTCACTTAGGGCGAAAATGTTGTTGAGTCAACTTTAAATGATCATAACTTTTAGCACAAAATGAATTAGTAGCTCTCGTAATTCAGTCAGGCTTGTATATTCAATATTTAGTTTCAACATGTTATAAATTGGTCATTGCATTCAGTTATCTCAACATTCAGTATATCATGTTCAGAACATTTTTACTTGGTTTTTGTGCTTATTCAGATATGTTTTAGTTCACCTTTACTCTATCCTGCATGCTTAGTACCTTTCAAGTACTAACTCATACGTGTGCTACATCTTCTCGTGATGTAGGTTCAGGTTCTCAACATCTAGATCACGCTTAGATTGACTTCCGATCTCCAGTTTAGCAGAAACAGTTGTGAGTCCTTATTCTCCGAGGACAATAGTCATGAGTTTCAATTTAGTATTTTAGTCTTTAGTTTAAGTTTTTGCTAGACTTTTCTGAGGCCTGTCCCAGCATTTTTAGTTAGTTAGAGGCTATTTTCAGACATAGTTTTTTTCAGCTTAGTGTTGCGTTAATAAATTCTTTGTATTAAACTAATCAGTTTTCATATATATCAGTTTTAGCATATGGGTATTCGCCATCTTTTCATTTAAAGTATGATTTAGCTTCCGCATAAGTTTATTATCTTTAGTATGGTCATGATCATGCCAGCAAGGTTAGCTTGGGATCACTTATGGTCCTAGTTCATGTGTCTGCGTATCGGGGGTAGCTTGGGGCGTGACACTTCAATTCAACTTCATCGCCAAGTACAACCCACCATAATTGAAGTAATGGTTTGAGATCACAAGGACTTACCCAATCTCCTTCACATGTCATCATCCAAGGTTTTACCATCAACCATCTAATTCAACGCAACAATGGGTGTAATATCACCACACGATAGTGAATAACACAATAATGAAGTCAATTGCATCACTACAACTCAACTCAACAGTAGTTCATAATCTAGGGTTAGGGACTTAGGTCAATTTCATGATCTATTTCACATACTAGATTAACTCATCAAGAACTAGAATAATTGAATCATAATACATCATAATCTAAGCATAATAATCAAAATAAACCATAGATAATAAAATTTAGAAGATTAATTTCGTATTAGAAAGAAACTCATATGAAACCATCTTTTTGAAAACCAATTTTTGATGTACCCTTTGGGGAAAAGAATCCCAAAGGTGAAAGGACCCCATACGTTGTTTGTTGTTGAAGATTGATGGAGAAAAGAAACCTTCTTTCGTCCCTAAAGACCTTGACCTATCCCTTCAATAGAGTTATTCTTTTTTGGAGAGAGAAAGTAAAGAGAAGGAAGAGAAATTTGGGTTTGGGAATTGAGAGGTGTTAAGTGAGGTTTTATACTTAGGGTAGGTTATATAGTTAATTAAATAACCTAATTAACCAACCCATAATAACTAATTAAACCCCTAACTAACTAGCTTAATTAAATGATCCTTTTAAAAACTTAACAGACAATGCATGCCTTACCTACGAGACCCCGACCTACGGTCTGTAGGTCAGTCGACAGGGCCTTGGACCAACCGTCCTGCAGGTCTGTCATTTGCGACTGAGGCTATACATTTTGGCCATTTTTGGAAAATGGATAAGTGTCCATCGACGTAGGCATCAACACCCTGTCGATTGACCTATGCCTCGTTGCCTGCAAACGTAGGTAACACTGTCTTGTGACATCTTTTTGGCTAAAATGGACGAGTCCTCCTCAAGGACCCTTAGGGTGGTCCTTGGGGAGTCGTACCCGCACGTTTGGATCCTAAACTTACTATAATACATGTTACACACCTTTCCATCAAATTTCATCAATTTCCGACTCCTAAAACCTTGTCAAATGGACTAAGGCACACTAGCACCTCTTGCCCTAGTCTCCGAACAACATGAAAGTCCCTTGACGTCTTGACTCTAAAACTTCCTAAATGAATTTTATACAATATTATTGACCTTGAAACAGTGTTACTAACCTTAGACACTTACGTGAGGTTGTAGATTAGTTTTTGGACTTTCGGAGTGTTACAATTAACTTTACAGAAACATAAACATAAAAATAAGAAATAAAGTCTAAAACATGTACTCTAAACAACAAGGAACTCGGTGCCCTACTAGTGCCAGGTGCAGACTTGACCGGGGTGGTATCCCTGGGCTCACATGCGGCATGATCAACCCCTTGGTCTAACTCCACCGTCTCTGCCAAGTTCTCAATCAGCGTCTGCAACTCAACATGTGGCCCTCTCCGTGGTGCCGCCACATTAGCCTCATATCTGATGAGACTAATATCTACCATCCTGTTCGGTGTACGGGGAACATCACAATGTCAAATTGTCACTCCAACATCCCTGCAAAGCTGAAAAATCATGCAGGCAAAAGGGTAAGTGGTAGAGTGATTAAAATCCCTCTCATGTAGAACGGAGATCAACAACTTAGCAAAGTCGATCTCGAACCCTACTAACAGTGCTGCGCTACCATGACCGCTCTATCCCAAGTTAGGATATTATCTGCTGCGGTGGGGGATAGGCGGTGGTGGACCAAGAAGCAAAAGAACTTGGCTACGAAAGTGAGGTTGGCCTTCTTGATAAGGCCTTTGGGGTGTAGCACCCAATCTGCTCCCTCTCCATCGACAGACAAATGTTGTGCAAGCCACCTCTTGGTGGAGTCTCTCTGCTCTCTGGTGCACTGAAATTGGCCACTCTTGACCAAGCCCCATCTGTAACCAAACTTTGGGGTGAGGGGAGCCCACATAGCCTCTGTAGTCATGACGTACAGAAAATAGCAAATGGTGGTGGGAGAAATGTCCACCCGACAGCCTCTAACCACAACCTCTATGAGTGGGACGTGTTTGGCGGGGCTGCGACCGCCTGTCCAAAGCACCCCGGAGAGTCGCCGCGTACGAAGCATAGAACTCTCGCACCATCTCCTCGCTGTAGGACCCTACACTTATCGCCATCCACTCGAGCTTGTGGCGGGTAAATAAGCCATGCACCTGAGGGACTGTGTGCAGGATACCTATAAGAACACGTCGCTCGACTGTCAACAATTGAGTCAACACCCCCTTATCATTCAATATCTTGGCATCCCTGTAGACCTGGAACTGGCCATATATGCACCATCGGTTGGGCTCACCAGAAACCGGTACAGGGACCTCATGTTTGGGTACCGGAGCAGACTCCAAACTCTAGGCCTCATCATACGAGGCATGGTGGGTAGGCACATCTGGTAGGGTGGCTCCCTGTGATCCAGAACCGGAGTCAGTGGCCTAATTCGACCCTGTAGAGTGGGCCGACTCTGAACCGGAACCCTCTTCAGAGCCAGACGCTCTCTCTGAACCCGAGGTAGACCCAAACGGTGTGCAGGTCAGTGTGCGCTCCTCATCAGACTGGGAGGTAGTGACTACGCTGGACGCCACCTTCTTGGGCGTGCCCCGGTTGGCTCTAGCATCAGGTATCGGGGTCTGGGTGCCTGGGAGCACGTATTCTGGGTCCTGCTCATCATTAGACGAGCCAATCAACCTCTGGAATGGTGCCACGAACTTGGACCTCCCCCTAGAATAGACGATGTCTGGTTTTGGGGCCATAAGTACCTGAAACACACCTTGTCAGTCTCATTGTAATCAATCTACACAATCAACATAATCAAAACAAAATCTGGAGACACAACACACAGGTTATTGCAGAACTGCAGAACTGGTAGACGGGCACTATCAATGGCCCGTCGATGAATGGACGGTCCGTCGATAGTGTCCGTCGGTAGACACTTGGTAAATATTTGTCATTGACTTCATACCGCAGACCTCTCAGATAAAAACGACGAACGTACAGAATGGCCCGTCGATCAATCGATGGACCGTAGTCCACTTCCGTCGTCTGACACTTAAAATATTTTTTCATCTCACAAATCAAGGTTTTAGATAGAAACGACGGACGTACAGAACGTCCCATCGATCAATCGATGGACCGTAGTCCACTTCCGTCGTTGGACACTTAGAATTATTCAGAATTTCTCAGAAATCAAAGCTTCAGTTAGAAATGACGAACGTGCAAAATGGACCGTCGATCAATCGACAAACCGTAGACCACTTCCGTTGTTCCAAAGTTAAGCAAATTTTTTTAGGTTAGCCATCGAAGGACCCCATCGATGATCCGTCGATCAACCGACGGTCCGTAGATGGGGTCTCATTTTGTTGGTCAGAGATAGGTTTTTAGGACTTGAGTTTAAACCCACATATTGAAAATTTCAAGCACATCACAAGTTACACCCAACACATAGTACCAGTTAGAGGACCAATTTGTCATCCTTAGGACTTCGATTTTGCAAATTTAGACCATGGATACTATGAGACTATCAATCCCTAAGTCAGAAAACAACAAACATATTGAATTTACATATATTCCACCCCCAACCCATTCACTTTCTATCATTCTAAGGGACATAGAACCCAATTTTAATAAATGTAACATGCAAATTTGTCCCTAAGTCAAGACACACATACAATTTATTTGTTTGCACAAGCAAATGAATTAGAATATATTGAGCAGACGGAAAAGAAAAATTTGTAAACTGTAGTGGAGTGAATGAGTTGGTGATCTTGCAACACCTACCTACGTGCCTGCCTTCAAACACCGACCGGAGAACACACAAAGGAGACGGAGTAAAAACTGGGGGATTAGGTTTTTGGGATTTCTGGGAGTTTGGGAGAATTGGATTATTTTGGAAGAAAATGGAAGGAAGTGATTGTGTGAATAATTGGGAGTAAACGGAGAAAGAAGGAAATAAGGGAAGGGAAACGGTTGGGGGGGATTTAAAAAGGTGTGGGAAGGTGTAACAACCCTAAAAATGAATAAGATAAATGCTTAAGGTGTCAAGAATGCTTGCGATTAGACCAACGTTCACACGGATTGATACGCGTATAACCAGACCTCAGAACCCTTACTACGGCCAAGCCAACTAACTTGGGGAGTTTGTTGAGCTTGGAAAGGTTGGAACCAACCATGTGGGGGTCTCGAAAACAAAGATTTAATCGAATGAGTCTTTACCGAACTTGAAAGGAGGAAATCTTAAGTTTTGAGGGTCCAGGGGTAAAATGGTCTTTTCCCGGCCAAGGGTAATATTGTAATTACCCTAAGGAATTAATTAATTAATTAATTAATTTAATTAAAGAACCGGTTTGGGTTGGGTCGACCAAAAGTGACCCGTTTTTGCGAAATGGTGTCACCCGAGTTCGAGCCCCATTGGAAGCAACAAATTCATGATTTATTTATTATTTAAAATCTGATTTTTTGTAAGGGAAAAATGGTCCTTTCATGTATAATTAGTTAAATAAGATTTTAAGTATTAAGGAGAGTCCTAAATTGACTAAGTCATCATCTAATCCTAAACAACTTCACACGTTTCACTCTCTCACGTCTATCATATTTTCACGTTCAACTCTCTTATTTTATCTCTGCCTAACAAACGTACAAGAACAGAAATTATATCAAGAGTTCTTCACACTTGAAGAACTCACATGAAATTTTAAGAAAAACAAAGTAACCAAAAACGTTAAGGCAAAGAGAAGTTGTCCGTCGAGTGGTGTGGACGTTGAGGAGGCTTGGACTGATTTTGGAGAGGGTTTTGGGCAGCAAGTTCAACGTTTGAACATCAATTAAGGTATGGGTTTCTTCTCTCTTGGTATCTTTTCCAAGAGACCCCCTTAAGATTCAAGATATTTAATCCGAAAACTAGGGTTGTTCCCCGTTGCATGTCCCTGTCACTAGCTCCCATTGAATTATAGGTTGGGTATGTTTGCTGGTACAAAGTAGGGATGAAATGTGTTTTTGTGATGTTTATGTTTAAGTATGCATGTTCGAAATTATGTGAAAAAAATGATGTGTGTGTGCAACGTGTGGCAGTGAATATACTCATTGTTGGAGGTGTGAAATAGCATGTTTAATCCTTGTATTTTATGTGCAAAAGTTGTACACAATGTGATGTTCTTATGGGGTGTGAAGTTATTGATTTTGAGTGAAAAACTCTTGGCTAATATAACTACTAAACTGGACCTAATAATGCACTAAATGTTTCATGAAATGCCCTAAGAACTAACGTGAAAAGGTTGATGAAAGGAAGTTAAAAATTATGAATAAATTTCCAGCTTGGTGTACTTTAGTTTCGGTTAAAAAGAAGATTAGAATCTGGGTTTTTAATTGAAAATAAAATAGGTGAGGTCAATGGGGATTGAACCCAAGACCTCATATGTGAAGGAATGCTGAAAACGTAAAAGGGGGAAATGGGGTTAAGGGGAATCGAACCTGTGTGGCTACTATAATTTGCGAAAAGAAGAAATGAAAAAGAGGGCTGGGGGAATCGAAATCGGCTACTGGTTGGGTAAGAAGA
The DNA here is from genome assembly GCA_016801875.1 of Solanum sitiens. Classification (NCBI taxonomy): domain Eukaryota; kingdom Viridiplantae; phylum Streptophyta; class Magnoliopsida; order Solanales; family Solanaceae; genus Solanum; species Solanum sitiens. Next base: position 85,948 of record JABWTJ010000612.1, on the reverse strand, counting down.
GAACAAATAATTTAAGTAAATAAATGAGAGGCATGGGAATCGAACCCACGACCTCCAGTCAGCGAGTGAAAGAAGAGAAAATAAAGAAAAGAAAATATGAGGCGTGGGAATCGAACCCACGACCTCAAGGCTGGAAAGGAGCAGGCGAATTAAATAAGAAAATGAGGTGAGGCTGTGGGGGATCGATCCCACAACCTCACTGCCAAAAACGCCTAACTTGATAGTTTTAATTAAAAATAAAAATAGGAGGTTGTGGGGGTTCGAACACACAACCTCACAACCTTAGCGAATTTAAGATTTAAATAAGGAGGCTGTGGGGGTTCAAACCCACAACCTCCCAATGCCCAGCGAAAAATAAAGAGCAAAATAAAAGAGGCTGTGGGGGTTTGATCCCACAACCTCTTGGTTTAGGCAAAATTGGGCAACAAGATTATAATGAAAAATAAAAAGGGGTTGTGGGGGTTCGAACCCACAACCCTTCGGCCAAATTAAGAGGAAAACCAAGTAGAAAACTAAAGATACAATGTTAATGTTGGGGTTCAATCTAGAGTCCCAATGTCATGGAGATTAAAAATAAAATCCATGAAAAATGTAAATGTTATCCAAGTGATTCGAACTTGGGTTTCCTTGCCCAAACTTCCGTATTGATACATAAGTCATACGTGAACAAAATATCCAAGAATAATGCCACCTACTTAGATCGAAATCAAAATCTTGGCATATATACAAGAAACATAAGTCTTGTACTACATAATCTTAGGAATTTATGAATCACTTAACAAATTATGAATGAAGCCTCATGGCTTGTGTGTATAGACTCATAAGTCTAGCATACGTTTTAAAGAAGTGAACCTAAGATGTATGTAATGAAAGGATGTAACCCTAGAAGAGTTAAGTATGAGTGTAAAACACACTAAATGGCCTAGTGTATTGGCATACGATGAAATAATTACTATGTAATGAAATGACGAAACCCTAGAAGGGTTAAGTAAGAGAGTGAAACACACAAATGGCCAAATATATTGGCATATGATGAAATGAACATTCACGTAAAATGGGGTGAGTAATTATGAAGAGTAATGTGCTAATATTAATGAATGTGGTGACAACATGATATGAGGCTAATGTAAAAGATGAGAATAATCTCAAATGAGCCTAAGTAAATGTTACCAAAACGTACTCACCTATGAGAGTGTAAAGCTAATGAAGAGGACCAGTGTCTATGAATACTCTAATGAAAGTATGAGATTAACACACTTAATACTAATGACGAGATGAGAAATCATCTAATGAGCTATGATGTCCTCATACCAGAAGCCAGCTTCCATGACGTATGAGTTGAATGTAATGGAACTTTATACTGAGCACCGATAGACTAGCTATGAGCGGTGATGCCTTCTTTCGGGAAGGGCGAAGGTTCACGTAACTCTCATGAGATGAGACTGTCCGTCTTGCCGGGTATGGGTCTCCTTATATCTCCTGGTCTTCGAACCTATACTGCCAATATAGGGATCTGGCAGGTTAAATTCTCATGTACGCTAGCATATTTTGGGTCACTTGGGCCGGTGATTCCACCTTTTTTCGGTGTGGGGGAGACACTGGATTTCATGATGCTCACATGATCTATGTCGGTTAAAGTTAAAGTTCCCAATGAATGAATGAGGCCAGCCTTAAATGAAGCACATAATGAAATGAATGATACCAAAGGTTTTAGGTTAGGATAATCAAGAGGTGAGCTAGCCTCAAGTAATCACACTAGGTTATTCTTGATCATTGCACAGCAAACCCGATGAAAGTCTTAAACTACATCCTAGGTATAGCTAGTGTTTACATTGGCCTATGAACGAAATGAAATGAAGTACGTATGAATGAATGAAGGAGACTCTGTGTTTGCTAATGAAGACTCCCTAGTTGAGGTCCCATATGTTGAGCCCTCATTTTGGAAAGTCTTAATGTTAAGTCCATGATTCCAAGGTCTCATGGCATATGAATGAATGATATGAAAGAAGCTATATGCTATATGCAATATGTGTTATATGCAATATGTTATGTGCTATATGCAATATGATATGTGCTATGTGTAAGATGTTATGTGCTGTGTGCAATATGATAATTATGATGATGCATGTTACTCTCATGGCATGACTTTCCTAATCCAAATTTGGAAAGCTCATTGACTTTCCTAATCCAAATTTGGAAAGCTCACTGACTTTCCTAATCCAAATTTGGAAGGTTCACTAACTTTTCTAATCTCAATTTGGCAAGTCCACTGACTTGACTTTCCATAATCATGTCATTAGGAAAGAGCTATATTTTCTCATGCATGTCCTTGGTGTGTGCTTGCATATAGCCATACTTAGTACAAGTGTGTACTAACCCTATACAACTCTACAATTTTAGGTGCAGGCACAGGTGGACGCTAGAGCTACAGGTTGACGCTGAAGCTATCCGGACGTCGAGTATTCATCCGGACTTGGTAGGCCCTCATGCTTTCGAGGATGCTGCCATTTATATTCTAGATTAGTTTTAGAGTTGAGCTAGTGGAGCATGTTCCACTAGCGCTTATTTCCTATTTTATTCAGACATTGTATTGGTGCTATTTTTGCAAGTACATCTTTATTACTATATTATACTATTTCTTTCATTTGATAATCTTAATATTAGATAGTTGATGGTGAACACTTATGTATTAATGAGAATGTTTAATAAGTAAGTTAAGAAACAAAAAGTTCCAAATTTTCCGCTAAAATTAACCTAGATGAAGTAAGAATGACGTATGTAGGCTTGTCTGCGACCTCTGAGAGGTCAACGACGCCGATCTCGTCTGGGTCTAGATTCCAGTCGTGAAAAAGTTGGTATCAGAGCACTAGGTTAAGTTTTGAGAATAATGAGTTCACATCAACCACATTGAGTATTTTCTAAGTAATGGTAGTGAAGTGCACTACTATCCTGGATTAGAGACTGCATGATGCGTAGGAAAAATTTCCCTTCTTCTGATCTTATCGTGCTTTACCTAATATCTGATTTATTGGTGTTATGAGCGTGTCTAACATCAATTCTTATTATTTTCAAAGAATGAATACTATGAGAAATGTTGGTCAGAGGAGAGGAGGAGCAGCTGCTGGGAACTATCAGGTTCCACCCCAGGCTCCAGCTGAAGGAGTGGATATGCCAGTTAACCCAGCTGGGTTGACTGATTCTGAGGTGAGGGCATCTCTGGCCCAGATGGCACAGGCCATTACTATGCAGGCCCAGGCTATGACTGCCCAAGTCAACCGGCAAGATGTTCAGAGGGAGAACCCACCGGTTCGTAGCATGGCTGACAGGCTGAGAGACTTCATGAGGATGAATCCTCCTATTTTCACAGGGTCCAAGACTTCAGAGGATCCCCAGGAGTTTTTGGATGAGGTGCATAAGATTCTGGTGGCTATGGGGGCCACAGATGCTGAGAAGGCTGAGCTGGCTTCCTATTAGCTTAAGTATGTTGCACAGACTTGGTGCAAGATGTGACAGGATAGCCGAGCGTTTGGCGGAGTTCCAGTCACTTGGGAGTTGTTTAAGACAGCCTTTTTGGAGAGATTCTTTCCCAGAGAAATGAGGAAGGCCAAGGTTGAGGAGTTTATCAACCTTAAGCAGGGATCTATGACAGTCAGGGAGTATTCCCTGAAGTTTGTTAAGCTATCCAGGTATGCTACTTTCCTTAGTATCTAACAACAAGGATAAGGTGAGTACTGAAGTTTGTTAAATTATATAGGTATGCTACTTCCCCTGTGTCTAACAGCAGGGATGAGATGAGCAGGTTCCTCACAAGAATCAATGGAGATTTAGAGGAGGAGTGTCAGTCTGCGATGCTCCATGATAATATGGACCTCTCCAGGTTGATGATGCGTGTCCAGCAGGTAGAGGACAGCCGCGAAAAGAGGGGTATTCGTGATGCTAGGAGGCCTAAGCCTCAAGATCACGCAGGTTCCAGCCATGGAGGCCACAGAAACAATTTTGGCATCCGTGAGCAGCCCAGGTTCAAGAAGGGGCAACAGAGTTCTGGGAACTGTAAATTTCAGAGGAATACAGCACCTAGAGGAGGCAGACCTGAGCCCAAGAGGGGCAATGGAGGTGAGATGCAACGTCCTAAAAAGAATTATGCTAAGTGTGGCCGAGCTCACAATGGAGAGTGCAGACAGGGCACTAATGCCTGCTTCGGTTGCGGTAAGAGTGGGCACATGGTTAGAGACTGCCCACAGAACAGAGGTCAGGCTAGAGGTAATGCTCAGCCTAGTCCTAATCCACAGGGTGCAGCAGCAGTCGAGCCTCCTAAGAGGAACAGGTTTTATGCCCGGAAGGGCAGGGAGGGGCAGGAGAAGTCCGCTGATGTGGTCACAGGTATGCTGCAAGTATTCTCAACTTCTGTTTATGCTTTACTTGATCCAGGGTCTACGTTTTCCTTTGTAACTCTTTTCTTGCTCTCACTTTTGAGATATTGCCTGAAGTTCTGCATGATCCTATAGTGGTTAGTACACCTTTAGGAGAAAATGTAAGAACTGATAGAGTATACAAGGATTGCCTAATAGTTGTAAGTGGTAAGACTATGTGTGCAGACTTGGTTGAGTTACCCATGCATGATTTTGATGTTATTCTTGGCATGGACTGGCTTCACAGTTGTTATGCTTGCTTGGACTGTCGTAGTAGAAGTGGTGAGATTTCGTTTCCCTGATGAAGAGGAGCTAGTCTTGGAGGGGTACAACTCGAATCGTCCTAACCTCTTGGTTTCTAACCTTAAGGCCAATAAAATGGTGTCCAAGGGGTTGTTGTGTCATCTTGTGAGTGTTAATGATTTAGATCATGACATTCCTTCCATAGACTCAGTGCCTGTAGTGAATGAGTTCCTAGATGTATTTCCTGATGATTTGCCTGGAGTCCCTCCCCCTCGAGAGATTGATTTTGGTATCGACTTAGAACCCGATACTAAACCAATTTCAATTCCTCCTTACAGAATGGCTCCAGCTGAACTCAAAGAGTTGAAGCTGCAGTTAAAAGATCTCACTGACAAGGGTTTCATTCAGCCGAGCATATCCCCTTGGGGCGCTCCAGTGTTGTTTGTGAAAAAGAAGGATGGAACCCTTAGAATGTGTATCGATTATCGGCAGCTCAACAAAGTCACTATAAAGAATAAGTATCCACTTCCCATAATAGATGATTTGTTTGATCATTTCCAAGGGTCTAGTTTCTTCTCTAAGATTGATCTTCGTTCAGGGTATCATCAGCTTAGGGTTAGGGATGGACATATCCCAAAGACAGCCTTTCGTACCCGTTATGGTCATTATGAGTTCTTGGTCATGTCATTTGGTCTTATGAATGCACCTGCTGCATTTATGGACCTCATGAACCAAGTCTTCCATGAATACCTTGACTCTTTCGTCATAGTATTCATTGACGACATCCTTATCTACTCTAGGACCAAGGAAGAGCATGAACAGCATTTGAGACTAACCTTGCAGGTACTTAGACAACATCAGTTATATACCAAATTCAGTAAGTGTGAATTTTGGCTTAGATCAGTGACCTTCCTGGGTCATGTTGTGTCCGATCAGGGCGTGGAGGTGGATCCCAGGAAGACTGAGGCTGTGAAGAACTGGACAAAGCCTCTTACTCCCACTGACATGCGTAGCTTTTTGGGATTGGCTGGTTACTACCGCAGGTTTGTGGAGGGCTTTTCTTCCATTGCTGCCCCATTGACAGCTTTGACTAAGAAGAAAGCCAAGTTTGAATAGACGGAGACTTGTGAGAGGAGTTTCCAGGAGCTCAAGGACAGACTCACTTCAGCCCCGGTGCTTACTTTGCCTAAGTGTGGTGAGAATTACACTGTTTATTATGATGCATCTAGGGTTGGTTTGGGTTGTGTTCTTATGCAGGTTGGTAAGGTGATAGCCTATGCGTCCAGACAGCTCAAGGTTCATGAGAAAAATTATCCCACTCATGACCTGGAGTTGGCAGCCGTGGTGTTTGCACTGAAGCTGTGGAGCCACTACTTGTATGAAGTGCATGTGGATGTATTCACAGACCACAAGAGTCTCCAGTACGTGTTCACACAGAGGGAGTTGAATCTACGTCTGCGGAGATGGTTGGAGCTGTTGAAGGATTATGACATGAATGTTCACTACGATCCAGGTAAGGCTAATATTGTAGCTGATGCTTTGAGCAGGATGAGCATGGGAAGTACAGCCCACGTTGAGGATGAGAAGAAGGAGTTGGTGAAAGATGTACAGACTGGCCAGACTGGGTGTGCGATTGGTTGACTCTACTAGTGGGGGTGTTTCAGTTCATCCTAGTTCTGAATCATCCTTGGTAGTTGAAGTCAAGTAGGGTCAGCATCTAGATCATGTGTTGATGGAGCTAAAGGACTCAGTGTTGATGAAGATGAATTAGTCTTTCGCTTTGGGAGGTGATGGAATACTTAGATATCAGGACAGGCTGTGTGTACCAGATGTGGATGATTTGCGGACCAGAACTGTTGCAGAGGCCCATGGTTCCAGATATTCCATACATCCAGGTTCTACCAAGATGTATCATGATCTTCAGAAGATTTATTGGTGGGATGGCATGAAGAAGGACATTGCAGAATATGTGGCCAAGTGTCCTAATTGTCAGAAGGTTAAGGTAGAGCATCTATAGCTTAGCGGTATGACTCAGACTGATGGGCACGCAGGTAAAGCTTAGTACTGCCTTTCACCCTCAGATTGATGGGCAGGCATACCGCACCATTTAGACATTGGAGGACATGTTGAGAGCGTGTGTGATTGACTTCAGAGGTAGCTGGGATGACCATCTGCCATTGATAGAGTTCTCGTATAATAATAGCTATCACTCCAGCATTGGGATGACACCGTTTGAGGCACAGTATGGTAGGAGGTGTAGATCTCCAGTTGGGTGGTTCGAGGTTGGAGAGTCATCTATTTTGGGTCCAGAGATCATTCATGAGGCCTTAGAGAAGGTCAGAGTGATTAGGGACAGGTTGGATACTGCATACAGTCGACAGAAGTCATATGCAGATAACAGAAAATGGCCCTTAGAGTTTGATGTTGGTGACCAGGTCTATCTGAAGATATCACCTATGAAAGGGGTGATGAGATTTGGTAGAAAAGGGAAGCTGAGTCCGAGGTATGTTGGGCCATTTGAGCTCCTACAGCGTGTGGGTGATGTGGCCTATGAGTTAGCATTGCCTGCGGAGCTAGCTTCTGTTCATCCAGTCTTTCATGTCTCTATGTTGAAAAAGTGCCTAGGTGATCCAGCATCGATGCTACCTGTTGAAGGTTTGGGGGTTGATGAAGACTTGTCTTATGAGGAGGTACCTGTTGAGATCTTAGACAGACAGGTCAAGCGGCTGAGGAACAAGGAGATTGCCAAAGTGAAGGTATTGTAGAGAAATCATCTTGTTGAGGGTGCTACGTGGGAGGCTGAGGCCGACATGAGATCCCGCTACCCTCATCTTTTCAGCTCTTGAGGTTAGACTTCCTACTCTTAAGTCTATGTTTCCTTATCTCTCCATATTTTGTTGCTATTGCTTGACTGTGCATAGTGATTATATTATGATCTGACTGGCATTACGATATATAGTGGTAGTGTCATTCGGGGACGAATGTTCCTCAGGGAGGATAATGTAACAAGCCTAAAAATGAATAAGATAAATGCTTAAGGTGTCAAGAATGCTTGCGATTGGACCAAGGTTCACACGGATTGATACACGTAGAACCATACCTCAGAACCCTTACTACGGCCAAGCCAACTAACTTGGGTAGTTAGTTGAGCTTGGAAAGGTTGGAACCAACCATGTGGGGCTCTCGAAAACGAAGATTTAATCGAAGGAGTCTTTACCGGACTTAAAAGGATGAAATCTTAAGTTTTGAGGGTCCAGGGGTAAGATGGTCTTTTCCAGGCCAAGGGTAATATTGTGATTACCCTAAGGAATTAATTAATTAATTAATTAATTTAATTAAAGAACCGGTTTGGGTTGGGTCGACCCGAAGTGACCCATTTTCGCGAAATGGTGTAACCCGAGTTCGAGCCCCATTGGAAGCAACAAATTGATGATTTATTTATTATTTAAAATCTGACTTTTTGTAAGGGAAAAATGGTTCTTTCATGTATAATAAATTAAATCAGATTTTAAGTATTAAGGAGAGTCCTAAATTGACTAAGTCATCATCTAATCCTAAACAACTTCACACGTTTCACTCTCTCACGTCTATCATATATTCACGTTCAACTCTCTCGTTTTCTCTCTGCCTAACAAACGTACAAGAATAGAAATTATATCAAGAGTTCTTCACACTTAAAGAACTCACATGAAATTTTAAGAAAAACAAAGTAACCAAAAATGTTAAGGCAAAGAGAAGTTGTCCGTCGAGTGGTGTGGACGTTGAGGAGGCTTGGACTGATTTCGAAGAGGGTTTTGGGCAGCAAGTTCAACGTTTGAACATCAATTAACGTATGGGTTTCTTCTCTCTTGGTCCCTTTCCCAAGAGACCCCCTTAAGATTCAAGATATTCATTCCGAAAACTAGGGTTGTTCCCCGTTGCATGTCCCTGTCACTAGCTCCCATTGAATTATAGGTTGGGTATGTTTGCTGGTACAAAGTAGGGATGAAATGTGTTTTCGTGATCTTTATGTTTAAGTATGCATGTTCGAAATTATGTGAAAAAAATAATGTGTGTGAAACGTGTGGCAGTGAATATACTCACTGTTGGAGGTGTGAAATAGCATGTTTAATCCTTGTATTTTATGTGCAAAAGTTGTACACAATGTGATGTTCTTATGGGGTGTGAAGTTATTGATTTTGAGTGAAAAACTCTTGGCTAATGTAACTACTAAACTACACCTAATAATGCACTGAATGTTTCATGAAATGCCCTAAGAACTAACGTAAAAAGGTTGATGAAAGGAAGTTAAAAATCATGAATAAATTTCCAGCTTGGTGTACTTTAGTTTCGGTCAAAAAGAAGGTTAGAATCTGGGTTTTTAATTGAAAATAAAATGGGTGAGGTCAATGGAGATTGAACCAAAGACCTCACATGTGAAGGAATGCTAAAAATGTAAAAGGGGGAAACGGGGTTAAGGGGAATCGAACCCGTGTGGATATTGTAATTCGCGAAAAGAAGAAATGAAAAAGGGGGCTGGGGGAATCGAAATCGGCTACTGGTTGGGTAAGAAGAGAACAAATAATTCAAGTAAATAAATGGAAGGCGTGGGAATCGAACCCATGACCTCCAAGGAGCAAGTGAAAGAAGAGAAAATAAAGAAAAGAAAATGTGAGGCATGGGAATCGAACCCACGACCTCAAGGCTAGAAAGGAGCGAGCGAATTAAACAAGAAAATGAGGTGAGGCTGTGGGGGCTCGATCCCACAACCTCACTGCCAAAAACTCCTAACTTAATAGTTTTAATTAAAAATAAAAATAGGAGGTTGTGGGGGTTCGAACCCACAACCTCACAGCCTTAGCGAATTTAAGATTTAAATAAGGAGGCTGTGGGGGTTCGAACCCACAACCTCCCAATGCCCAGCGAAAAATAAAGAGCAAAATAAAAGAGGCTGTGGGGGTTTGATCCCACAACCTCTTGGTTTAGGCGAAATTGGGCAACAAGATGATAATGAAAAATAAAAAGGGGTTGTGGGGGTTCGAACCACAACCCTTCGGCCAAATTAAGAGGAAAACCAAGTAGAAAACTAAAGATACAATGTTAATGTTGAGGTTCAATCTAGAGTCCCAATGTCATGGAGATTAAAAATAAAATCACTGAAATATGTAAATGTTATCCAAGTGATTCGAACTTGGGTATCCTTGCCCAAACTTCTGTATTGATACATAAGTATACGTGAACAAAATATCCAAGAATAATGCCACCTACTTAGATCAAAATCAAGATCTTGGCATATATACAAGATACATAAGTCTTGTACTACATAATCTTAGGAATTTATGAATCACTTAACAAATTATGAATGAAGCCTCATGGCTTGTGTATATAGACTCATAAGTCTAGCATACATTTTAAAGAAGTGAACCTAAGATGTATGTAATGAAAGGATGTAACCCTAGAAGGGTTAAGTATGAGTGTAAAACACACTAAATGGCCTAGTGCATTGGCATTCGATGAAATGATTATTATGTAATGAAATGACAAAACCCTAGACGGGTTAAGTAAGAGTGTGAAACACACAAATGGCCAAATATATTGGCATATGATGAAATGAACATTCACGTAAAATGGGGTGAGTAATTATGAAGAGTAATGTGCTAATATTAATGAATGTGGTGACAACATGATATGAGGCTAATGTAAAAGATGAGAACAATCTCAAATGAGCCTAAGTAAATGTTACCAAAACGTACTCACCTATGAGAGTGTAAAGCTAATGAAGAGACCAGTCTCTATGAACACTCTAATGAAAGTATTGAGATTAACACACTTAATACTAATGATGAGATGAGAAATCATCTAATGAGCTATGATGACCTCATACCAGAAGCCAGCTTCTATGATGTATGAGTTGAATGTAATGGAACTTTATACTGAGCACCGATAGACTAGATATGAGCGGTGATGCCTTATTTCGGGAAGGGCGGAGGTTCACGTAAGTCTCATGAGATGAGACTGTCCGGCTTTCCAGGTATGGGTCTCCTTATATCTCCTGGTCTTCGAATCTATACTGCCAATATAGGGATCTGGCAGGGTTAAATTCCCATGTACGCTAGCATATTTTGGGTCACTTGGGCCGGTGATTCCATCTCTTTTCGGTGTAGGCGAGACACTGGATTTCATGATGCTCACATGATCTATGTCAGTTAAAGTTAAAGTTCCCAATGAATGAATGAGGCCAGCCTCAAATGAAGCACATAATGAAATGAATGATACCAAAGGTGTTAGGATAGGATAATCAAGAGGTGAGCTAGACTCAAGTAATGACACTAGGTTATTCTTGATCATTGCACAGCAAACCCGATGAAAGTCTTAAACTACATCCTAGGTATAGCTAGTGTTTACATTGGCCTATGAACGAAATGAAATGAAGTACGTATGAATGAATGAAGCAGACTCTGTGTTTGCTAATGAAGACTCCCTAGTTGAGGTCTCATATGTTGAGCCCTCATTTTGGAAAGTCTTAATGTTAAGTCCATGATTCCAAGGTCTCATGGCATATGAATGAATGATATGAAACAAGCTATGTGCTATATGCAATATGTTATGTGCTATATGCAATATGATATGTGCTATGTATAAGATGTTATGTGTTGTGTGCAATATGATAATTATGATGATGCATGTTACTCTCATGGCATGACTTTCCTAATCCAAATTTGGAAACCTCATTGACTTTCCTAATCCAAATTTGGAAAGCTCACTGACTTTCCTAATTCAAATTTGGAAGGTTCACTAACTTTCCTAATCTCAATTTGGCAAGTCCACTGACTTGACTTTCCATAATCATGTTGTTAGGAAAGAGCTATCTTTTCTCATGCATGTCCTTGGTGTGTGCTTTCATATACCCATACTTAGTACAAGTGTGTACTAACCCTATACAACTCTACAATTTTAGGTGCAGGCACAGGTGGACGCTAGAGCTACAGGTTGACGCTGAAGCTATCCGGACATCGAGCATTCATCAGGACTTGGTAGGCCCTCATGCTTTTGAGGATGCTGCCATTTATATTCTAGATTAGTTTTAGAGTGGAGCTAGTGGAGCATGTTCCACTAGCGTTTCTTTCCTGTTTTATTCAGACATTGTATTGGTGCCATTTTGGTAAGTACATCTTTATTACTATATTATACTATTTCTTTCATTTGATGATCTTAATATTAGATGGTTGATGGTGAACACTTATGTATTAATGAGAATGTTTAATAAGTAAGTTAAGAAACAAAAAGTTCCAAATTTTCCGCTAAAATTAACCTAGATGAAGTAAGAATGACGTATGTAGGCTTGTCTGCGACCTCTGAGAGGTCAACGACGCGGGTCTCGTCTGGTGTCTAGATTCCAGTCGTGACAGAAGGTAACTGAAAGGGTTATTTTAATATAGCCGGTCGGGTCGGGTAGGGTAGGGTCACTATTTTTTGAGAACTGACGATACCCCGTCGACTGTCCGTCGACTGGACCGTTGATTATGCCAAAACTTAGACAAAATTTTAAAACATACCTGGGATTTACGGACAGCATCGACGGTCCGTCGATGGAACGACGGCCCGTCGGTTGGTCCTTAGATATGTGCACTAGACCAATTTTTGCAGAATTATTGTGGTTTGGTCCCTGCACATTGAGTACCCATTAAGCCATTCTTTTTGTGTTTTCTAGACACTTTTTAGACACAGACCCTAAACTACTCTCTAGCCAACATACTAAAAAAAATCAATACATGAAATTGAGTAAAACAAAACAAAACAAAATAATGTAGATATTCTTACAAAGAAAAGAAAAACCTATTGTTGGCTAGAGGATACACATTGGGTTGCCTCCCAAAAAGCGCTTGATTTAACGTCGCGGCACGACGCAAGACCCTTGATTACTCAGACCTCATCAAGGTGATATGCCTCAATCACTTTATGGGCACTCTCCGCATGCCCTAGGTAGATCTTGATTGTTTGCCCATTTACTGTGAACCTTGCACCCTCCTTGTTCTCTAACTAAACCTCTCCATGTGCGAATACTTTAGTGATCAAGAATGGACCAATCCATTTGGACTTGAGTTTTCCCGGAAACAAGCGCAGCCTAGAGTTAAACAGAAGCACTAAGTCCCCAACCGCAAATTCGCGCTTCTCAATCTTTTTGTCATGGTACTTCTTCATTTTCTCTTTGTAGAGGGCTGAACTTTCATATGCTTTTAGGCGAAACTCATCAAGCTCATGCAACCCATTTAGTCTCTGTTCCGCTGCTTCATTCCAATCCATCTTCAGTTTCTTCATCGCCTACATGGCCTTGTGCTCTAACTCAACCGGAAAGTGAAAAGTCTTCCCATATACAAGTTGGTATGGATACATACCTATGGGGGTCTTGTATGCAGTCCGGTAAGCCCAAATAGCATCATTAAGCCTCCTTGACCAGTCTGTTCTATTAGCATTCACTGTTTTAGACAGGCTCTGCTTAATTTCTCTGTTGGACACCTCAACTTTCCCACTAGTTTGTGGATGGTACGGAGTGGCTACATCGTGGCGAACCCCATATTTCTCCAATAGCCCTTTGAACAACTTGTTGCAAAAGTGGGATCCCCCATCACTAATAATGTCCCTATGGGTGCCAAATCTGGGTAAGATGTTCTTTTTCAAGAACGCAGTGACACTTTTCCGTTCATTGTTGGCAAGTGCTATGGCTTCCACCCATTTTGACACATAATCCACCGCCACAAGAATATATCTCATCCCATGAGAACTCACAAACGTGCCCATAAAATCAATGACCCACACATCAAACAACTCAATCACTAGAATAGGATTCAAGGGGAGCTTTTGCCTCTTCGAAATTCCTCCATCCCTCTGACACCTATCACAAGACTTGGCGAACTCATGAGCATCTTGGTGAATGGTTGGCCAATAGTACCCACATTGTAAAATCTTGTGGGCAGTCCAGATACCACTATGATGTCCACCCACAGGCGAGGAACGACATGCCTCCAAAACACTTAGCATCTCAACTTCCGGCACACAACGGAGAATAAGCCCATCGGCAAAACTCCGGTATAAGTAAGGCTCATCCCAAAAGAACTTTTTCACATCATGCATGAACTTTTTCCTCTGATGGATGGACAAGTCCGATGGGACTATATCACTAGCTAGATAATTCACAAAATCGGCGAACCATGGAATCAAGTCATGAGAAGTGGCCAATACATGCTCATCAGGGAATGTATCATCAATCTCAGCCTTTTCACCCAACTCTCGCATAGCTTCATCCTCTAATCTGGACAAGTGATCGACAACTTAATTTTCTGTCCCTTTTCTGTCTTTCACCTCAAAATCAAACTCTTGCAATAGTAGCACCCATCTAATCAACCTCGGTTTTGCATCCTTCTTTTCCATCAAGTACCTCAAAGTGGAGTGATCAGTATGCACTATAACTCTCGTGCCAAGCAAATAAGAGCGAAATTTTTCTAAAGCAAATACCACATCAAGGAGCTCTGGTTCAGTCATAGTATAGTTATTTTGAGCTTCATTTAGGGCCTTACTTGCATAATAAATGGGGTGAAGGATTTTATCTCTTTTTTGTCCCAATACCACACCAAGAGCAACCCCAATAGCATCACACATCACCTCAAATGGTTTGCTCCAATCCAGGGAAATATTTATTGGTGCAGACACTAATTTCTCCTTCAACTATCCAAATGCCTTCAGACATGATTCATCAACATAGAATTTGCATTCCTTCTCAAGTAACTTGCACAGAGGATGTGTAATTTTTGAGAAATCCTTAATAAACCTCCGGTAGAAGCCCGCATGTCCAAGAAAACTTCTCACACCTTTGACAGAGATGGGTGGAGAAAGTCTTTCTATGACCTCAACTTTTGCTCGATCAACCTCTATCCCCTTCTCCGAGATGTGACGGCTCAATACTATACCCTCTTTCACCATAAAGTGACATTTTTCCCAGTTTAGCACAAGATTACAATCTTCACATCTTTTGAGAACCTCGGCCAAGTGACTCAAAAACCGATCAAAAGAGTCACCAACAACTGAATAATCATCCATGAACACCTCAATAGTATCTTCCACCATATCAGAGAATATCGACATCATACATCTCTAAAAAGTAGCCGGTGTATTACACAACCCAAAAGGCATCCTCTTGAATGCGAACGTCCCATAAGGGCAAGTAAAGGTGGTTTTCTCTTGATCCTCTAATGTAATAGGAATTTGATTATAACCCGAATAGCCATCCAGTAAATAATACCATCCTTTTCCCGCAAGTCTATCTAACATCTGATCCATGAAAGGCATAGAAAAATGGTCCTTCTCAATCCATGCATTCAACTTCCGGTAATGCATACAAACTCTCCATCCAGTCACCGGCATCATTGGAACAAGCTCATTCTTCTCATTAGGAACTACTGTCATTCCCCCTTTTTGGGCACACACTGAACATGGCATACCCAACTACTATCTGCAATAGGATATATGACTCCGGCATCCAGACACTTAATAATCTTCTTCTTAACTACCTCTTGCATAGGTGAATTCAAATGTCTTTGGTGCTCAATACTTGGCTTGTGATCGGGCATGAGTTAGATTTTATGTGAACAAATACAGGGTGGGATCCCAATAATGTTCGCAATAGTCCAACCAATGGCTCGTTTGAACCTCTTTAACGCTTTTACCAGACACTCTACATGTTCCATAGGTGGATCGATGGTTTGCTTACCTCCTTGAGTAGTGACCGCCATGCAATGTCCATCATTTTTCATGTTTTGAATGGTGTTGCTAGGAAGAGTGCCCGGTTGACGTGGGTTCACAGTAGTAGACAATTGGGCCATTTGTAACTCAAGATGCTTGATAGAGACCGCATATGCATCTACCTTTTGCCCAATATTAGCCAAATCACCTCTCAATTCCTTGGTGTTCTAATCACTAGTATCAAACCTCCTCATCATCTTTTGCAACATATCTTCAACCCGTGCCATACTACCTCCACCATCCCTAGGAGCAACTACCTAATTTTGAGGCGGAACATAGGGCCTACTTCGATCGTTTCTATTACCAAAGTTACCCCGTATGAAGTTGTTGTCACAGTTGTACTTTCCATCTCAAACATACTGGCCCTCTCTGTTGTAGTTCCCATAGCTCCGACCTTGATTTCCTTGACCTTGGCGCCAATTCTCCTTATTGGAGCCGTGGGAGTTTGGTCGGAAACCCCCCGTCTACTCATTCACCGCATAAGTATCCTCTTCATAGTAGTAGTCATCCACTGGTGGTGTTGGTTTAGTCAAGTAGTCTGCATATGTTCACTCACCATAAGAAACACCCGCAATGGTATCAACCACTGCCTTATTGTTATCATCTTACCCTCGATAGAAGTACTCTTTCAACGATTCATCATCAATGCGGTGGTTTGGGACACCTCTTACAAACACAGTAAATCTATCCCAAGAGCTACTCACCGACTCTCCAGGCAATGCCACAAAGTTGTTCACTCTATTTTTGTTGTTTAGCTTTTTGGACACTGGTAATACCGTGCTATGAACACATCCCTCAACTATCTCAAGTATAGATAGAATTATAGGGAAACTCAGTGAACCATATCGGGGCCTCTCTCGTCAGTGAAAGAGGGAAAACTCTTAACCCCATGACGTTTAAGTCCAAATCCGGTCTCCCTACACAACTCTTGCACACCGACCTCAGTTTGGTGATGTGAGCATGTGGATCCTCAGATGGTAGCCTTGAAAACAAACCCCTTGCAGTGAGCATCTATATCAAGCTACTAGTTACCACGAATGTGTGACTCGGTGGTAGAGGAGGTAGGACAAGAGGCCCATCAGAATCAGTGTTGTTCACGTTGCCCCTATTGAACTCTTGAGGGCATGGTACGGGAGGTTGAATCCTCAAAGCATCATCAAGTGGATTATCCGCAACCACTTGATTGTGAGCATCAACCGGTACTGGAGGCTGACGATTGATCCCATCAACAGGATTAGCAGGGTTTTGTTGATTATTCATTCTGTGGAATGTTCGGTTCAGTTCAGGATCGTATGGAGGCGTTGGTTCTCCTCGGCTCCGTGTACTTGGCATACACTATAGCTAGACCTAAGAGAGACAAAAACAAAAAGAAAAAGTAAAATTAGGAAATTGTTGACTAAAATTCGGTAATGTGATTAAAGTTAATATAAAAGCCAATTTTCCCGGCAGTGGTGCCAAAATTTGATATGCTCAAATTACACTTCTTTACAGAAGTATAAGCGGTCGTATTAAGTAAAGAACCCAACAAGTAGGTTGGGGTCGACCCCACAAGGAAAATAGTTTTGACTTAACTTCAATGTACAATTACGTTTATTTAGTCAAGTCCTTTCCAAAAACAGGTAATTAAAGGGGGGGTTTGAAACAAAAGTGTTTTATTATTTCTAATTAAACAAGTAGCAAGAGTGAAACTTTGGTGTGTATCAAGTTGTTAGAGAAACTAGGGTGTAAGTGTTCCCCATAGGTTCATAACGCGGTAATCCTAGCTATAACAATTCTTTACTAGTGTCTTGCATGCAAAGTGATAAGTTAGGTATCTCTAAATCCTTGGTCTGACATTTTGAGAATTTCACCCCGTACCTTGGTCCAGCTACGTGTGTCTAAGCTACTAACCCTTACCTTTACTTCATATTAAGCATCATATTCGATGTATGGCTTAGTTATTACTTCGCACCAATCGAAACTAGCCTATTAGATAGTGTCCCACTAAATCTATGTTGATAATTCTTTTCCTATTAACTACCCCCTTGGTCTGGCAAGTAGAAATAGGGCAAGTTCTAACGCGTGCACTCGTTAAAAAGACTTCTACGTGGAAGAATTATCAATGCATGCAAGAACCTATTTGAGAATTGTTATTTAGCTAGTTTTACTTTGTTAATCACCCATGGTTCCTACAACCCTAGTTGTGAATTTAGTTACCCATGCCTAGAAGAACACAATTCATAGTTAATAAACAATAATTCATGAACTTACTTTGACAAGTTTGAAGAAAATCCAGAAATTATACTTGAAACAGCAAAATTCACTTGAAAATTCTTTCCGGAAACTTGAATTAATTGCCCAAGTTGAAAAACAAATCTCCATAACGAAACTAATAAAATACTAAAAGAATCCAACCCTAAAAATAAGGTTTTACACCCTATTTATAAAAATATTGACCTAAAATAAAAGGAAAATAAATATGGAAAGTTTGTCTTAAAAACGCGGCTTCAATCGACGACCCCAGAGACGGTCCATCGATGAAATGATGGACTGTCGACTGCCTCCGTCGGTCCATACTTAGCATCTTTTTTTAGCCTTCACTTTGCATCTTCTTTGATCCAATCGACGGACCAACAACACGGTCTTTTGATTCACCTACGGTCCGTCGATGCTTCTCATTTTATCATACTTAGCTTTTTCTTCAACACCGGGAACTAGGACATTCTCTGATCAAATCGGCATTTTGCCAGGATTGTCTGTCGATCAACGGACGGACTGTCGATCTTTCCGTAGCCCTAAACTTATTCTGAATTCCCCGAGTTGCTTCTAGATGCCTGAATCTCTAATCGACGGTCTCCACCTACGGTCCGTAGATGAGACGACGGACCGTCGATGCCTTCGTGGGTCACTTCTGCACTAAATCATCCAGACTTCTGCGTTTTAGCTTTTGGAAAGATTTCCTTCAAAACAAAGATAAAACATATTAAAATTACTACAAAAAGGCTCTATACACACATCAATCTTAAGAAAAAAGCATGATAATAACCTAGGAACTATCCGATCAAGGCACACATGTGCAATGTATATACAAGGTCCCATACCCTTGTCCATACTAGTACGCCTATCAATTCATCCTAGTTAAGAAATACATAACATACTTCATGGACGTATACTTTACATGAATAGTAGTAGACATTAGTGCATGTGAGAATATCCTTTCATTAGTCACCATGAAAATATACTACTTGTAATCATGCATAAGGTGTGAGTGTGTTCATTGGTAAACATGATCACATAATGTCTATCAACATCACATTGAGGCAGCCACCCTCGTAATACCACAATGCACATTCAAGTATAGACCACACATCACATACTAGCATAGGAGACAAGGCAACTTTAACATTTGCATTCAAGACTCCTAACATTGGCTAATATCACACATTCATATAGGGTACATAGGTAAGGGGTCATTAACCATTATTACTTCATCAATGGCAGTACCTAAACAAACTTAACCCTAAAAACTTCATTCAATTAGAGTAAACATCATCAACACCAATAAGACTAGGCATGCGACTCCACATTGTGATCATCATAACCACACTCATAGTTCAAAATCTTGCCTTCAACGCAATGATAAACACACATAAGGATTTACAAGAAAGTAAACACCGCCACTATAAGTGGACCATATCACACAATGCCCTTCAAGGCCAACTCAACTAGCAATTCTATAGAGAATTAGAGAGAATAGGGCCAACTTACAATTTCTCCAAGCTTTGATCATCATTGATCAATACTCATATTTCATCAACAATTCAAATATAGGGCAGTAGCTAAAAGTACATTAACATAATCGAAATCACAACTCAACCATCATAAGATCAATATCACATTATGTATACTACATCATCAATTCTATAGGAAGTAGAGGAATATAGATCCAACTTACCAAACATCCAATCCTTGATCCTTATTGATTAATTAAACACAATTCATCCTCAATTAACATAGAAGACAGTATCTATAATCAATTTACTATAATTGAATCACACTACAATCAATCTAACATCAAGATCACAATAATCACAATATAGGCTTAATTGAGAAATTGGGAGGATCATGGGTTCATCATGAAATTGGATTAAAAATAACATTCAAAACAGTATCTAATCATCAATTCATTATTATCAAGCTTTTGAAATCGATTTTAGAAAGAACCCATGGCTAGATTGGAAGATAGACAATTTGATCATGAAATCTCTTTGAAAACCTTTGAAGGAGCTCTCTAGATGAATGGATATAAAAAGATGAAGGATCACCATAGCTCATTATAGAATAAAACCACGAAAAATTGATGAATAAACCATCAAAATCCAATCTACAAGTTGTTCTTGAGCTTCATCTCCAATGGAGGTTTCTAGAGAGGTTTCAATTGAGAGGGAAGCCTAATTTTTTAAGAATGAATTGGGTATGGGGTTTTGATCTTAATAACCAACTTAATATACCCAAAAATACATAAAATAAATGTCTAGGGTCAGGTTAGGATGTGGGGTGAATTTCCCATTCACCCCTTAATGAAACAATGCGGAGGCAGCAGAATGCAGGTTGCATCGACGCCCACAAACGACGCCTCGTAGATCCATCGGCAGTCGTGCTTGCAAACATTGTTTGGTTCTGAGGATCAACATTGGGGGCCTTCATCTCCTAGTCTAAGTATGGGACTACACCCCCCATCGACGGGGCATCAACAAGAATATTGATCGTCCTTGCTTGGACGTAGATAGACACTGCCAAAAGGCAGTGTCTAGGCTGTGTTTGGGGTCCTCCTCGAGGGACTTTTGCAGGGCCCGTGGGGATTCGTGTCTGGATGTTTCCAACGTAAATACACTTTTATACAAGTTAGGTACCTTCCATATCAATTTCAACCAAAACGAACACGTAAAACATGCCAAGGCACACCAAGACGCATATGCACGTGTCAAGGCTAACATTCGAACGTCATCGGACGATCTTGGACGTATGACCTCCAAATCAAGAAAATCAAGCATGCATACTGTAAAACACTTAATTAACATATTGTAAACCTTTTTACGCACATGTGAGGATCTAAGCACCTTATTTCATTTTGAGAGACCTTACAATGTTGTTTGAATATTGTTGTATATATCAATTACCAACACAGGTTTTGACCACTTAAACAAACAACTTCTTCCTCTCTTCCTATTAATGAAGTACGTTGCACATCTCACCAACCAGCCTGACAAGACAGTTGTGAAGATAATTTTACAGTTGTGCACTACTTTGGATCTGGACGGAGGTACTCTGCCAAGGACCGAGTCCCTGCATTTGTGAGGATCATCAAAACCCCTAGAATATAACATTTTCTCACTTTTGATGAAGACACACAAATACTTCTCTTGCTGAGTTTATTCGTTCATTTCCCTTTTCATCAGTCCTAATAATAGAAGACCCTTTCCTGGATCTGGTTCCTTGTTAGATCCCTAAGTTTGTTAAATCATCAAAACTAAACATCAACTCTAAACTAACGTTTCCCCCCTTTTTGATGATAACAAATTTATTTACATTTTCCCCCTTATGATCATGCCTTTTCAGGTAACTGATTGGTCCCCTTTTGGCATAATTCCTCAAGTTTGTCAAATCATCAAAACTTTACATCAACAACAAAATAGCAATTCCCTTTTTTGATGATGACAAACTTTTTTAACTTCTTCTACCTATGGGCATGACCATATCCTCTTCAAGTATCACTTCATCCCCATATCGGCATGACCATCTCGTCTTCAAGTAGCACTTCTTCACCCTATTGGAATGTCCATGTTATCATTGATCTCATAACATCATTGATTACCATCATTGATCTCATACCCTAACAATCTTCCCTTTTCTGACATCATAAGGGTTAAAGAGTTAAACAAGTTACCAGAAATGTAGTTTACAAAAATTCATGGCCACTTGGGCAAAACTGAGCATGAGTAAAAATGCATAAAGTAATGAGACAAGTCGGTAAAAACAACGTATTTTTCATTGATAAATAAAAGATCAACAATCATAGCATTGCAAATATTATTACGAATGAGAACAATAACACCCACTGCGTTTAGATTAAAAAGAAGAATGAGGATTGGAATTTAGGGACAGAGGGATGTCTTAGGAGAAAGGGATTAAAATATTAGGATTAGTAAAGCATATCCCTTAGCATGAATTTTTTTCAAAAGCATCTCCTAAGTTCAACATGTTTTGTTGCTGGAGGTTCATGTTAAATCTTTAAAGATGCCATTTCTTCTCAACCCAGTCCCTCTAATTAGATGTTTCGGAAGCTGAGCTTTTAGGCGAACTATTTTAGTATCCTGGTTAGCAATAGCAATTGTCAGAGCTTCCAACACAAGCCTGAGTTTCTCATGACAGAAATATTGGTAAAATCAAACTTACTCAAGGCCATCGAGATGAATAAGTCAATAACTAAGTAACCATTTAATTCCATTTTTTCATTTTTTTAAAAAGTCAGACATCCTCCCATGCAGAATACTTTGAGTTCTCAGAATGTCATCCCTTTTCCTTTTTTATCATCATCTTTTCCACGTTCTTCTTTTTGCTTGTTGGACCTGTTCCCTCTTCATACTAAAAATCCTCCATTTGACAATTCTCCATTAGGAACACTAGCTTTAAACATTTGAAGTGTTTCGAGAGAGGAGAAAACAGGGTTTTGAAAAACTCTAAATTTTGAAAGGGGATTTGAATTTTTCTGAGGAGATAGAAAGAAATAAGACATATAAAGAAAGTGAAAGGAAGTGTCATTTTGGAACTCAAATGATGAAAAATGGTAAAATCTATAATGACATATATGTGGCAATTGCAACAGTTTTCATGCATAATTCAAAATGCAATCTTAAGAGTGCTAACCTTCGAGTACGGGAGGGTCCCTCTCTATTGTTTTGATGTGATTGCCTAAATATGTGTTGAACTTCTTTTTCGTTCAGCCCTTTTACCATGTGTGTATACCTACAACATGTATGAAACTGAACTTTCTAACACATATATAACTGAAAAACAAGGACATCTGCTCCCTTTGCATAGTTATGAGAGGTTTGATTGCTTCAGGTAGGATCCATTCAGTTCAATTTCAGCATCCCAACTTCAATTTCTTTTATCTTGACCAGTTCCCTCGTCCGAGGTTTTGTGAAGATTTCATTGATTTGATCCTGATCTTACACAATTACAAGTTGATACTTCCTTTCTCAACATTATCCTTCAGAAAGTGATATCTCACATCAATATGTTTTGTCCTTTTATGGCAGACTAAGTTCTTAGCCATGGTGAAAGCACTCGTGATAGCACATATGAGAGAAATAGTTTGAGTAACCACTCTAAGAACTTCACGTTGTTGTTTGATCCACATGAGCTAAGCATGCTAACATGCATATGTTATATAGTTTTCCTCAGTTTTTGAAAGAGCAACAAAATCTTGCCTTTTTTCATGAATGTTATATGATCCAATAAAATGAGCCATTCGTGCTCTTTCTATTACCCAAAATAATCAACATTGCCATATTTCTTCAATCACCACAAAATCTCATGATGGATAGAGTAGAATCAGGTCCTTGTCTTCACCAAAAGCCTTAGGATTCTCTAAGCCGCTTTCAAATGTGATTCTGTTGGACAAGCTTGGAATCTTGCATGATAACTAAAACTTTTATATTTTACATTTGTTCCATTTGCATCAAACTTCAAGTTGGTCCCCTGAGAAGTGTCAACTGTCTTATCATCCATAATATGAAGTTTCTTTAGCAACTTGGTGTACATATCTTGAAAAATGGAGGTACCCTTAGAAGTTTTCTTGATCTACAACTCCAAGAAGAAATTTAATTCTCCCATCATGCTCACTACTCATGATTTCAACATAACCTCTTTTGAAACCATTGTTAAAGGGGAACTTGGACAACCTGTCAGCTGTTCGAGGAACCGAGTGTCACACTTTTCGTCTTTCAAACTAAGCTTGATCAACTTCTTCATTATAACCTTCACAATTCACATTATCGGTTTGAGTAACATCAACTTTGTTCAACATTGTCTATCGGCCAGGTCCCTCATCAGTTTCATGATCTTCATTAGATTTTTTTGGGGTGAATAATATCTAGTCCTTGGGTGCAAGGTTCACACACCTTCTCATTGTCGAACATAAGGTTAGATAGGCCACGAACCAGGTCCATGTTCTTGAACTTTCTAGCCGTCAAGATCACCTCCTTTGTTGACAAATTTTTAACAATGTACTTTACAAATAGAAATCTGACTTCATTGCCTTTATCACAAATTTGTGAAACATTGAGGAGACTATATTTTAGTACACTCACATAGTATGCATTCTTGATTGAGTGTTCAACCTATTTGCCACTTCTTCCAACACCAAGAATATACCCATTTTTTCCATTACCAAACGAGACACCTCCCCCGTGAAGTGCCTTGAGAAAGAGGAAGTTTTCAGTCCTTCCAGTCATATGCTTCGAGCATCTGCTATCCATGAACCAACACTGACTGCTAACTCCTCCACTCCCCTACATCAAAGATTATTTGTTGAACTTGTGAACCCATTTTAATTTGAGTTCCTAGTAACGATATAGACGAATAACGAGAGTGTTTCTTCTCTAATTAGACTGAATAATATTTTTCAAGTTAAAGTACTTAGAGATAGGAGCAGGTACCTTGTTCTAGTTAACTTTCTGTCTAAAGTTGACTAAGACCTTTTCTTCAGAAGCTTTCTTGGCTGGGCAATCCTTTTTCAGGTGACCATTGCGACCACAGTGAAGACATAATATATTATCTGACATAGAGACATACTTATTATGGGTATTGTAGGGAGGACTGATATTCAATCTACCTAACCCCTTCCTGTTGTAGTTACTTTGACTAGTGATGTTAGAAAGTAACTTGGTAGAGCTAGTCCATTTTAGAGAATTGTTCAGTTCTTCTCTAAGATGGACTAAGTCCCTTTCCATCTGATCCTTCCTCTCCAAGGATAGAGCAAGTCTGGTTTTAGCGGTGTTCAAACTCGCTTTTAGCACTATTTGCAAACTACTAGCTTCCCCCTTTCTTTAGCCAGACTTCTCATTCATTATTCTCAATTCTTCCTTGAGTTTTAGATTTCAGTCTCTAGAATTGTCAGTTGTTCCTCTATGATAGACATGTGAACAATCAATGCAATATTTTCTCCATTAGACTTGTGTCGCCTTTTGTTCATTGAGTCCCTTTTCAGTTGTTAACTCTATAATAGAGTCGATTAGAACATCATCTAGATTTCTTAATCTTCTAACAAAATCAACATTCAAGTTTTGCTTAATGTCAAAGAGAGTTATATTTTCTTCATCTTTCTCGTCATCAGATTTAGCCATAAATGTAAACATGCCATCAAACACATTCTCATCGTCTTTAATAGCTAGCATGGATGCATATTCGGGACATTCTGGTTCTTCGGACTCAATTAAGAAATCCCCCATACAACAAAATCTTTCTTCACAACGTAGTTAGCTGAACTTTTCTTCCTTTCCTCTAAGGTACCAGGTCCTTCTTCTATCTTTTTCACCTCCTGATCTTTGATACTCTTTGGTTTCGTCCTTGAGCATCAGACAACCTCTCATGAAGTGTCCAGCCTTTCCACACTTGTGACATAAGTCACTTGCATTTGCAGCTCGGAGAGGGTTCCCTCCCTTTCAAAAACCTCCATGTTTTCTCACAATTTTTTGGAATCTTGGTGAGATAAGTCATATCCTCTTCTTCACTGGAGATTTCACTTGACGAGTCCTTAAGATCTATCTTTTTTACCTTTCTTTGTAGTGTCTTGGTTTCTATTTATTTCATGAGTCTGAAGGTGACCAACCAGAACATCCATCATCAATTTTTTCAGGTCCTTTGCTTCACTAATGGTATCCACCTTGATTTCCCATGACTTGGGAAGGGTTCGAGTGTTTACTAGGATAGATATGTTCTCCCAAATATTGTAGCTCATTGGTTATGAGGAGAATCTTGTATGCATGTCATGAATAATTTCTCTCTCCTTCATTGTGAAGTTCTCATATTGGGTGGTCAGCATGTCCACCTTTGATTCTTTCAATTGCTTCGTGACGTCATGAGCTATTTTGAGACAATCCCAGATTACTTTTGCCGATTCACATGCTGAAATGTGATTGTATTCTTCAATACCTATACCACACACTAAGAACTTCTTCTCTTTATAACTTTTATTGATCTTTTTTCTGTCCACCTCGTTGTACAATTGACGAGTGTTGGGAATGACTATGGTAATTTCTCCATCCATCACTTTAGTAGTTGGGATGAAGGGTCCATCAAACTCGATATCCCAAAACTTGTTGACCTCAACAATAAGGAAGTCGTGGATCCTTGTCTTCCACCAACTATAGAACTGACCATTGAAACGGGATGGTCTTGTTGACGATTGTCCTTCCACATTTATTGGAGCATCCATCTTTCTACATGAATCTCTCTTTTGGTGTTAACCAGACAGAGAGCACTTGCTCTAATACAAAATGATAGAATATGTGAATCCACTATCAGTCAATGGACCAGGTCCCTTGACTCGGTAATAATCGTATTAAAGAGTAAACAATGAACACAAAACAACACCAGTAGTTTACGTGGAAACCTCCTTGCTCAAGGGCGTAAAACCATGACCTGTCCCACAAGATTTTCAACTATTTTCACTAATTTGTTCAAGCAAAAGTGAAACACAGATACAACGCCAAATGAGATTAAGCTATTAATCTCAAGGATAAGTAATGATCATATTACTTACTTAGTCTAAGAAGATACCACAATGCCCACTAAGATATCAAACCCATATAACATAGACTTAAACTAAGAAAATACAATACTGGCCACTAAATGAACTAGCTTCTAAACGACTTAGAATTTTCACTAAGAAGATACAACACTACCACTATATCTGTCACCAATTTAGACTTTTACAAACTGACCAAGAGATCTGAATCCTGTATAGATTAGGTATAGTATAACTCCTAAGACACTATGACACATGCAACTCGATCAGGTCCTGGTGTGGTTTTGGAGAAGGGAAAAGGGTTAGAAATACCCTCCAACTTTAGTTTATTAGTTCACTATACCCCTGCCGCTAAAACAAAGTTATGTATACCCTTACCATTACTAATTTCACCATTTATACCCCACAACTAATGGAAAATCACAAATTGACTCAAATTGACCCGAATTTTTAAAAAAATACCAATTACCCATTTTACCCTATGCCATGAACCCTCTATCTTTTAACTTGTATTACCCATTCCCCTTCACCATCAGTTACGACGAGGTTCTCATTAAAGAAACTCAAAACTTCTATCAATGTAAGGACGCCATGGTTGGGGCTTTCTTCCATCCTAGATATCGGAGACGACTGTGAAAATGGTGATTCCGTTATGAAATCAAAATCTTTGCTCTTATCCCTCATGTGTTTCATTGTTGAATTGTTAGAGAAATCGCAACTGGAATCTCTATACGCCTTATTCTGTATACTCTAATCTGCACTACATTTCTACTCAATTGGGTTTTCAAAGAAGAGAGCTCAAATTCTTTATAGATTTTTGGGGTTTCTCTGATATTCGATTTGACGACAACTTCTCATAGCTTGAGAACCTATATTAGAAACACTAGGTATTGGGGTTTCTTTCAATAAATTTTGACATTTCTATTGGGTGTGAAGGAGGGTTAGCACGATGAAGATGATGAACTAGAGATAGAGATTTGAAAGACCTCATCTTTTCCATTGAAACAGGGGAAAAAGATAAGGGTTGGTACAAAATGGAGTCATAAACAAATGAATATTTTAATATGGTAATGGCTGTGAGATTAACAGAGCGACAGAGAAAGATTAATGCAATTGATTATTTTTGTGTGAATAAAAAGTGAGATTTCTGGTAGAGACAACAGAGAAAAAGTTTGCAACATTGAAAATTAGAACGAAACGGGAATGGAGCTTGTGTTCCATTAATGGAGGAATCAGATGGATGAATGAGACGTACAGTTGGTGAGTAAAAGGGGAATGGGTGGGTAATACCAATTAAAAGGTATAAGGGTCGGGGCATTCAGTAAAATGGGAAATGGGTCTTTTTTTAAATTCGGGTTAATTTGAGTCGATTTGGGGTTTTCCGTCAATTGAGGGGTATAAATGGTGAAATTAGTAACGGCGAGGATATAACTAACTTTGTTTTAACGACAAGGGTATATTCAACTAATAAACCAAAGTTGGAGGGTAATTTTGACCCTTTTCCCTTTGGAGAATTCTACACTGAGATGGTCTCTGCTTGTGTAATTGAGACTTTT
The DNA here is from genome assembly GCA_016801875.1 of Solanum sitiens. Lineage (NCBI taxonomy): Eukaryota > Viridiplantae > Streptophyta > Magnoliopsida > Solanales > Solanaceae > Solanum > Solanum sitiens. The sequence continues at coordinate 58,172 of JABWTJ010000612.1, read as the reverse complement.
CCAGATGCAAAAACTTATGATAGACACAAAACTCAAAATCAACAAAGATGCTTAAACACTCTATTAGGTCCCTTTGCTGAGTATAAATATTGTTCTTCCTTGTCGATGGACTTCTTTTCAAGCTCATGATATATCAGAGAAAATCTAAGTTTTTGTTTGCCGAATCTTGAGTTTGTGTCTTGGAGAAGAGACTATATGAAAATTGACATAAATCCTTGGGATAAGGCCATTTACTGAAATACTGCTTTCATGAAAGGTTGTGCACAAACCACATAACAATTGTCAGCCTTTGGACATCTGTCTTTTCATCCTTTTCTCGTACGCAGACTTTCTGGGACCAGGTCCCTTGCTGCATTCTTTACTGCCTGAGTTCTTGAAAAAAACTTACTACCTTTCTCTCTTCTTAAATGAATAATGTTGTTTATTTATTGTTGTATATATCAGTCACCAATATAGGTTTTGACCACTTAAACAAACATCTTCGACCGCCCTTCCTATTGGTGAAGTATGTTGCCCATCTCACCAACCAACCTAACAGGATAGCTGCAAATATAGCTTTACAGTTGTGCACCACTTTGAATCTGGACGGAGGTACTCTTCCACGAATTGGGTCCCTGTATTTGTGAGGATCATCAAAACACCTAGAATATAATATTTTCTCCCTTTTTGATGAAGATACACAAATATTTCTAATGCTCAGTTTATTCATTCATTTCCCGTTTCATCAATCACAATACCAGAAGACCGTTTCCTGAATCTGGTCCCTTGTTAAATCCCTAAGTTTTTTAAATCATCAAAACTTAACATCAGCTCCAAAGTAACACTATTGATCCACTGTTACAAGAAGAGATAATATGTTACAGAGACATGTTATAAGTATGTGACAATGCATATTATTTTGATCATAGATGTAAGATCGATCTTAGTTCCTTTTTCAAAATTCCCACTATACATGATTTGGATCATAGGTTTAGCATCGATCCTAATTTTCTTGCGAAATTCACTAGTGGTTTAAAACATAGCTATGGTGCCTCTAACTACATTTACTCCAAATGCCTCACTCATTCAATTTGGCCTAGTGAATTGAGTCACCAAGCAAATTCGATTGGCTTTGTTGCAGTATCAAATGATGGGTACTCAGCACACTTAGGATGTCGTGGCATAACAATTGATTGGCATAAAACAACAAAGGATGTTGAAGAGATAGCGGATATAATGGACTTACATGGACCACCTAGAGATTACAACATGTCTAGTCGCGATCCAACATTCAAAACTGAAGTTCGATTGTTGAACATATACATGAGGAAACACGATCAATGCAATGTGTGTAAGTTTTCAGCAAGGGATCAGGTTTTTAACGAAGTTAAGAGGCTCATAGATCAATACACGAATGAGGAATTCAGCATAACAATATCAGGACATAGCTGGGGAGGTAGCTTAGCTATGATAAGTGCTTATGACATTGCAGAAATTGGATTAGATTTACGCGAAGACAGACATGTTATTCCCCTTTGTGTATTTAGTTCTCAGAGCCAAGAGTTGGGAATATTAGATTCAAACAAAGTCTTGAAATATTAGGAGTGAATAGTTTGAGAGTAGTAAGCAAACATGATTTCGAGGTTAAAATAAGACGAATTTAAAAAATGGAGAATATTTTTGGAGTTATTGTCATGTTGGTGAAGAGATAATTTTGGATCATAAGATATCCCCTTCCTTAAAGGAAATACATAATCGCACAAACATCAGCGATTTGGAGGTTCACTTGGATTTACTCAACTTATTAGTACAATTTCCTTTTTCATTTCTATAAATTAAGGGTGACAAAATTGTTGTCAATTTGTGTTTTAAAAAATAGAATTACTGATTCCAAGAAAACATTTCATAAACACGAAGTATCCAAAGTTGATTGAACCAGTAAGAAAGATGAACAGAAATTAATTTAGAAAAAACTAAAATATGTAAACGTACCAGAATCTGAAAACATAGAACAGAAAAAGATCTAGCCCACTGAATGCATAGTGTCCCCTTAAAGAATTATTTCCCCTCAAGTATCCAAGGTTTGATTTGGAATATGTCTTCCCAGGATAGAATGATCTCAATCACCTGCGTATTGATACCCAAAACTCTGGTGTCAACAAATCACTCAACAACAATAAAGTACACGAGGAAACTTTTGTGCAGAAGAAGGAGAAGAAATAAGAAAAAATCATAAGAAAAAATTCTGAAGAATAAATGGTACTTATAGGCAATAGGAATAGGTTCCAAAAAGTTGCAACCCTTTCAGAATCCACATGACCATTAATGAAAGTTTGCAACCTTTCAAATTGTCCTGTATGTTCCTGAAACTTGCAACCTTTCAGAATAGACATTTCCAAATGGTGGGAAATTTAAATAAAAATGGGGAAGACTTGAATAAAATGGGTCGCGTATATCCTAGTCGGCTCGGGTTAATCAGTTAAAAAATTTAAATATTTCGGTTAATCTCAATTAAATAATTGAAAGTGTTTCTGTTATCAACTAATTGATTGAAAACATTTTGGCCATTTAATTTAATTTAATTATTAAATAATAAAAACAAACTTTGTCCAAAAAATAATCTCTCGATCAATCATTTTCCAAAGCCGAGCCGAGCGATGACGACGACGGCGCAATGGGGTCCCTCTTTCCAACCCTTTTAGAAATTATAGGAGTGTTCCTATATTTAAACTCTCCTATTTTTATTTTCACCACCGATGAGGGACAAATGTCTTTTCACTAAAGCATAAGAGGACTTTTCATGTTCCCAACTATTCAAGTTCCTCTCTTTTCATCTTCCCTCCATTTTCCATTAATTTTTGATGCATACCCAATAGTCCCCCACATTAATGGAGAATGGTTACGACATAGGAATGCATGGAAAAATGTGTACTTTACAGGCAAGGATTAATTACATCCAAATAAGTAGGTTTCCTCTTGGACTTTCCGTAGTGAGCATATGTCGGATATACTCGGTCAATCGGTTGATGCGGTATCTTTGAACCGTCGAGATTTCGTGTATACCTAGACAATCATATGTCACAAAATTAACGCTTTACTGTTATGGTTCTTATGGTTGTGTTCGTTTCAACCATGAACACCTCCTGGTTTCAGGAGTGTATAGAGAATAGGCTTTTGACATAAAATTCTCTTTGAAGCGGCTTACACTTCGCACTCACCTAGATTATTTCTAACTGTGTCTTGTAGATACACTATTTGGTCAAATCTGCCAAACTTAGAAAATCATTAAAAAACTTAAGCTTTATGAACTCATTAACAAGCCAACAAGACTTAACCTTGTTCCTGAACATTGTAATGATGAATCGATTGAGTTGATTGACAATGTCGAACCGTTAGTCACAAATTTGTTTTTCTCCTTGAATCTAGCTGTTGGGATCTCTAGTCTTCAAGATAGATTTACCACCATGCTGACTTGTCCTAAGCCGTAAACCTGTTCCCTTAGATGATGTTTCAAATGTCTCTCTCACTAGGCATTTCGATAGTGGATCTAACACATTATCGCTTGACTTCACATAGTCAAATATGATAATTCCACTAGAGATCAATTGTCTTACGGTGTTATGTCTCCATCGTATAAGACGAGACTTACCATTGTACATGATGCTACCTGCCCTACCTATTGTTGCTTGACTATCGCAAAGTATGAAAATAGGTCCCACGGGTTTCGGCCAAAATAGAATATCCTCTATGAAATTTCGGAGTCATTCAGCTTCTTCACCAGCCTTATCTAAAGTAATAAATTCAGATTCCATTGTGGAGCGAGCGATACATCTATATTTGGATGATGTCTAAGAGAATGCTCCTCCACCAAGTGTAAACACATTGCCACTTGTGGATTCTACTTCATATGACCATGTGATCCAATTTGTATCACTATATCCTTCAATCTTTATTATAATGCAAAACATAGTCTTGTGTATGTTTCAGATCATTGCCATCCAGTGAGATTGATTCGGATTACTAGTGAACCGGATCAGTCTGCTAATAGCACATGCTATATCTGGTCGCGTACAATTCATAATATACATCAAACTTCCAAAAACTCTGGCATATTCTAGTTGAGATTCACTTTCAGTTTCATTCTTTTGAAATGTAAAGTTTAAATCAATTGGAGTTTTGACAACATTGAAATTCAAGTACTTGAATTTATCCAATACTCTTTCAATAAAAATGAGATTGAGATCATTCTAGTCCCTAAGGAGTTTTAAAAATCCTGATCCCTAAGATCAAATCAGCAACTCCTAAGTCCTTCATATCGAACTTGCTGGACAACATGCGCCTAGTAGCATTTATATCGTCAATATCTTAACTCATTATTAACATATCATTATCATACATACAAACGATGAATTCATGATTCGAAATGTTTTTAATGCAAACACACTTATCTCATTAGTTAATCTTGAATCCATTTCCCGACATTGTCTGGTCAAAATTAGCATGTCATTGTTTGGGTGCTTGCTTGAGCTCATAAAGAGACTTCACAAGTCTGCACACTTTCTCTTCTTTACCAGGAACTACAAACCCTTCAAGTTGTTCCATGTAAATTTCTTCCTCCAACTCTCCATTTAATAAGCCTATCTTTACATCCATTTAGTGGATTTTAAGATCATACACTACCGCTAGTGCTATTAACATTCTTATTGATGTTATCCTTGTTATTGGAGAATATGTGTCAAATTAGTTCAGACCTTCTTTTTGTCTGTATCCTTTGACTACAAGTCTAGCCTTATATTTGTCAATAGTTCCATCAACTTTTATTTTCCTTTTAAAGATCCACTTTTATCCTAAAGGTTTATTTCCTGAGTATGATTACTTCAAATTGATTCAATCTCACTATTGACAACTTCTGTCCAATAAGTTGACTTAGCTGTCTGGTAAAGCTACTTTAAATGTTTGAGTCTCATTTTCAAACAACAACGCCACAAAATCTGGTCCGAAAAAAGTGAGTTTTCATTGGTGAGTCCTAGCCTAGGATCCTCACTAGGCAGTGTATTTTCCGTTGATTCTTCCCGTGGTCGTTTAGGTCTTTCACTTGTCGACTGACATTCATTTTTATACGGATAAATGTGTTCAAAGAACTCAATGTTATCTTACTCAATTATCATATTAACATGAATCTCAAGATTATCATATTTTTGAACAAAAAACTGGAAGGCCTTACTGTTCACAGCATTCACAACATATCCAATAAATACACAATTTACCATTTTGGGTCCAATTTTCACCCTTTTGGTTAAAGGTACCTCTACTTTGGCTAGACACCCCCACACTTTGAAATATTTCAAGTTGGGTTTCCTTCCTTTACACAACTCAAATGGATTTTATTGTATTTTTCTATGGGGTACCCTATTGAGTATCTTATTAGCCGTAAGGATGCCTTCCACTCAAAGATTTCGTGGTGAACCAAAATTGATCATTAGGGCATTCATCATTTCCTTTAATGTTATGTTCTTCCGTTCTGCCAAACCATTTGACTGTGGTGTATAGGGTCCAGTAGTTTGATGAATAATAACATATTTCAATCATATCCCTGCAAAAGGAGATTCGTATTCTCCACCTTTATCACTTCGAATAATTTTTATCTTTAGATTCAATTGGTTCTACACTTCATTTTTGTATTGCTTAAATACATCAATTGCTTCATCTTAAGCAAATATACAAAACAAAATTGAGTGCAATCGTCAATTAAAGTTATAAAATACTTTTCCCACGACGAGATGGTGTCGACTTCATATCGCATATATCTGTGTGAATTAAGCCTAAAGGTTTTGAATTTCTTTGAATAGTCTTATAAAGATGTTTAACAAACTTACTTTTCACACAAATTTTTCATTTCGATTTGTCATATTTAAAATCAGGCAATACTTCTAAAGTAACCAATTTTTGCAAGGCTTTGTAATTTACATGTCCCAAACTGGCATGTCATAAATCATTTGACTCCAATAAGTAAACAAAAGCAGAATTCTTATTAATACTGTCAACAACCATTATATTCAGTTTGAAAGAGGCCCTCATTGAGGTAGTCCTTTCCTATAAACATATCATTCTTACTTATTACAGCTTTGTCACTAACTAGAACACATTTAAACCCATTCTTAACGAGTAGTGCAACAAAAACTAAATTCTTCCTAATAGTAGGGACATGCAGAACACTGTTCAAAGTCAACACCTTGTCGGATGTCATTTTCAACATTACTTTTCCAGTTCCTACAATCCTCGTTGTTGCTGTGTTTCCCATAAACAAATCTTCATCGTACTCATTAGGAGTGTACGTTGCAAAGGCTTCTTTCGCAAAGAAAATATGTTGAGTGGAACCTGAGTCGAGAATCCACTCCTTGGGATTTCCAACTAAGTTACACTCTGAGATGATTGCACACAAGTCATCTAAATCTTCCATCTCTTCCACGATGTTTGCTTGAATTTTGCCTTTGTCTTTGTCTTTGTCCTTTCTTGGAGCACGACAGTCAGAGGACCTATGACCAGCCTAGTAATATTTGCCTTTGAATTTCTTCTTGGAATATTCTGACTTCTGTCCGTTGTACTTCTTTCTCTTTTTGTCTTTGGTAAGAGCTTCATCAGCCAAATTAACTCCAATGACTGTTGAACTCTTAAGATACTTCTTTTCAGCGGTTTTGTTATCTTCCGTAATCTTGAGCCAAATCACAAGATTTTCAAGATTTATTTCCTTATGCTTGTGCTTTAGATAATTCTTGAAGTCGTTCCACGAAAGATAAAACTACTCAATCATTACAGCCACTTGAAAAGCTTCATTACTACCATATCTTCAGCAATCAAATCATAAAGAATAAGTTGAATTTTCTGCACTTGTGACCAACAGTTTTACTATCTACCAATTTATACTCTAAAAATATTGCGACCACAAACTTTTTCAAGCATGCGTTTTGTCTTATATTTCTTCTCCAGTGCATCCCACAACTCTTTCGAAGTTGTCATTGCACTATAGACATTATATAAGTCATCCTTTAAAGCACTTAGAATGTAGACTTTACATAGGAAGTCTGTCTGTTTCTATGCTTCAATAATCATGAATTTTTCTCTGTCTGACATTTCAACAGCATGCACTAGATTTTCTTCGTTGGTAAATTTCTACAGACCAATAGTTGTCAGCCAGAAAAATACTTGTTGCTTCCATCTTTTGAAATTCACACCAGTGAATATTCCCAGTTTCTCTTCTTGTGGTACAACAGTTCGGGTTGGTGCAGCAACACCCACTGTAACATTGTTGTTTTTTATTTCTGATAAACAAAAATTGATACATTATTAGTAAGCAATAACTTAAAATTGCAGTATAAAACCATGAAGGTTTTTGTCTACACTAGAAACACATATTAAGATAAAATAAATAATTTTCTTAAGATTGTTGTCAATCTGTGTTTAAAAAATAGAATTACTGATTCCGACAAAACATTGCATAAACACAAAGTAACCAAAGTGGATTGTCCAAGTAAGAAAGATGAACATAAATTAATTTAGAAAAAACTAAAACCTATAAATGTACTAGAATCTGAAAACTTACAACAGAAAAAGATCAAGCCCACTAAATGCACAGTGTCCCTTAAAGGAAATTATTCTCCTCTAGTATCCGAGGTGTGATTTGTAATATGTCCTCCTAGTATAGAATGATCTCAATCACCAGCGTATTGATACCCAAAACTCTGGTGTCAGCGAACCGCTCAACAGCAATTAAGTACACGAAGAAACTTTTGTGCAGAAGAAGGAGAAGAAATTAGAAAAAATCGTAAGGAAAAATTCTGAAGAATAAATGGTATTTATAGGCAAGAGGAACAGGTTCTGAAAGGTTGCAACCCTATCAGAATCCACACGACCATTAATGAAAGTTCGTTACCTTTCAAACGGTCGTGGCTGTTCGTGAAAGTTGCAATCTTTCAAAACAGACATTTCCAAACTGTGAGAAATTAAAATAAAAACGGGAAAGATTTAAATAAAATGGGTCACGCAGATCCGAGTCGGGTCGGGTTAATCAACTAAAAAATTGAAACGTTTCAGTTAATTCTCAACTCAATAATTGAAAATGTTATCGTTATCAACTAATTAATTGAAAACGTTTTGTCCAAAAAATAATATCTGGATCGATCATTTTCCAAAGCCGAAGCCGAGCCGAGCGAGCGACGACAGCGCAAGGGGGTCCCTCTTTCTAACCCTTTTAGCAATTATAGGAGTGTTTCTATATTTAAACTCTCCTGTTTTTATTTCCACCACCGATGAGGGACAAATGCATATTCACTAAAGCGTAAGAGGACTTTTCAAGTTCCCAACTATTCAAGTTCCTCTCTTTTCATCTTCCCTCCATTTCCCATAATTCTTGCTATATACCCAACAAAATAACATTCAATCTATCCAACCTGTTTAAGTTTGGGCTCAAGTCCTTTCAATTCATTAAAAATTGAGTTGATATGTAGTCCAAATTTAACCCTACTAGTCAAATAAACTGGGAGGAAAGGGCTTTAATTATATGTTGTGTTTTGAGTGGTTTAAGGGTTTTATTGTCAAAGCAATGAGTAGAAGGGTTTAACCGACAAACAGAGCCAAGTACAAGGGTCTCATAGGTCATTCGGCCAATTTAATATGGCATGTATAACCATAATAATTTTTTTATTAGGTAATAGAATCTTCTTAAAATATAATTAAAACTTAGTAAATATTGGACGGATTAAGTTATGACCCATTACTTCCGTTTTAACCCAAATAAATTTGGGTTGAGTTTGATCTTGACCCATTCTGACTCGCTCAAATATAATTCAACCCGTCCAATTGTCACCTCTACCGTTTAGATGCAGGGGCAAAACCATCCCTTAACTCACCGGTTTGGCAGGAAAAAAAAAAGTAGTTTTTCTCCAAACTCTATATAAGTAATATATTCAAAAGATAATAGCAAAGAAGAAAATGTGATCCATAATTCATAAAATAAGACGTTTGACCGTGTTTCATTGTGAAGATAAAAAAAAGAATAACTTTTTGTTTTCAAAGTGAAAAACAATATTTGGAAATTTTGATTCATGTTATAGAAGTTTATAAAAGAATTCTTATCAGAACCAAGTTTTTTCAAATTTAACTAGAATGTGTTCATATGAGCAGGTTTCAAGGGAAAGGAAAAGGATTTTTTTATTAGAAATCGAAGCTCTATAAATTTGGCAAGAAATGTAATTGATAAAATGATCAAGACGTGTATTGAGACAATCAATGGGGAAAAGTTTCATGAAGTTTGATAGTACTGTGAAAAAACAGTTTGTTGAATAATTCCCCAGCAAAAGATGAACACCAATCATGAGCCCTCTCTTATTGGTATCCAGACCAACTTATGAGCATTTCTACCCGTTAACTTTTGATGTCACTATTATTTTCTATATGCATAAAATAAGTTATTGATTATGAGTGTTCATATAACCACTCTTGGGTCGATCTATGTAGCTATGCCACTGATTCTACTTCATGATAATTTGTTGGATTCGATATAGATTATTTTTCTATACCCTATTAAGTGAACTTGTTAGCAGGAATATAATAGTCTGACAAAGGTTTGTCAACCCGTAACTAACGATGTAGATTCGTCCCTGACTCTAGGTGTAAATATCTAAAAAAACAAGATGCAACCTAACACATCATTAGATAAAAGCACAATTCTTAATAAATAACGGATACATAGAGTGAAGAATAAGTAACTCAAAAATGTCTAATCGAGTTTATAAGAAAAACACACACAAATTAAAAATGTTTAACAACATGCAACAAGAAGTTTTCTCCTTGCAAAATTTGAATGTCTAAGAAAAGGAGAAACTGAAATATTTTACATAGTTAATATACTAGTTCAATTTTGGGTGTGACCGAGAATATTTCAAAATCATGACAAATTCTTCAGCAGAAGCTCCAACCTTTACTGAACTTTTTCCAGAGTGAGGTGCTACGCGTAACCACAATTTTTCTAGATGTTTGAGAGGTAATTCAGGACAAATCAACATTTCTAACATGTGAAGCTCCACCTACATTTCATATTATTAGGATCAGAAATTCACAATTTATAATCAGGTGTCATGTAGAAGATATCAGAGCAAATATTGAATTAAGATATGAGAATATAATTACCTCGTCTTCACTCTGAAGACTCAACTTTTGTGCTAGGTACTTCTTTAGGTAGGAAGATGGCTTGTTCACATCCCTAGTTAACCAGAAAAAAAGTATAACATATTAATTGAAGTTAAAAGGTATTTTGGAAAGTAAAAATATGTATATAGTATAAAAGAAAATACAAAATTGCAATTACAGAGGAAAGGGAGGAGAGGGCGGGGACACTTCCATTAAGCTCTCACTATACGAGGTCTAGGAAATGTCCAAACTATTAAGGTTCATTATACAGGGTCTTATTCTGTATTTTTTCACAACACAAACTTGTGATATCCTAGTCATATTGAAACAACTTTACTAGATATGTCGTTGCTAGCTTACTTCTTTTGAGAGATAATTCATACAAAAAGAATAAATTACCTTTACCAAATTGACTCATGCATGCCACAATTACAGTTTGAATCAAAATGAATGAGCAACATTTCATAATATATCTAGAACTTCAAGAAAATATATAGGCCGGATATAATATTTTTGTAAATATATGTTCAAATGTAATTTAAGACTTACTTGATCTTTATGTAGCGGGTAGAGATTTGTGGTAAGGGTGAAGGGCCTTCCCTGAAACAATCATATCTAGTCAAACACTGTCACATAAATCAACATAATATAGAAAAAGGTAATACATAAAATTGAAAGTCATAGAATTAAACTCACTGCTTATCACATGCAACCAAAGTGAACCAAATAGGATGATTTCTTTCATTAACTACTCTAGTACTACCTCTACTTGTACCTCCTTTTATCTCACTAGTAACTTGAAGGTGTGCCACATTAGTATTTGTTCCACCATCACCACCACCGCTAAAAGAAGGAGGAGGAATATTTTTTTCTTTTTTCTTTCTTCCACGCCGTCCCTTTGAAAAAGGCAGATACTCTTCGTCTGAAGTCATATTCTCTTCTTCTTCTTCTTCTTCTTCTTCTTCTTCTTCTTCTTCTTCTTCTTCTTCTTCTTCTTCTTCTTCTTCTTCTTCCTCTTCCTCTTCGTGTTCCTCTTTGTCTTCCTCTTCCTCTTGGTGATCAGGCCTAAAAATTAAGCATTATATACAAGAAACAAAATTACAGTATGTACTGCTTACTCTGCTTACTTGTTTGACATAACGTTGAGTAAAAATCTTGTTCTTGTATTTGAAATTTTTTACCCATAATATGTACTCCCTTTGTCTCAAGTTATGTGAAAGAGTACGAAGTAGGATGATTAAAACACCTTTGTTTGACCAAGAATTTGAGTATAAATTCTTCAATTTCTTAGAAATTATACTCTAAATAAACATAGCTTACAAATCAAATAATACTTTTTTTAAAAAAAAAATATTTGACTCCTCGAATAGTAACACTTTAGCATATAATAGGATGGAGAGAGTATAAATAATGTATTCATATAACATGAACCAAATGGAAAAATAAAGCCAAAAATCAAAAGACTATGACCATTTTAACATTTTAAGAAAGATTGGTGTCTAGGATGATGATCTTAACTTGTTTTTATCAAATACTTGTTATTTTTCATCAGCACAAACATAAAGAAAACTCTTATCACCATAGACATATAGAAGAATAATCTAGGGTTGTATTCGAACTGTATTTTTGTTTACAATTTAAGCGTATAGTCAACATATGACCGTCAAAATACTTGATTTCACTATTGATTCGGGTACAAATTCTTCAAAACATATTTGAAAAAAATTATTGTAACTCAACATAAATAATTATTTAAAACATTGTGAAAACTATACTCAAAGAATTGTTTTTTTGCTTAACTATCTAAACAGTGACACTTTCACATAAAAAGGACGAAGGGACTATATAACTCTCCATTCCACATTATGTGATACGATTTTCATACCTTTTCAAATAAAATTTACATATTAGAAGTAATTTTTATTTTCTAAATCACAATAATTAATAATTCAATACATTTGAAAGTTATATGAAAAAATAAAATTAGAGAATATACCTAATTTTCTGCAACGCGGAAACACCTAAATCAGTATTGCATTCTGGACAAACTTTGAATTTTTCTTCTTTTACCTTTCTCATTATGCAATTCTTGCAAACTGTAAAAAATATCAAACAAAAGTTAATCAAATTCCATTTAAAATGATATATAATGAATTAAGAAATAAAAAGTGATACAGAAAGAAAAAAGAAAAAATATTGAACCATAATACATAAGTTAATAAATAAATCGATTGCTTAATTAAGCAACATGTAAATTCAAATCAACTCACAAGAACAAATGATTTATCAATAAATTCAAAAAGAAACCCCCAAAATTGAAAAGAACCAAAATTCATATTATTTGTAAAAATAAATAAATGGAAAGAACTAAAAAAACAAAAAAAATCAAGATCATGAAATCACATGTACAAATGATTTATCAAATATCAATCAAATATAAAAAGTAACCTCCCCCACCCCACCCCCCACCCCCCTTTCCCACCCCAAAAAAAATTACATCTAAATCAATGTTTTTTAGAAAATATTGGAAATAACGAAAAATATTGAAAATTTAAGATTGTGGAATGATAAGAACAACTTATTTATCAATATCACCAAATTTAGTTTATCAACATCATGAAATCACAAGAACAAATAATTTATCAATATCATTCAAATAAAAAAATAAACCCCAAAAACTTAAATTAATTAAAAAATTTGAAATTTTCTTGCATGTGTGACGACATTCTTCAATAATTGTGACATCTTTACATAGCTTTTTGCAAATTCCACATGTCAAAATACTTTTCATCCCAACTTGCCGTTTATCAAAACCATACATCTTCCTTCATGCATTGCAAAAAAAAAAATAATAATAATAACAAAAAGGAAACCAAATCAAATTTTTTTTCCTTAATTATAAACATATACATTCCATTATTTGCATTAAACTACAGCTTAAAAAAAAACATACAAAGAGAAAAAATAACACAAAAAATACCTTGATTTCCTGATTCAGAGTGTATATAAAGGAACAAAGAAAGAAAGTAACAAAAATTATACAACATTGATTTTTTTGAATTGTTATTTTAATAAGTAATATGTGTGAAGAGGTCTCTTTTGAATTACAAAAAGTAACGATAATATATGGAAAAAATTGGTTTTATGTAGATGATAATAATAGTGAAACTCAACTATTTCTAATTCCATAGCTTGTAATACCATGACTGATACAATAAAATTTCACCCTTTTAAATTCATAGAAAGAGGTTTTTCATGTTTCTGGTTTGTTTTACCTTATTCCTTTTGTTGGGTTGTGTTCAGATCAACTTGCGTATGACTTAATTTTTTTAACTAATGTATGTTAATTCTTATTAACACGTGTATTGAGTAATCCTAAATTACAACATATCTATAATTTGAAGTTTATAGATTTCTATAGTGTTCTCAAAAATGTGATAAGAGAGTCATGAAGTGATTATTTTTAGATTATCTTGATAACAAGGTGAAATAAAAATATAAATAAAAGAATTTTTACATATGTCTACCAATCACAATTTTCCATCTCAATAATATTTCGTGTCTTACCTGTCACAATTTTCCAACATTTTTTCTAAATATCATTCTTCTTCAAGTCAACAAAAAGATTAAATTTGCATGTACTACCTTTTTGTTAGAAACAAAAAATATAATATTTTGATGATAATTGTCTACCTTAAAGTGGAGGGTCTACCAAAAATTGTTAGTTCTTATTGATTTTATAATGATTCACATCAATTTTAAACGTATCATAATGAAATTTCAATAATTGAATCTTCAACTAGAGAACTTCATATTGATATGGTGATATCCCATTATATAATTCATATAATTGAATTTGGTGTAATAATGGCAATGGTAGATCATCCAAAAGAGTTTAAATTTAAAAGAAAAAAAACGGAATTATTGGATTGCTTTTTTAATGAGGGAATTTGATTAAGACAAATTTGAATTTACTGTGCCAAAATGCTGATAAAGTAGTACCAAATAAGTATATACTCAATGTAGAACATATATATTTGATGAAGTAATCTAAGAAAAAAAAATGTAACAGTGAGTTAGGATGGATCGGGTCTAAAATAATGATAATTTGATGTTTTTGAAATAAAATATCTTAATACACATCTTATGTTATCATAATTCTGAAATTCCCTGTCATTTACATTTTTTTTAAAAATCCCCTATCCTATACATCACTCTCCTTTTACTAATACATCTACATCCCCTCTTGGATATCTCTCCCCTCTCTGATACATCTCTCACTTATATATTCGGATGTTTACTGATGTATCCGAAAGTCCTGTAATGTATTTGGATGTCATATCCCCTCTCTGATACATCCCTTGCATCTCGTATATCTGCTTATGTATCCGGAAGTCCAGTGATGTATCCGAAATTCATAAATTATAAGGATTTTTTGTAATTTAGAAAAGAGTATGAAAATAATGTAATTAACTCTTAAAACTATGAGATTTATGTAAATTATACATGTTTTTGTACCTCTTTTATATTGCTATATTATAACTTCATTTAAGAAGGGATTTATGCATAGAACACGTGCTTTAATCTAAGGTAAAAAATAACATTATCCTTGTTCTTTACAATTTATAAAATATCCTTTTAAATACTTTAAGTTTTTTAATTTTTTTTCTACCGCATTGGAATAGTTTAAACCTTGTCTCTCATACCTCAATTAACAATTGTAAACTTGTAATATAACAATTAAATGCTAGTTTTGAGACTTACATAGTTCTGCTTAGCGTAGGTGAAATGTCTGCAACAATTACGACTTGAATCACTAGTTATCATGAATCGTCACTTGACCGGATGAATTCCTAGTTCCACAACCAAAACTTCATTGAGTGTTGTAGAGATAAATCTCGTCGTTCTCAGGACAATTAGGAGTTGTTTTTTCAACTCCCGTAATGGGTGTTTATATAGAGAGGGTTAGGGTTTATGATTAAGTTAACTAATGGGCCGAGTCATTCAGCTAGCATCATTTATGAATGTGATAGGCCCAAAATCTATTTTTTCTAGGGCAATCTACATAAACAAACGAAGAAACACAAAATAATTACAAGTGCATAGCCTAATCAAAACTAATTCACCAAATACTCATTGACCCAAAATAAATTACAGCCCATACCATTCTTTAATTAAAGACAAATTTCCGTTCATCCCTCTTTAATTAAGGCCTTACTTTGCCCCTGACTTCTATATTTAGGCTCATACTCCCCAATCCAAAGCATTTCGGCCAAAACGAACAGTATCATTGTCACGCCCCGAGCCTACACCCCGGGCGTGACTTGTACTCGAGAAATATTATTGGCATCAAGTGAACCCTTAGTCTAGCTTACTTACCTAGTGGAAGACTTAACAAGATAATCTCAAAACATAACTTTAAAGAGATATAAAACTTAGCCAAAAAGGCAACTTAAGTCTTTAAACAACATCTAAATGATAATGTAAAGACAACTGAACTACTAACTGTCTATGAAGCCTCTAAAACAAAGTGGAATGCTGAGACGAGACCCTCAATCATACTAACAATGAAAATGCTGAAAAAAAGTAAAGGAGTCCTCCGAAATGCAAGGAGGATCACCAAAAAACTCTGAATTGCTCACTGGATCAACGGTGTGCTGGATGTCGATCCTAGTTACGTGTGTCTGCATCTTAATAAGATGCAGGCCAAATGACATCAATACATTTAATGTATAAGTATGCGAGGGAAATTCTAAAACAAGACATAAGCTTTAAAGGAACTGAAGAACTTACCCGACTCAACATAACTGAACTCGTTTAAATCTAAAGAAGTTTAAAACTATTGCAATATATAAATATATATATATATAATTTGTCTAAAACATGAAGTCAATTTTGTGTATATGCAAAGATACGTATAACTCTGAAATGTATGTAAAAATACAATAAAATATGTATATAAAAATACAATTACTTATGTGGGAATTCCTCTAACCGACAACCATCATATAAGAGTTGTTGTGATGATACAACATTTTGCCTCACGCTGCCAAGGTCGTCCTATACCTTGCCGAGGGTATAGAACCTGAAATACTAAGTGTATCTACTAGTCTATGCTAAAAATCACTAAGGATTCATCTAAAAAGTATGATCCTTTCTACCCATGATGGATATATGGTTTATTGGTTCTATGAGTTGTCTAAACTCTCCCCCATATCAGTGTTTAATACTACTCCCAAAATATAATACTAGATCTTATGTTTAAAAATATAATTCTTTTTGTGATTTGAGATAATTGCTCAAAACCTTAGCTTAAAAGCTATATTTGAAATCAAAGTTTCCTCTCTTGCTTCATTTAGAAAGCGATTACTCTTTTCTGAAATCTCACTTTCCGTTCTTATTTAAATGTGTAATATTTTTAAACTCTTTGGGAATACATAGTCCCCATATACTTCTTTTGATGAAATAAACTTCATACTTAATCTTTACTCTTTACTCATCTTGCACTTTAAGTCTTAAAATAAAGTTAAAAGCATTTGTAAAAAAATTCTTGAAAAGACTCTAAAACCTTCCTAGACTTGGCTTTAACTTTCTTTGAATTTGAAATTACGGATTCAAGGTTGTAAATCATGTTTCTGGATATTTTCTAAATGTTTAGAAGTTATTTAAAGTTGTTAGAATCAATATGTATTGTTAATACACTTTATAAAGACTTAAACGGACTAAATGATGAAAACTAGGTGAAAACGACGATTTGATGATGAAAACTAGGTGAAAATGACAATTTTGGCCCATCTCGAGCGTACCGCGTCAGCCCACTTGTTTGAGCCTCAAATAAGGCGCACTGTATGCACGGCGCACTGGCCTCCTGGCTCTATGGGGACACAACGTGTCTGTTCCTCCCAGGTGCGTCTGGCGAGTTTTTCAACTCGTTTTCTGATCCTAGAATATTTTAAATCAATTTATTTTCTCAATACTTTCTTACATTAAGATTACCACAGAATGTACACTAGAACCTAACTCGAAACAACTATTAACATCGCTGAAACGTCTCAAGAAAACCCATCAATCACATGTAAGTTCAAGAATGAAATCAATTCAAGAACACAACTCAAGAACATCAAATTCTAACTCTTTTAGGACGAAAATCATTGAATTGAACTTTTTGGCGCGTGGGTGAATGGACCCAACGCTATGTGATCTCACATATCTTGTAGGGATCACCCCCGATGAAATCCACAAGCTCAACTCGACGATCTTGACAAATCTTGTTTCTCCTCTCCTTTCTCCTCTTCTTTTCTATTTTCTCCAAGCCCTAACATTTTTGGTAAAATTGTAGCTGATCTAATCCTGATTATACCCTAACTTAATTACCAAAAATGAAATAAAATAATTGGGCAAGGAAAATACCCAACTACCCTTTCAAAATCTCGATTGTACTTTCCTTATTCTAACAACCAAACTTCCAAAGGGCATAATCACTCATACGAACTCGGAATTGCGCAAATTCAGCGGCGTTGAAAAGATCATTCCAAGAGATTTCCTACCATATATGGAAGTACCTATAACTCATTCTGATCTAGAAGCTATGGCTGTTTGAAGTTGGCAAATACTCAACTTATTCTAACTTAACAAAATTTCTAGATTTTCATTCTTTCCAATAACGACTATTTGCAATTATTTGCTTCCTCCTAGTTATTTAAAATTGTGATATGCTACAACATATCCCCCTAGGAAAATTCATCTTGGAATGAGATACTCTTACTAGGCTAAAGGTGTAACATGCAACATTCAGATTAATCACCCATAAGCAAATGTAAAACAACATGCCAAGTTATAAATAAATACCAAGAAAGGATTTGTACCTTTTCAAAACTTCTCCAGATTTGAAGAGATGTGGATATATCTTCTTCATATCCTCCCCCAATTAGATTCTTCAACAAATTGGTTCCTCTAAAGGACTTTGACTAATGCTACTTCCATTGTTCTTAACTTGCGAACTTGGCGATCTAGAATCTGAACTGGAACCTCTTCATAAGATAGGCTATCCTTGATCCCAATATTTTCAGTTGGTATGATCAACGAAGGATCTCCAATGCACTTCTTCAACATGGAGATGTTAAATACCAGATGTACCATAACTTGAAATACCAGATGTACCGCAACTAACTTTTGTGGTATCTCCAACTCATAAGATACATTACCTACCCTTCTCGATCTTCTACAAGGGCCAATATACCGAGCACTAAGCTTCTCCTTCTTACCAAATCTCATAACACCCTTCATGGATGATACCTTATGATATACCCAATCTTCTATTTCAAACTCTAACTCCCTTCTTCTAACATCAGTGTAGGATTTCTGACGACTCGGTGCCATTTTCAACCTTTCTGGAATCAGTTTAACCTTCTCCATAGCTTGATAAACTTAATTTTGTCCTATTAACCCTGCTTCACCAACTTCAAACCATCCAATAGTAGATCGGCATCTTCTCCCATAAAGAGCTTCATAATGAGCCATTTGGATGCTCGAGTGGTAACCATTGTTGTAAGTGAAGAGGTAAGTGATCATCCCAAATTACCTTTGAAATCGATCGCCCACACCCTCAACATATCCTCCAAGTTCTGAATAGTGTGCTTTACTTGCCAATATGTCTGAGGATGAAAGGCACTACTTAAGTTCACCTTTGAACCTAAGCCTTTTTGGAATTACTCCAAAATTGTGCAGTAAATTGCGCACCTCTATCTGAAATAATAGAGACCGTAACCCCATGAAGTCTTACCACCCCGTGAAGATATAACTTAGCATAATATTCTGCTGAATGGGTAGTCTTTACCGATAACAAGTGGGTTGGTTTGGTCAGGCGATCCACAATCACCCAAATAGAATCATATTTCCTGCGAGACCTTGGTAAACCTGTTATTAAATCCATATTAATCATCTCCACTTCCATTCCGGAAGTTCTATATTTTGAGCCAAACCACCGGTCCTTTGTTGCTCTACTTTTACTTTTTAGCAATTAGACACTTAGCAACAAATTCTACAATGCCCTTGTTCATACTATTCCATCAATACAATTCTCTCAAGTCATGATACATCTTTGTGGAACCCGGATGAATGGAATATCTGGAGTTATGAGCTTACTCCTTGATCCTCTCTTGGAGTTCATCAACCATTGGTACACACAATCTACCTTGATATCCTAATACGTCATCTCCCTCTTGTTCGAAATCTAATACTTTTTGCTTATGAAAATTTTCCTTGAAGTCAAGAAAAATTGGGTCTTGGGCTTGCTTTTCATTCACTTTTGACACTAATGATGATTCAGTCCCATTCATAACCACTACTCCTACTTCCGTGGAATCCATTAGTCGGACTCCTAATCTTGCAAGTCGGTGCATATCCTTCGCTAACTCTTTTTTTCTTCCTCAAGATGGGCAGTTCTACACGTTGACAACCTGCTCAAGGCATAGAAACAACATTAGCCTTACCTGGGTGATAAAGAATATTACTCATGTCATAATACTTGAGTAATTCTAGCTACCTCCTTTGTCTAAGATTAAACTCTTTCTGAGTAAACATATACTTGATGCTCTTGTGATCAGTGAATACATCAACATGAACATCATAAAAATAATGAAGTTAAATCTTCAAAGACAATACTAAAGTAGCCAACTCTAAATCATGGGTTGTGTAATTCTTCTCATGAACTTTCAGTTGTCTAGAGGCATAAGCTATAACCTTTCCATTCTTCATTAATACGCAACTCAAACCATCTCTAGATGCATCAAAATACACCACGTAACCTTGAGTACCTTCTAGTAAGGTCAAAAGTGGGGCAGTAGTCAACCTCTCTTTTAATTCTTGAAAGCTTTTCTCACAATCCTTAAACCATTGAAACTTCACTATTTTTCTGAGTTAACTTTGTCAAAGGGGATGAAATGGATGAGAATGCCTCTACAAACCTTCAATCATAGCCAGCCAAACCCAAGAAACTCCTAATATCGGTTGGAGATGTGGGTCTAGGCCAATTATGTACTGCCTCAATTTTCTGAGTATAAACTCTAATCCCATCACCAGGAAGTATGTGGCCTAAGATTGCAACAGACCCAAGCCAAAACTCAAATTTAAAGAACTTAGCATATAACTACTTAACTTTACTATTCTGAGATGTCTAGCATGATCTTCTTCATTCCTTGAATAAATTAGTATATCATCAATGAAGAAGATAGAAAAAATATCTAAATAAGGTCTGAATACTCTATTTATTAGGTCCATGAATGTTGCAGGAACTTTGTTAAACCTAAAGGACATAACCAAAAATTCATAATGACTATATTGGGTTCTGAAAGTTGCTTTTGGAATATCACATTCCCTCAATCTTAATTTATGGTAGACAGATCTAAAATCTCTCTTAGAGAAACAAGTGGCACCCTGAAGTTTATCGAAAAGATCATCAATTGGGAGAGGATATTTGTTCTTTATGGTAATCTTGTTCAACTAACGGTAATCAATGCACGTCCTAAGGAACCATCTTTTTTCTCTCAAATAAGATCGGAGCGCCCCAAGGTGAGACACTTGGTCGAGTGAAACCTTTATCTAGGAGATCTTCTGACTGTTCTTTAAGATCTTTCAACTATGTTAGTTCCATTCTATATGGAGTAATAGATATAGGACGAGTATCTTGAATAATATCTATATCGAAGTTTATCTCTCTCTCAGGAGGGACTCCGAAGATAATCTGGAGAAACTTCTGCAAACTCTTTTACTACTAAAACTGGTTGAATAAAAGGTACATCAACACTTAGGCATTAACTCAAACTAAGTGATACAAAACACCCCTTAGGAACTAACTTCCTTGCCTTAAGTTACAGGATGAAACGACCTTTAGGCATTGTTGAACTACTTTTCTACTATAATATCAGCTCATTTTGAAACTGAAACTTGACAACTCGAGTGCTACAATAAACTGAGGCATAACTGGCGTGAAGCCAGTCCATGCCAAGAATGACATCGAAATCTATCATGTCTAACTCGACTAAATCAGTCATCGTACTCTTGTAATTGACAAAAAATGGACAATCATGATAGACTCTTTCCGTTAAAATTGACCCATCAACGGGTGCAGAAACACTGAAGGGTTCACTAAGTTGCTCAGGAATAACATCTAAACTCATCGCAACACAAGGAGTTACAAAGGATAAACTCGCTTCTTGGTCTAGCAAAGCATAAATAGTAAAGTTAAAGACATGGATCATACCAGTGACAACATCTGGCAAATCCTCTTGCTCTTGGTGACTATTGATGTCATATAAGTGGTTTGCTCCTCTTCCGGTACCAGAATTAGCCTCTCTAGGGGCAGCTCTGTCTGGTGGAGCAACTAAGGAAGACTGGGCTCTATTGCCCCATTACCATTTATCTGCTTGTTCTTTAGACACTCGCACATGAAGTGAGCATTCTGACCATAATTGAAACAACGATTGGATCCCTCATGACATGTACCTGAGTGGTTCCCATAACACTTTGCACATGTAGAAGGCTTACTACCCCCTTGCACAATGCTACCCTGAGACTATGAAGGTTTAGCTCTGAAATTCTTACTATTGTACTCGACTTTGTCCTTAGGTGCAGGTGCACTAAAAGATGATGGAGCAGGTCCCTTCTGTTTCTATTGGAAGGATGACCGGTTTGCGTTACTCTTCCAATGTCCGAACTCGTCCCTATCTTAGATCTCTTATTCTTAAACTCTTTTCTATTCCTTAGCTTCTCTTCCTCAACCTGCTACACATATACCATTTACCTTGATATATCTATGTCCCCAATAAGAATTGCTTCCATATCCTCTTTGCTAATAGACGCGACAACCCAACAACAAATAAACTCATTCTACTCCTCATACCTGAAACCATCTCCAAAGCATAATGGGATATTTGGGTGATTTTCAACCGATAATAATAAACACTAAAAGAATCTTGCTTAAGTGTGAAGAACTATAATACCTTAGCCTTTTTTAGTTCTCTGGGAAATAAATGCCCCATGAAAGCCTCCTCAAAACAATCCCAACTCGCAGGTGGTGCATCCTCATCTCTATTCTCTTTCCACTGATCAAACCAACTCCTAGCAACAGTCTTCAGTTGATATGCATCCAGTTCAACTCGCTCAGTATAAACAACATGCATAACCTCAAATACCTTCTTCACATCCTCAATAAAATTCTTTGGATCCTTAGTAGTGATCAAACCCGTGAAAAAAGGGAATTCGTCCTTAAGAACTCTCAGATCCTAGAAGTATTAGTCACTTCCTGTCTAGCTCCTCTTTGTTTCCCAGCTTGGTTGGTAATAAATTGGCTTAACATCCGTAAAGCCTCATGGAACCTAGCATTGGTAACTTCTCCTTAAGGTTTCACTTCATGTGCATTAGGTACCCGTTGTTCCTACGGTTCAACATTACGCCAAGATGGAGGACCTCTGACAACTTTTCGTGGAGGCATAATTATTTGAAAACAAGCGCAAGCACAAATTAGAAGGAAACATTTTAGAGATCAAACTCTAACGCATTAAATGAGTGAGAAAGAAGTGAGAAATTTTCCTAAGTTTTGTTGCCTCCTAATTATAGATGTGGTGCGCATCAAACTGATAACTAGGACTCTAAAAATATGGCTTCATAGAATCCCTTAGACTCTTTAACTCTAGGCTTTGATACCAAGTTTGCCATACCCCGAGCCAACACCCCGTACGTGGCTGTCACTCGATAACTATTGATGGCCCTAAGTGAACCCTTTTCCTGGCTTATGTACTCGACATAAGATTTAACTTAACAAGATAGTCTCAAAACATAACTTTAAAGAGATATAAAACTTAGCTAAAACGACAACTTAAGTCTTGAATCAACATCTGAATGATAATGTAAAGACAACTGAACTACTAACTGCCTATGAATACTCTAACACAAATAGGGGGGTCGAGACAAGACCCCCGATCAACCTATCAATGAAAATTATGAAAACAAAGTAAAGGTTTCTTTCGAAATGCAAGGAGGCTCACCAACAGACACTAAACTGCTCACTAAATCAACATTGTGTTGGATGCAGATCCTAGTTACCTGGGTCTATATCATAATAAAATGTTTGCCAAATGGCAACAGTGTACTAAGTGTATGAGTATGCATTCTAAAACAAGACAAAATCTTGAAAAGAACTAAAGAACTTTCCTAGCTCAACTCAACTCAACATAACTAAACTCATTTCAATATAAAGCAGTTTAAAATATGATGTCAACTCTGTGAATATGCAAAGATACATATAACTCTGGAATGTATGTAAAACTACAATAAACTATATATATAAAAATACATATACTTTTGTGGGAGTTTCTCTAACCAATAACCACCACGTAAGAGCTATTGTGATGATACAACATTTTGTCTCACGCTTCTAGGGTCGTCTTATACCTTGTCAAGGGTATAGAACCTTAAACTAATAAATGGATCCACTATGATAAGCTAAAAAGCACTAAGGATTCATCTAAAATCTATGATCCTTTCTACCCTGATGGCTACATGGTTTATGGGGGCTGTGAGTTGTCTGAAATCTCCTCCATATCGGTGCTCAATAATACTCCCAAAATATGATTGTAGCTCTTATATTTAAAAAAATACTTCTTTCTTTGATTTGGCATAATTGCTCTAAAACTTAGCTCAAAGTCTATCTTGGAAAACAAAGTTTCCTCTCTTACTTCATTTAGAAAGCGATTACTCTTTTCTGAAAACTAGCTCAAAGGCTTTTTTGAAATCTCAGTTTTCGTTCTTATTCAAATGTGAAAACATTTTGGACTCTTTGGGAATACATAGTCCCATATACTTCATTTGAAGAAATGAATTTCAAAATTTACTCTTTACTTTTTACTGATCTTGAACTTTAAGTCTTGAAACAAAGTTAAAAGCATTTGCAAAAGACTTCTTGAAATACCTCTAAGAACATCCTAGGCTTGGGTCTTAACTTTCTTTGAATTGGAAGTTATACATTCAAGGTTGAAAATCATGTTTCTGGATTATTTCTAGATGTTTAAAAGTCATTTTGAGTAGTTAGAATCAATATTTAGTGTTAATACACTTTAGAAAGACTTAAACGGATTGAATGACGAAAATTAGGTGAAAAACGACGATTTGGGTGCATCTCATGTGTGCTGCACCAGCCCCACTTGACTAAGGCTCGAATCAGGTGCACTGCAGGTGCGCCGCCCTATCTTCCTGGCGCTATGGGGGCTTGACACGCCATGCTCTTCTCAGGTGCGTCTAACAAGTTATTCAACTCGTTTTCTGATCCTAAAACCTTTTAAATGGATTTCTTCTCTAAATACTTTCTTAGATCAGATACCCAAAGCACACTAGAACCTAACTTGAAACAACTCTTAACATCTCTAGAATGTCTTAAGAAAACCCATCAATCACATGTCATTTCAAGAATGAAAATAATTCAAGAACACAACTCAAGAACATCAAATTCTAACTCTTTTAGGACGAAAATCGTTAAATTAAAAACATTTGGTACGTGGGTGAATGGAACCAACACTATGTGATCTCACATACCTTGTAGGGATCACCCCTGACGAAATCCACAAGCTAAACTCAACGATCTTGATGAATCTTGCTTCTCTTCTCCTTTCTCCTCTTCTTTTCTCTGTTCTCCAAGCCCTAGCATTTTTGGTAAAAGCGTAAATTGATCTAATAATAATTAGACCCTAACTTCATTACCACAAAATAAAATAATTGGGCAAGGAAAATATCAAACTACCCTTTCAAAAGTCGGATTGGACTTTCCTTATTCCAACTGCCTAACTTCCAAAGGGCATAACTCACTCATACGAACTTGGAACAACACAAACTCAACGGCATTGAAAAGACCATTCCAAGACTAGCATATCTGGATGTACCTCTAACTTATCTTGAGCTAGAAGTTATGGCCGTTTGAAGTTGGCTAAAACTCAACTTATTCTAACTTAACAAAATTTCCAGATTTTCATTCTTTCCAAAATGTGCTATTTCCAATTATTTGCTTCTTCATAGTTATTTCAAGTTGCGAGATGTTACAATCACTAGTGGGTAGGGCCGTTACAAATGGTATGAAAGTTACTCTTTTGTCAGCCTTGTTGATATGGGCCAGAGTTTAATTAAGTTCAGGAAAATTTTGATAAGACAAGGAAAATGTTAGTGCCAAGTCTAGAACAATTTCATGCGGTGGGTCTACCTCAAGGAGGAGGTTGAGTCCATAATAGGGGTGTATGTGACACCCAATCTAAAGATAAAAAGTCTGACATCGGTAAAACACATGAGAGATGTTGGGTATATAAATATGCAGACTTTACAAACTTGTGACACGTTTTACACTGCGGGTATAGGCCTAATGCGGACAAATCACTAGCGGGCTATTCCATTATATATTCACGCGTTAACACACACGAAAAACTGAGAAAATTGCTCAATTCCATTAAAATAGCTTTTAATTGCCAAAAATATATGCAAAATGGTGAGGCTTCACGTACTTCTTCCCCAAATCCCTACAGAAGGTTCTGTAAAGTACTTGTAAAAAATTATTCAAAAGACAGATCACCAATATATTCATGTGCTAGCTAACTCACACTAAAATTTGAGAAAATCACCTAGTTCCTGTAAAATGGCTCCTAAAGAAACAACATATGTGAAAAAGGGCGAGACTTCTCGTACTTTTCCCCAACTCCCTATGGAGGGTTCAGTAAATATTTTACAAAAAGAATTGTCCAGAAGTCATATCACCAAAATATTAATGGGTTAACACACACGAAAAATTTTAAAAATCTCCTAGTTTCCGTAAAATGGCTCCTTAATTTAAAATTTATGCAAAAAATGGTGGCGCTTCACATAATTTTTCCCCAAACTCTTTGTAGAGGTTTCGTGAAGCTATAGGAATCATTCGCCATATCCTTACAGAGGGTTGTGTAAATATTTTGGAAACAGATGCTCCAAAATTATATCACCCAAAAATCTATGGGCTAATATAAACAAAAAAAAAACAAAGAAAATTTTCTAATTCTTGTTTAGTGACCCCTAAATGCTTGGAAAATGATTGGATCATGGTGAGGCTATGAAAAAATATTCACGACCTTAAAAAAAATTTGATAAAGCTTTTGGAAAAAAAGTTCCCAAAAGTCATATCTCCAAAAGAAATTCATGACCTAAAAAGTACAAAAAATTTGAGAATATCACCCGATTCTTGTTGAGGGACACCTAAATGCAAAAAAAAAAGTGACATGGTCATGTTGAGGATATAGGAATTGTTTCGCAGTGTTAGGGTATATACTATTAATCATGTGTTTAATCATAATTTTTAAAATCAAACATCTAAGTGGGAGATTTTTACAGCATATATTATTAATCATGCATTTAGATATAGTACATCATAACAATCGTGACGTATAAAGTCTAAGTGGTTGAAATATGTAACAATCGTGACGTATAAAGTCTAAGTGGTTGAAATTCTATTAACAAATGACTTAGACACTAATGTACATATAAGTTTCATTCAATTTAAAAGATAATTTATCTTATGAGACAGATTAATATAATTCAATTCATGAGAGATAATACTAATAAAAAATCACGATTCAATATACCACAAGAAATACAATATTCATCAAACTTAGGAGAGTTGCAAATAAATATATCAAATACTCATCTCTTATCTAGTTAGAAACTGAAAATAATTTCTTCTAACATAAGGTACATGTACAATGCATTCTTTTAATTAATATTTTCTCTCTACCAAAAGAAAAACTTAAGTAGTACTAAGCGGGTATGTGAAGTCTATTGAGAATATGAGATACTATACATTAAATAGATTATAATATTTTGAATAATCCTAAATAACAAAACCCAGGCTCATTTATACATATATATTCATGCATCTCGAATATCCAATTGATGGGATTGACAAACTATCCATGCAATACACATGTACAATGACCGATTATTCATTTCATACACTTATACAGACCTAACTCAGATTGAGAGTCTACTGTTACTTTATGCCAAATGAAATTCTCTAGTTACATTGATGTAATAATATACTACTCAGTTTAGGAGAGTTAATATTGATTATCAAAACTAGATGATCAAATACATAGTGACTTGTATTAATTTCATAAATATGACAAAAAATTCATATAACGATCCAATCATTTTTTTAACTAGGTCGTTCTTATGTATCTACCAAATTTCAGATCAATCAGAGTCCTCTTTTTTCGAATTGCAAAACTATGATCAATTTGGTTGAAAATGTTACATGGTCAAAATAGAATTTAAAATTTTTCTATTAGAAAATTCTTATCATGTAAAACATATCATCATTTGTGAAATAGATATACAAATCAAGAATAAAGAACAAAATCCTAAAAAAACTATTACTTTATCTAAATACTATTTTCCAAAAAAATAAACACAACATGTTAATGTATACATTAAATATTAAAATTCAAACACACATATAGATATCAATGCATCTTGAATTATATATTAACGGTATCCCTTTTCTTTTTTGTATAACGTCGACTAAATATTACAACATATTTATGTTCATAATCGTACAACACATATATAAATATATATATGTTGGGTTATATATTTAGATACATGCACGACTCTTGATGTCAATTTTGGAAAACTATTTGCACAATGAAAGCATCTAAGAATCTTAGTGCTTACATTAATAGTAGATAATCAAATTATTTATGCGAGAACACATGTAATCATATGCTAGAACACATAAACTTGATAAAAATTTAATTCAAGAATTACCTCTAAAAACATGAGCAGATACCTTTAAGTGAATCCCCAAGTTAAACAGGTTTTCAAGCGAATCCACAAGATAAACAACAATTATGGTCTTCTATAGTGATCCAAAGTTCACATTCAAACTCTCTCAATACTTGGGTGGGCAAGTATCATATAGGAAAATAATCTCTCTTTTCAAGGTTAGGAGTGTTCCTAGTTATAGATATTACTTCCCAATCCAAAAATGAGAAGAAACCCCAGTTTTTGTTTTAACCAAGAAAACCCAACGTTAATTCTTGAAAAAATAAATCACACGTTATTCTTCATGTTTTCCTTAGAAATAGGATTTTGAGTTCTAGTTAAATATAGGAACTGTAAGGACCACATATATAATTAATTATTGAGACTTCCTATTATGTAAATAATTCCAAATAATTAATTTGAATTATTCTTACCATAGTAAATTATAGATCGTTCGACTAAAAATTCGTAATTGCACTCCTCAGTTCATATTTTGAAATTCCTCATGTTAAGATTACATAGACTAATCAATAAATTAAGTTACTGACAAATTTAATTTAATGATTAATTTCCTTCAGAGCAATACTTATCTTATTTCACGTGTCACATTCATAAATCCAACTTGCAAGGTTTGACACGATGAAAACTTATATATTTCTCAAAAAGGCATATCAATCATTCTCTATAATGTGACATAGATTCCATCAACAAACTTATTATTTCATTAATATATATTATTATCATCCAATCTACTAGGGGAGTGCACTATTTATATTAAACCGAAAAATATCAAATCAAATCGAATTCTAATTTGGATTGATTTTTTGGATGCTTGGTTTGGTTTGGAATTTATAATTTACTTTGTTTGGTTTTTTGGTTTGGTTTCAGATTCAGAAATATATATATATATATATATATATATATATATATAACTTTGTTATGTTTCTAATTATTGACATAACCGATTAATCAAACCAAAAAAATCCAAACCAAGAAGAGAAAAACCAAACCAAACCAAATTTATTTTGGTTTGGATTGGATTACACTTCTTCAAAACCAAAAACCGAAAACTCAAATCGAATAGTATAAAACCGAATCGAAAAACCGAATGCACGTGTTATTCGTCATGTTTTCCTTAGAAATGAGATTCTGAGTTTTAGTTAAATATAGGCACTGTAGGGACCACATAATTAATTATTGAGGCTTCCTATTATATAAATAGTTCCAAATATTTAATTTGAATTATTCTTACCATAATAAATTACAGATCATTCGACTAGAAATTCGTAATTGCACTACTCTATTCATATTTTGAAATTCCTCATGTTAAGATTACAGATGCTAATGAAAAAATTAAGTTACTAACGAATTTAATTGAATGATCAATTTACTTTAGAGCAATACTTATCTTATTTCACGTGTCAGATTCATAAATCCAACTTGCAAGGTTTGACATGATGAAAACTTATAAACTTCTCAAAAAGGCATATCAATCAATCTCTATAACGAGACATGGATTTCATCAACAAACTTATTATTTCACCAATATATATTATTATCATCCAATCTACCATGTATATTGACCTACTCAGAATCTCACCTTTTAATAAATTAAAACGCTAATTAATACATATGGATCATAATAGTTATATAAAGATTAAGAATATAAGTACACATTCAATAGTTTAGAGAATATGCTTTTGTCATTCAATCTAAAATAACTATATCTACTTGCTCCCGTTCAATAAATACAAAATGCACTAGCATAAGAAGTTTGAATTATACCGTTCCCATAATTAAGATAAATTATATATATTCTTGTGCTACTCCCATCGACGGCATGCCCAATTTTCATCCTAGAATGTGAACAAAAAACTTTATACTTATAAGAATCGATGATTTAATACTCTGTGTATAAGGTAAAACTCTATACACTAAAACATCTACTAGATAAGGTAATAGACACCAGAAATAAATATATGATCTATCAAAACTGAATATATAATAAATATTATATCTAAACATAGGGTTAATACCATATATCCCAACACCGAGGTCCTTCTGAGTGGTCATGCAAAGGTTCTGGAAAAAAAGTACCCAAACAACATATCACCAAAAAATTTATGGGTTAATACACACGTAAAATCAAGAATTTATCTAATTTATGTTGAGTGACCCATAAATGCTAAAAATAAGTGGCGCGTATTAAGGTGTGGATAGAAAAAAATTTCCCCGATTCGTTGCAAATGGTTCGGCAAAGTTTCTGAAAAATAAGTGTTTGGAAATCATATCACCAAAAATATTTATGTGCTAACACACACCAAAAACTAAGAAATGACGCAACTTTTTTTTAGCATCACTTATATGCTAAAATATTAGTGTGGATCATGCTGAGAATATATTTATTGCTCCACAGGTCACTACAAATGATTTTGCAAAGGTTCTGAAACAAAATGCCCGAAAGTCATATCACATAATTAAATTCCATGCATTGACACATAAAAGCTGAGAAAATTGTTTAATGCCGATTAAGTGGCCCCTAAATGCTAAAAAAATAGAATGGATCATTGTGAGGCTATAATAATTGTTTTATATGTCCTTACGGATGATTCTCTGAAGGTTTTGGAAAAATGTTCCTAGAAAATCTATCACCGAATAGTGCATGGGTTAACCGACGAAAGAATGTCGCGTGGATCATGGTGAGACTAAAGAATTGTTCTCCGGGTCCTTATGGATGGTTTGTTGAAGGTTCTAGAAAAAAATTTCCTAGAAGCCATATCATCAAAAAAACTCATGGGCTTACACACATGTAAAACTAAGAGAATCTCCTAATTCTTATTGAGTGGCCCCTAAATACTAAAATAATGGTGTAGATCATGGTGAGTTTATAAGAAATGTTCTCCCGATCCATAAAGATGGTTCTATAAAGGTTCTGCAAAAAAGTGACCGGAAGTTATATCACCAAAAAGTCTATGGGTTAACACACCCGTACAAGTAAGCAAATCGCGTAATTCCTTTTGAGTGACCTTAAATGCTACAATATGACGTGAATCATAGTAAGGCGATAGGATTTATTCCCCAGGTCCTTATGACTTGTTCCGTTAAGGTTCCGGAAGAAAAGTTCTCAAAAACATGTATCACTAATAATAGGCATGTTAGTTCTTCAGGGGTTCTTGAGTTAATACATATGGACTTATGTGGACCTGTGAAAATGCAGAGTCAAAGCGGGAAGAAGTACATCCTGGTGGTTGTGGAGGACTACTCAAGATTCACGTGGACTATGTTTCTCAAATCAAAGTCTGAGACTACTGATGTGCAGATGATCTTCTTCAAAATGATTCAAACCAAGCTAAACTACTTGATTGCTGGGATCAGGTCCGACCATGGAATGGAGTTTGAAAATGTGAAGCTTGATGCCTTCTGTGCACAAAATGGTATCAACCGTAACTTTTCAACACCCAAAACACCTCAACAAAATGGGGTGGTGGAACAGAAGAACAGAACCTTGGTAGACATCGCAAGAACCATGCTCATTGAGTCAGATCTTCCTCAAAAATTTTGGGCTGGGGCAATCAACACTACATATTATGTGACCAACAGGTGTTTGATTAGGTCTCTCCTGAACAAAACACCCTATGAGCTACTCTACGGCAAGAAACCAAAGCTCAGTTACCGAAGGCCGTTTGGATGCAAGTTCTTTGTTCTAAGCAATGACAAAGATGATCTGGGAAAATTTTACCCCAGAAGTGATGAGGGTGTCTTTGTGGGATACTCATCTTCAAGCAAGGGTAATAGAGTTTTCAACAAAATAACACTCTGTATTGAGGAAAGTATTCATGTTGTCTTTGATGAGAGTAGTGCTCTGAAGAACATAGATATGAAGGATGATGATTATTTGTTGGAGCTATTCAAGTTACAGATCAATAAGGCGATAGGATTTATTCCCCAGGTCCTTATGACTTGTTCCGTTAAGGTTCCGGAAGAAAAGTTCTCAAAAACATGTATCACTAATAATAGGCAAAAAAGTACGAAAACCAAAGAAAATCATCTAATTCCTATATAATATCTGGCCCTTCAATGATGAAAAAAAATGTGGTGTGGATCATGGTGAGGATTTATAAATTTTATCTCAAGTCGTTACATATGTTTCTATAAAAGGTTTGGAAAAAAGTGTCAAAAAGTTATATCACCAAAACAATCATAGGGGAACATACACAAAAAAATTGAGAAAATTTTCTAGTTCTTGTTAAGTGACCCCTAAATGCTACAAAAAATGACATGGATTACGGTGAGGATGTAGTAAGTATTCCTGGGTACTTATGGATGGTCCTATACACATTTTGGGGGAAAAAATCTGGAAACCATATTACCAAGAAATTTATGGGCAAACACACACAAAACTTGCAGAAAATCATCTTATTTATGTTGAGTGGACCCTAAATGCAAAAAAGTAGTATGGATCATGGTGAGCCTACGAGAATTTTTTCACCATGTCCTTACGGATGATATTGTAAGTGTTTGAATAAAATGCCTCGAAATCATATCATCAATAAATTCATGGGCTAACACACGAAAAACTGAGGAAATTGCCTAATTTTTTTAGTGGCCCTAATACCTAAAAAAAGTGTTGGAATCATGGTGAGACTATATAAAAAAATTTCCTCTGGACCTTATGGATTGTTTTGTAGATGATTGAAAAAAAAAATTGTCCAAAAGTCATATCACCAAAAAATTCATGGGTTAACCACTTGTTACTTTCTTTTTTATGTTTAGTTTATTGCTAATCAAGACGCAGTTATCAAAATAATTTTTCAATCTCTGCCATCTGCGGTTGGTATTGTGAGACTACTGAGGTGGTGGTTGTAATTTTTGAGTTTCCTATTTCTAAAAAATAAAATTGGTAATTTAATAAATAATTTGTTTTTGTCATTTCATGATCTTGAATTTATTGTTTTTTTCATCCTTTCCAATGTTTTTTAAAAGATTAACTAGAATGTAACTTTTGGGGGGTTCAATATTTTTTTAGAATAAAATGTTTATTCATCTGTTTATTTCATTATTGTCTGATCAATGTATTGCATTTGGCCTTAGTCATTAACACTACTATATTTTTATGTATTATTAATTTGGAATTTTATGATTAAAAGAGGTGAGTTTTACAATATAGTTCAACATTTTTCTCTTTTCTTTCTTTTCACTTTTTATTTCATAGTTTATTATATATCACTAGTATACGTGTATGTATTGATAAATGTAATTATAAATATTAATTTATTGACCATTTAAAATTTAGACAAATTATAAGATAATATTGCACAGTGTATTTTGAGAATGTTAACATTTAGCATCTTAATATTTTATAATAGAGTATTTATGTAAATAAATCAACATATAAGCTTAGTTCATTATCTAAATTTAGAAATAATAATTTTTATCATCATTTATTTTATTTGAAATGATAAATACTATCACCCTATCCGTACTATCCTCTTGTTAAAATAATAAATATAAAAGAAAATTAAATAGTACATTTAAATTAAATTTAACTAAGAAAAATCCTATTATAATGCTAAGCATACAACGCATCATAATGATCCGTTTTAAAGGGAATGATGAGATTTTATTTATCAGTAAATTTTGTAAATAAAATATATTTTTCGTTAATACTAAATTTTATATATGTATTAATATCTAAAATGATTTTTATTATTTGACAATGATGCATACCTAATTTTTTGTTAAATGTGTCACCTTTTAAAATGAGAAACAGTGAATAAAATAATGTAATATTATATTAAGAAATAAAATATAAATACAAAATTATTCACGTATGATACTACACCTTTTCTTAAAAAAATATTTTATTTTTTCAAAAATATTCTGCCCTATATTCTTCAAATTTAATTTATCTTTTTTACCACCTAAGTTGGTATGAATAAAATTAGAAAGTATATTTAATATATTTTTAATTCTCCATTATGTTGTCAATTATTTAATATTTTTATTCTATCAATGATTTTAATATTTTTTTTCATTTTGTTCCTTACTAATTATATGTCATTTCACTTGGTCACTCACCTTTTATTCCTTTATAATATATTCCTATAGATAAATTGTCACACCCCAAGCCTATGCCTTAGGTGGGAGTGACACTCGAGAACCATTGTTGGATCCAAGCGTATTCTTTGTCTGGCTTCCTTATCCAGCGGAAGACTTAAACATAAGATACAGGCTCAAAAGGGAAACTGATGCAATTTCATAAAGTAATATTAAAGTTAGACAAAATGGCAACTCAAGTATTAAATGTATACAACTGAAATTAATAAGACTAAAGGATAGCTTTAAACTTAGCCAAAATGGCAACTCAAGTCTTAAACGTATGCAACTGAAAGGAATAAGACTGAAGGACTATAACTATTTGTCTATAGAGCCATTAAAATAAAGAGGGATGTTAGGGCAAGACCCCGGATCATCCTAACAGCTGAAAATACAAAAAAAAAACAAATGAAAATGTAGCCCTCCAACAAACTGTCAGGGCCTTGGATGTTGATCTTGATAACCTGTGTCTGCGTCAAAAAATGATGCAAGCCAACTGACATCAGTATATTAAATGTACGAGTATGCGAGGGGAATACTAAACATGACATAATCTTGAAAGGAGTCTGAAAGAAATATTTACCTTGACTTTACTCAAGTCATGAACAACTTAGCTCAATATAAAGCAATTAAACACATGAAATGTATAGAAATCTTTTAAAACATTAGAAAGCAACTTAGTTCATTGAAGAAATGCAATAACAAACTAAACTTTACTCATGTAATAAAGTAATATAGTTTCTCTGGGAGTTTCTCTAATTGACAACAACCACTATGAGTCTAAGTGGTGATACAACGTCTTACCCACGCTGCTAGAATTGTCCTTTACTTTACCGTCATATAGAACGCCTTAACTAAGTGAATCCACTAGTCTATGCTAAAAAGCACTTAAGATCATCTGAAAAGTATGATCCTTTACTATCCATTATGAATACATGGTTCATGGAGACTTGAGTTATTATGAACTTGCATCCCCATATCGATGCTCCATACTACTCCAATAAATATACTTAGCTCATATGTTTTTATAAAAAAATTCTTTCTTTCGGTTGAGATAGTTACTCAAAACTTAGCTTAAAAGCTCTTTTGGAATCAATGTTCCCTTTCTTTCTCAAATGTGAAAGCATTTCTAACTTTTTAGAATACTTGTTCCCGTATAGTATTTGGAGAAATGATCTTTACTCTTCACTCAACTTGAACTTTAAATCTTACAACAAAGTTAAACTATTTGGAAAAGACTTTTGAAACACTCTAGGAACTCTCCTTGACTTGACTCTTACTTTTCTTGACTTCGATCTCAACATTCCTTGAATTTGATTATGGATTCAAGGTTCATGATCTCATATTTATGATAATTTCATGATGTTTAGACATATCTTAGAGTACAGAAATCGATTGAAAACCATAGGTATGTTACTAAGGAACTGGTACAGAAAAAGGGGGGTAATAGGGTGGATTGGTGTCCTTGGCGCTCTACGAGGCGTGGGGCGCCAGAGCCCAAAGTTCAAAGACCCTGCTTGGGGCTCTGAGAGGGGCGATAACTGAGGCCCCTCCCCAGGTGCCTCCAACTTTTCTTCTTCGTTTATCATTACTAAACCCTCTAATTTCACTTAATTCTTTTTCCAAACACTTAGAATTGATTATAGGTTAAAATTATGAAAAATTTAACTCAAAATTACACCTAATTACATGAATTTACGTCAAACACCTCCTAAATGATTTCAACTATTCAAGAATTCAAAGGAACTAAACCAATCAAGAATTGAATTTCTAAACTTTCAAAGACATAAATTTACTCAAATAAATTCAATTTCTAAACTTTTATAGCTCGTAGTAATCACCCCTTGACGAAATCTACACTCAAATCTCTAAGAAATCGACAAATCTTGAACTTTCTTCTCCTTTCTCCTCTTTTCTCTTTTCTCCAAGCCCTAGCGTTAACTTCAACTTTTTTAAACTGTCTAAAATTTGATTTTTTTTACCTTAATTAAACTCCTAAAAATGAATTAAAACAATTGGGTAAGAAAAAGACTAAAATACCCTTCCAAAATCCGAATTAGACTTTCCTTATTTGAACCACCCAACTTCAAATGGGCATCTCTCTCATACGAATTCGGAATTGTGCAAACTCAGCGGCGTTGGAAAGATATTTCACGATCTTTCCTACGATAACTATAAAAACACCTAACTCATCCTGAGTTAGGAGTTATAGTCCTTTGAAGTTTACCAAAAACCCAAACTTAACTTACTTAACCAATTTTCAAATTTTTTTTTATTTCCAAAAATGACTATTTCCAATTCTTAACTTCTTCCTAGTTATTTCAAATAGCGAGGTGTTACATAAAATTTTTAAGTTTTTTTGAATTCAATTTAATTTAATTAGACGATTATTTTATCACTCATAATGCTTTCATTTTTCAAATTTAATTTCAGTTATTATAATATGTAAGCTAAAAACGTAATCATATTTTTAAATATGTTTTGTGTTAATTGAAATTCTATCTTTTTTCAATATTATTTTTATCGATTTGGTTATTTATCTTATTTTATTTTAATACTTAATAATAATCAAAGATTAAAGATTAGTTAAATACATTTATTTTACCTTAGAAATAAAATAATTGACTTCAAGTTACCTACTTAACTCTAGCAAAAAAGATTTGATTTTTGTTTTTATATAAAAATGAGAAAATATTGAATCAAGATAAGGTCCATGACAATCTTTTTGTGTATAAGAGCTGCTTTAATTGATGTGTTATTTTGTTGCAGCAAAATGTAAAAGAAATTAATTGGCCTAACACATCGGTGACCCCTTAAAGTGGCACGAACTTTCACTTAGACACTTCAACTAGACGATGTTCATTTTAGACACCTCACGTAGAGTCTTGATGTGTCATTTTGACACTTTTTTACTAATCAACAAAAATATATAAGGTGTGTGTATTACACTCGCGAATGACGTGTAAATGACGTGTAAACTGACAAATTAGACGAGGACATGTGTTATTTACATAAAAAATAATTCTTAAATAATTATTTTTTGAATAAAAATAAAAAGTAACCAATGAATCATTGACATATGAATTTTTGCCCAATAATTTTTTTTAAAAAAGATTTAAACCAATAAATCCCCTATGCCCCCAACCCCAACCCCAACCCCAACCCCAACCCACCCCACCATTGTCTTCTCCAAATATCTGTACATTTGCAGAAGCATTTGGGCACCCATTTTCTTTGATTTCCTTCTTCAAATACTGATATTCCTTTTTCTCAATATTGGACTCACACCCACCAACACACTATTCCTTTTTTATTATTTTCTTTTTCAAATATCTTTTTGTTTCTTTTTTACCCTAATTAGCAGGTTAAGAATTCACAAAAATATTAAATGTACTCCTTCGTAAAAATTAATTTAATTCAAGAAAGAATCTCATGAATAATTTAATATTTAAATGGGTCTATTTCTAAATTTTGTAACAGAGATTCATCATTTTTCATCATTTTATTGTAACTAAATTTTCGCCATTGTTGGATATTAATGTTTGCAGGAATGGAGGCTGAAATTGGAAAGAAGAAGAAAAAAAAAATCAAAAAGTCAACTGAATATTTATCTCACGTGCAGTCATTGAGTGTATTACACTCATTGAGCCAGGTAAGCAAAAAGTGTCAATATGACCCAACAAAAGCTGACATGAGGTGTCTAAAATGACATCACCCGCTTAAAATGTCTAAGTGAAAGTTCGTGCCAATTTTAAGGGGCTACCGATGGATTAGGCCAAATTAATTGAATTTCAGTAGATATGATGATAAATTCAGAAGAGATTCAAAAAAATGTTGACCATGAAAATGAGAAAATAATCTTTAATTAGGCGTGCAATAATATATATATAGAGAGAGAGTCAAACAGTCAAACATTTATGGACTTTAGCACGATAGCTAAGTATACTTAGCATATTCTTGTATTAAACTATTGACTTCAACAACAATTTCATGTTGATTTTGTTGCTCCACACATAGTCCTTTTGACCACTGTCATAGTGATAAATAAGTATGTACATAAATCAAGATGAAGAATGATAAAGTTATAAAACGTATGTTTTTTTCAAAAAAAAAAAAATGATTAAAAAAAAATAGCAATAATTACCTAAGGTATGTCTCCATTTTTGAACCATCTTAAGTCTTTCATCATCTTTGTTTCCATTCACATTTGTTTTATTCTTGCAACACGAAAAAGTTATTGAATCGTCCTAAAGTTTATACAAAACAAAACATAAGTTAGAAAATCTAGCCTAAATTAATACCAATTCAACTAATAAATCACATAAAAGGGATCATTTTAATATTTGCTTTTAAAATAACTAGAAGAAGGCTACATTATTAAAAAAAATAGATAGATTTTAAATTAATTTAAATTTTAAATTTGTGAGAAAATATAATTTTGCCTTTCCTATTAGTTAGTGGGGGAAACGGGGTAAGGGACATGCACTTAAGTTTTACTCTTTTTTTTAAAAAAAAAGGCTTAAGTCATACACGGCCCTTTAATGTTATCTGCATATTTCATTTAGATACCTTAACTAGGACTATTACCTATTGAGCACTTAAATTATTCAAAAACTATACCTATTAAAACAAAATGTTGATATGGCAAGAGAAGTATTTTTCACATCCTATGGGCGCGTGAAATTTTTTTTAAATGCTTTTTTATTTTTATTTTTTCCAAAAAAGCTTACATTTTTTCTTCTTTAATTGACACTTGGCATTTAAATGAATTAAAATTTTTTAAAATATTTTTATAAATAATATTCTTAAGTCAAAAAAGAAAGAGCACCCCTACCACCCCTCAAGTCATCTTCTTCCCCAAATTTAAATTTTCAAACACAACTAAAGAATCTCCATTTTTTTTATTTTTTTCTTTTCTATTTCTTTTCAACAACCATAAAAAAAACAAAAGCTGAACCAAGTAATTAAATTTGCAAGAAAAATAGCGAAACTAGATTACATTGACATAAATAAGTAAGTCGACGTTTTATCTCCATTTTCGGTCACCTTCGAATAAATATTACAATTCAAATAAAATTGTAAACCCACTAAACTTATCAAAAACAATATGAAATAATTCCCTAACTTAATTTAGGTCCTCTTGATTTCTCCTTACAATTGATTTTAAGATGATAAACTATTGGCAAACTTTCTTTATTCATCACTCTTGTACCAACTCTTTGAATATCTTTCTCTATCACGTATTAGGAATGAAAATTCATTTTTCGATAAAATTAATATGGGTTCCTTTAGATTTTTCTTTGCAATCGATTTTCGGATGAGTAACCATTGACAAACTTCTTCATCATTATTGTATCAATCTCTTTAAATATCTTTATCTCTCACATTATAGGAATACAAAATATTTATAAAAAAAATATCAAATCAACAAGTAGGAAGTTTGTTGTTTGAGAAAAAAAATTGATGAGAAGAAGATGAAGAAGAAAGGGGGTTGGGTAGAGTGGGGTTGAGTAAAATTGATTGTCATTTCATTATTTTTATTAAGAAATAGATATAAGATTTATTAGAAATAATTTTCATCATTTTTAACATAAAAAAATATATTATATAGTTGTTGGGGTCAAGTGACACATGTCATCTTTTAATTAGCCATTTTTACCACATCATAACAAGTGTATCTCACACACTTTGCCTTTTTTTACAGATTATCGAAAAAGGTTTAATAGGAACAAATTTTGAATAAATAAAAGTGTTCAATATGTAATAGTCTTAGTTGAGGTGTCCAAGTGAATTATGCGAGCAACTTTAAGGGGACACAGATGACTTAAGCCAAAAAAAAATTGTCTTTTCTGTTCTTAACTTTTTGCATAACGTTTTTCTTTGTTTAAGAAATATGTATATTTTTCAAATTAAATTCAGATCATTTATTTGATGTGAATGGTTTTTTAAATCTAAACTAGTATTTATTAGATTGATATTAAATTTGTATGATAATAAAAAGGGAAGTACTAACCATATATAACTTCCAAATTTAAAATAGGATATGTTTAAAAATATATATAAATATTCTGATATTTATATATTTGAATATTTTTTAGGGGTGACTCGAAAATGTTTTAAAACGAAACATGTGTCTTAGGCCCCGAAATTTAAGGGGTCTCAGTTTTAATAATAATAATAATAAGCTATAAGTTATTATTTTTAACAAATATTGAATAATATTTGTAGAAAAAGTAAATATTTCATGAAAAATGAAGGGATAATTAAACGAAATATGACATGTTTGAAATCTATATCTCATGAAAAATAATTTAAAATAAGAATGATTATATTATCATATGAAAACTAGAAGAAATGAATTATATAAAAGTTATTAACAAGTTTAAAGTCCAATTTAATTTTTGCTTTAGGCTACTAATACGCTTGAGCCGCCATGATATTTTTAAATGCATATTGAAAATTCCTAACTAACGATTTTTTTGTCCCTAGGTGCGTATTTTTGGTGCATTGACTAAGATATTTTTTTCCACATTACTCTATCTATTATATGAGCAAATAGAGATGAGACGAACACAACACCAAACCTTGTACTGAAAGTTACATATGTTGTACAGTAAACTTAGGACAAATAGTGGCAAATTGAAGATTTAAAATTTTATGTCCTTCTTTAATGGCTAACACGTGTTTCATTTCGCATGTACATCAGACACATTTATGACTAACTTTATGCAGCAACACTCCACGTTACCACTTCTCTACCAAAAATACATTGCATATGTCCTTCAATCAGCCATTAAACCCTAAAATCCATGTAAACTAGCAATTGAAACAACCATTAAACCCCAAAATCAAAGAAGCTTCATTCAAATGCCATCACACAAACCATAGTTCTGATATCTTTAACAAGTTTTTATTGTCGGTGGCTCGAGATTTTGTCTATCTTTTATAAATTTTATTTAAGACTTATTGGGGTCGTCTCTGATCCATGAATATCTTCTCAGTTCCATCAATATTTTCAAAAATACCAATAAATACATTACTTGCACTTCTCATTTCACGAAAACAATTGTGACAATATTTTCTATTTCTAAGACATTACCAATTCTTTATGCATGAATTAAATATTGTTGATGTATCCTAGAAATATTTAGTATTCTAGAGGGTAAAAATAGCTATAAGGTTGGTTTTTAGATCTCAAGCACCAAACTTTAGATCCCATGTAGAATAAATAAACATGACATGTGTTATTGTAGTTTTGATGATTTGACAAATCCAGGGACCTTGTGAAATGACCTGGTGCATGGTGTTATAAATTCTCTATTGCCAGGGTGGAAAAAGGTACAAGTGGTTGGTGCACAGTCTCAAACTGATAACAAGACAAATCCAGGGACCTTGTGAAGGGACTTGGTCCTTGGATCGACATACTTCTCACTACCATGCTGGAAAAAGTACAAGTGGGTGCACAGTCTCCAAGTGTGGTAGAAAGTGCAGAGACCTCGACCAATCGCGTGGTCTCGAAGGTTGTGACTATTCTTCATTAACCTAATGTCCAAGAGTCACAACCTTAGTTTTTGCAACTTGAAAAAGCTTTCAAGAACTCTTGCAAAGACTTATCGAAAAGTGAAGATTCATCATCAAGATTAAACTCAAACTAGATAGAGCTGCCATCTTAGTGGTCTTAGGATTTATTCTTCCGAACATATCTTGTAAATATGATCCTCAATCTATAAAGGAATCAAATAGTTGTTTGGTGTTACATTCTAAATTAGTTAGAGTTAACTTATTTAGTGGGTAGTGTTGTATCTGTGTAGGAAAAATCTAAATCATCTAGAGTTAGGTGTTTTTGTGGGCGGTGTTGTATCCGCTTTGAAAAAGTCTAAGTTATCTAGGGGTGATAGCTTAGTGGTCGGTGTTGTATACATTTAGGCTCTTCAAGTAATAGGTAGATTGCTTGTTCGTGAGATTAATAACTTTTTCTCACATTGGTGGTAACTGGGTTCACTTTTCCTTGAGAAAATTAGTTAAGCAAATGAAAATCTTGTGCAACAGATCGTGGTTTTACTCACTTGAGCAAGGAGGTTTCCACGTAAACTGTTTGTGTTATGTTATTATCGTTATTTACTTTACAACATTTGTCGAGTTCACTCATGGGACCTACTACGTTGACTGGTAGTGGATGCACACATTCTATCAATTGGTATAAGAGCAAGTGCTCTCTAGCTGGTTAACACCAAGAGAGGTACTCCTGTCAAAGAATGGTTGCTCCATTGAACCTAGAAAAGGGACAATCACCATGTTTCAATGGACAGTTCTATAGCTGGTGGAAAACACGATGCATGATTATCTGATGGTTGAACACAGCGAGGTATAGGACATAGTGTTGATGGACCCTTCATTCCAACGATTGAAGTGAAGGAAGGTGAAATAACAACCGTTATGTCGAAGACTCGACAACAGTACAACGAAGCTGACAGAAAGAAAATTGAAAAAGTTACAAAGCAAATAAGGTATTGGTGTGTGGAATAGGTGCTAAGGAATACAACATGACTTATGCGTGCGAATCAGCGAAAGAAATCTGGATTGCTTGAGGACTGCTCATGAGGGCACATAACAAGTAAAGGAATCAAAGATGGACATGTTGACCACCCAATATGAAAACTTCACAATGAAGGAGGGAGAAACTATTCACAATATACATATGAAACTCTCATCCATAACAAATGAGCTACGAAGTCTGGGTAAACCTATCAGCACAAGCAAGCAGGTCAGAAAAGTGCTTCGAATTCTTCCTAAATCTTGGGTAAGCAAAGTGGATGCTATTACTGAGGCTAAGGATCTGAAAGTCTTGTCAATGGATGCTGTGATTGGGAATCTCAAAACCTATGAGATGAACAAAAATCAGGACATCTCAAAGAAGGAGGCTAAAAAGGACAAGTCACTAGTCCTCAAATTTTCATTTGGTGAAGCATCTAGTGAAGAGGATGACATGGCCTATCTCACCAAGAGATTTCAGAAAATTGTGAGAAAACATGGAGGGTTCAGGAAAGGGGGAAATCTTCCTCGAACTGCAACTGCTAGTGACATCTGTCCAATGGCCAAAGCTGAAAACAAAGAGCACTACAGATCTGGAGGCTAAAAGGACAAAAGAAGGGACCTGGTCCTCAATAAAAATGCAACGAAAGCTGCTGCTGATCATCTCTTGAAGAAAGCTCTTGCAGTGTGACTCATCAAGTGAATTTGAAGAGTCAGAATGCCCTGATGATGCCTCCATGGTGGTTGTTCAAGACGATACAAATGTGTTTGATGGACTGTTTGCTCTCATGGAGAAATTAAACTATGAAGACGATAAAAAGCTAACTCTCTTTCACATTAAGCATAACTTAAATACTTACTCTGTTCGAAGGTTGAGAAACCTAGAAAATGACCGGATTGACTCTATTATAGAGTTAACCACTGAAAAGAAATCTACGAATAGTAGTCTTGATTGTCTAAATGAAGAAAAGAGATCGATGGTAGTTCAGATGTCTGTTCTTGAGGAACAATTGATGGTTATAGAATCTGAAAAACTAGAACTTAAAGACCAAATGGATTTAATGATTGAGAAATCTGGAACACGAAATGGGGAATTCACTAATCTGTAGGCAGAGTTAGAAAGCAATCTAAACACGGCTGAGACCAGACTGGCTTAGCCCTGGAAAGAAATGATCAGATAGAGAAGGACCTGATCCTTCTTAAGGAAGAACTTCGAGTTTCCTTAAAATGGACCAGCTCCACCAAATTGCTCTCTAACATTACCAGTCAAAACAACTATAACAGAAAGGGGTTAGGTAATCTGCACATTACTCCTCCTTACAACCCCCACAACAAATATGTGTCTATCTCATATAATTTATTGTGCCTTTATTGTGGTCAAAGTTGCCATCTCAAAAAAGACTGTCCTGCGTGGAAGACTTCATAAGAAAAATTCTCTGTTTACTCTAAATAGAAGAAGGCTGATCTAGGGGGACCAGGTCCTGCTGGTAACAAACCTAGACGGAAAAATATTAGAAAGAGAAAACCTTCTCCAGTTCATAAATCCTCGAACTTGAGGAGAACAATTCTGCCTCATTGGGCAAAAACACTCTCATTACACCTTTGTTAGCTTATGGAAACTCAGATTGAAGTGGGTTCCCAAGTCTAACAAGTAACGTTTGTTGCATGTGAGTGAAGAAAGTAGCATCAAGTGCTGGTACATGGACATTGGATGCTCAAAGCACATGACTGGAAACACCAAAAACTTCCTTTCACTCAAGGAACTTCAAGGTGGAGGTGTCTCTTTTGGCGATGCCAAAAAGGGTATATTCTTGGAGTCGGAAAAGTTGGAAAATCTCTTGAAGATTCCATTAAAAATGTGTACTATGTAAGTGAGTTAAAGTAAAGTCTTCTTAGTGTTTCCTAGATTTGTGATAAGGGAAATGTAGTCAAGTTTTTGTTGACAAATGCATTGTGACTTGTTTATCCACAAAAAGAGTGATTCTGACAGTCAGAAGAAGGAAAAACATGTATGTGGCAAAACTAAAAATAACTAATGGAGACGATCTAACATGCCTAAGTACTCAAAGTAAAAGTGCTGACTTGTGGCATAGGAGACTTGGTCATGAGAGCTCTTCTTTACTAAATAAAGTGGTTTCTAGGGACCTGGTTCGTGGTCTGCCAAAGCTAAATTTAAGTGATAGTAAAGTGTGTAATGCATGTGTCAAAATGAAACAAACCAGATCCTCATATAAATCAAAGAAACATGTTAGTTCTTCAGGGGTTCTTGAGTTAATACATATGGACTTATGTGGACCTGTGAAAATGCAGAGTCAAAGCGGGAAGAAGTACATCCTGGTGGTTGTGGAGGACTAC
Source organism: Solanum sitiens (assembly GCA_016801875.1). Lineage (NCBI taxonomy): Eukaryota > Viridiplantae > Streptophyta > Magnoliopsida > Solanales > Solanaceae > Solanum > Solanum sitiens. The sequence continues at coordinate 13,202 of JABWTJ010000612.1, read as the reverse complement.
TCAAGATTCACGTGGACTATGTTTCTCAAATCAAAGTCTGAGACTACTGATGTGCAGATGATCTTCTTCAAAATGATTCAAACCAAGCTAAACTACTTGATTGCTGGGATCAGGTCCGACCATGGAATGGAGTTTGAAAATGTGAAGCTTGATGCCTTCTGTGCACAAAATGGTATCAACCGTAACTTTTCAACACCCAAAACACCTCAACAAAATGGGGTGGTGGAACGGAAGAACAGAACCTTGGTAGACATCGCAAGAACCATGCTCATTGAGTCAGATCTTCATCAAAAATTTTGGGCTGGGGCAATCAACACTACATATTATGTGACCAACAGGTGTTTGATTAGGTCTCTCCTGAACAAAACACCCTATGAGCTACTCTACGGCAAGAAACCAAAGCTCAGTTACCGAAGGCCGTTTGGATGCAAGTTCTTTGTTCTAAGCAATGACAAAGATGATCTGGGAAAATTTTACCCCAGAAGTGATGAGGGTGTCTTTGTGGGATACTCATCTTCAAGCAAGGGTAATAGAGTTTTCAACAAAATAACACTCTGTATTGAGGAAAGTATTCATGTTGTCTTTGATGAGAGTAGTGCTCTGAAGAACATAGATATGAAGGATGATGATTATTTGTTGGAGCTATTCAAGTTACAGATCAATAAGGCGATAGGGTTTTGTTCCCCAGGTCCTTATGACTTGTTCCGTTAAGGTTCCGGAAGAAAAGTTCTCAAAAACATGTATCACTAATAATAGGCAAAAAAGTACGAAAACCAAAGAAAATCATCTAATTCCTATATAATATCTGGCCCTTCAATGATGAAAAAAAATGTGGTGTGGATCATGGTGAGGATTTATAAATTTTATCTCAAGTCGTTACATATGTTTCTATAAAAGGTTTGGAAAAAAGTGTCAAAAAGTTATATCACCAAAACAATCATAGGGGAACATACACAAAAAAATTGAGAAAATTTTCTAGTTCTTGTTAAGTGACCCCTAAATGCTACAAAAAATGACATGGATTACGGTGAGGATGTAGTAAGTATTCCTGGGTACTTATGGATGGTCCTATACACATTTTGGGGGGAAAAATCTGGAAACCATATTACCAAGAAATTTATGGGCAAACACACACAAAACTTGCAGAAAATCATCTTATTTATGTTGAGTGGACCCTAAATGCAAAAAAGTAGTATGGATCATGGTGAGCCTACGAGAATTTTTTCACCATGTCCTTACGGATGATATTGTAAGTGTTTGAATAAAATGCCTCGAAATCATATCATCAATAAATTCATGGGCTAACACACGAAAAACTGAGGAAATTGCCTAATTTTTTTAGTGGCCCTAATACCTAAAAAAAGTGTTGGAATCATGGTGAGACTATATAAAAAAATTTCCTCTGGACCTTATGGATTGTTTTGTAGATGATTGAAAAAAAAAATTGTCCAAAAGTCATATCACCAAAAAATTCATGGGTTAACCACTTGTTACTTTCTTTTTTATGTTTAGTTTATTGCTAATCAAGACGCAGTTATCAAAATAATTTTTCAATCTCTGCCATCTGCGGTTGGTATTGTGAGACTACTGAGGTGGTGGTTGTAATTTTTGAGTTTCCTATTTCTAAAAAATAAAATTGGTAATTTAATAAATAATTTGTTTTTGTCATTTCATGATCTTGAATTTATTGTTTTTTTCATCCTTTCCAATGTTTTTTAAAAGATTAACTAGAATGTAACTTTTGGGGGGTTCAATATTTTTTTAGAATAAAATGTTTATTCATCTGTTTATTTCATTATTGTCTGATCAATGTATTGCATTTGGCCTTAGTCATTAACACTACTATATTTTTATGTATTATTAATTTGGAATTTTATGATTAAAAGAGGTGAGTTTTACAATATAGTTCAACATTTTTCTCTTTTCTTTCTTTTCACTTTTTATTTCATAGTTTATTATATATCACTAGTATACGTGTATGTATTGATAAATGTAATTATAAATATTAATTTATTGACCATTTAAAATTTAGACAAATTATAAGATAATATTGCACAGTGTATTTTGAGAATGTTAACATTTAGCATCTTAATATTTTATAATAGAGTATTTATGTAAATAAATCAACATATAAGCTTAGTTCATTATCTAAATTTAGAAATAATAATTTTTATCATCATTTATTTTATTTGAAATGATAAATACTATCACCCTATCCGTACTATCCTCTTGTTAAAATAATAAATATAAAAGAAAATTAAATAGTACATTTAAATTAAATTTAACTAAGAAAAATCCTATTATAATGCTAAGCATACAACGCATCATAATGATCCGTTTTAAAGGGAATGATGAGATTTTATTTATCAGTAAATTTTGTAAATAAAATATATTTTTCGTTAATACTAAATTTTATATATGTATTAATATCTAAAATGATTTTTATTATTTGACAATGATGCATACCTAATTTTTTGTTAAATGTGTCACCTTTTAAAATGAGAAACAGTGAATAAAATAATGTAATATTATATTAAGAAATAAAATATAAATACAAAATTATTCACGTATGATACTACACCTTTTCTTAAAAAAATATTTTATTTTTTCAAAAATATTCTGCCCTATATTCTTCAAATTTAATTTATCTTTTTTACCACCTAAGTTGGTATGAATAAAATTAGAAAGTATATTTAATATATTTTTAATTCTCCATTATGTTGTCAATTATTTAATATTTTTATTCTATCAATGATTTTAATATTTTTTTTCATTTTGTTCCTTACTAATTATATGTCATTTCACTTGGTCACTCACCTTTTATTCCTTTATAATATATTCCTATAGATAAATTGTCACACCCCAAGCCTATGCCTTAGGTGGGAGTGACACTCGAGAACCATTGTTGGATCCAAGCGTATTCTTTGTCTGGCTTCCTTATCCAGCGGAAGACTTAAACATAAGATACAGGCTCAAAAGGGAAACTGATGCAATTTCATAAAGTAATATTAAAGTTAGACAAAATGGCAACTCAAGTATTAAATGTATACAACTGAAATTAATAAGACTAAAGGATAGCTTTAAACTTAGCCAAAATGGCAACTCAAGTCTTAAACGTATGCAACTGAAAGGAATAAGACTGAAGGACTATAACTATTTGTCTATAGAGCCATTAAAATAAAGAGGGATGTTAGGGCAAGACCCCGGATCATCCTAACAGCTGAAAATACAAAAAAAAAACAAATGAAAATGTAGCCCTCCAACAAACTGTCAGGGCCTTGGATGTTGATCTTGATAACCTGTGTCTGCGTCAAAAAATGATGCAAGCCAACTGACATCAGTATATTAAATGTACGAGTATGCGAGGGGAATACTAAACATGACATAATCTTGAAAGGAGTCTGAAAGAAATATTTACCTTGACTTTACTCAAGTCATGAACAACTTAGCTCAATATAAAGCAATTAAACACATGAAATGTATAGAAATCTTTTAAAACATTAGAAAGCAACTTAGTTCATTGAAGAAATGCAATAACAAACTAAACTTTACTCATGTAATAAAGTAATATAGTTTCTCTGGGAGTTTCTCTAATTGACAACAACCACTATGAGTCTAAGTGGTGATACAACGTCTTACCCACGCTGCTAGAATTGTCCTTTACTTTACCGTCATATAGAACGCCTTAACTAAGTGAATCCACTAGTCTATGCTAAAAAGCACTTAAGATCATCTGAAAAGTATGATCCTTTACTATCCATTATGAATACATGGTTCATGGAGACTTGAGTTATTATGAACTTGCATCCCCATATCGATGCTCCATACTACTCCAATAAATATACTTAGCTCATATGTTTTTATAAAAAAATTCTTTCTTTCGGTTGAGATAGTTACTCAAAACTTAGCTTAAAAGCTCTTTTGGAATCAATGTTCCCTTTCTTTCTCAAATGTGAAAGCATTTCTAACTTTTTAGAATACTTGTTCCCGTATAGTATTTGGAGAAATGATCTTTACTCTTCACTCAACTTGAACTTTAAATCTTACAACAAAGTTAAACTATTTGGAAAAGACTTTTGAAACACTCTAGGAACTCTCCTTGACTTGACTCTTACTTTTCTTGACTTCGATCTCAACATTCCTTGAATTTGATTATGGATTCAAGGTTCATGATCTCATATTTATGATAATTTCATGATGTTTAGACATATCTTAGAGTACAGAAATCGATTGAAAACCATAGGTATGTTACTAAGGAACTGGTACAGAAAAAGGGGGGTAATAGGGTGGATTGGTGTCCTTGGCGCTCTACGAGGCGTGGGGCGCCAGAGCCCAAAGTTCAAAGACCCTGCTTGGGGCTCTGAGAGGGGCGATAACTGAGGCCCCTCCCCAGGTGCCTCCAACTTTTCTTCTTCGTTTATCATTACTAAACCCTCTAATTTCACTTAATTCTTTTTCCAAACACTTAGAATTGATTATAGGTTAAAATTATGAAAAATTTAACTCAAAATTACACCTAATTACATGAATTTACGTCAAACACCTCCTAAATGATTTCAACTATTCAAGAATTCAAAGGAACTAAACCAATCAAGAATTGAATTTCTAAACTTTCAAAGACATAAATTTACTCAAATAAATTCAATTTCTAAACTTTTATAGCTCGTAGTAATCACCCCTTGACGAAATCTACACTCAAATCTCTAAGAAATCGACAAATCTTGAACTTTCTTCTCCTTTCTCCTCTTTTCTCTTTTCTCCAAGCCCTAGCGTTAACTTCAACTTTTTTAAACTGTCTAAAATTTGATTTTTTTTACCTTAATTAAACTCCTAAAAATGAATTAAAACAATTGGGTAAGAAAAAGACTAAAATACCCTTCCAAAATCCGAATTAGACTTTCCTTATTTGAACCACCCAACTTCAAATGGGCATCTCTCTCATACGAATTCGGAATTGTGCAAACTCAGCGGCGTTGGAAAGATATTTCACGATCTTTCCTACGATAACTATAAAAACACCTAACTCATCCTGAGTTAGGAGTTATAGTCCTTTGAAGTTTACCAAAAACCCAAACTTAACTTACTTAACCAATTTTCAAATTTTTTTTTATTTCCAAAAATGACTATTTCCAATTCTTAACTTCTTCCTAGTTATTTCAAATAGCGAGGTGTTACATAAAATTTTTAAGTTTTTTTGAATTCAATTTAATTTAATTAGACGATTATTTTATCACTCATAATGCTTTCATTTTTCAAATTTAATTTCAGTTATTATAATATGTAAGCTAAAAACGTAATCATATTTTTAAATATGTTTTGTGTTAATTGAAATTCTATCTTTTTTCAATATTATTTTTATCGATTTGGTTATTTATCTTATTTTATTTTAATACTTAATAATAATCAAAGATTAAAGATTAGTTAAATACATTTATTTTACCTTAGAAATAAAATAATTGACTTCAAGTTACCTACTTAACTCTAGCAAAAAAGATTTGATTTTTGTTTTTATATAAAAATGAGAAAATATTGAATCAAGATAAGGTCCATGACAATCTTTTTGTGTATAAGAGCTGCTTTAATTGATGTGTTATTTTGTTGCAGCAAAATGTAAAAGAAATTAATTGGCCTAACACATCGGTGACCCCTTAAAGTGGCACGAACTTTCACTTAGACACTTCAACTAGACGATGTTCATTTTAGACACCTCACGTAGAGTCTTGATGTGTCATTTTGACACTTTTTTACTAATCAACAAAAATATATAAGGTGTGTGTATTACACTCGCGAATGACGTGTAAATGACGTGTAAACTGACAAATTAGACGAGGACATGTGTTATTTACATAAAAAATAATTCTTAAATAATTATTTTTTGAATAAAAATAAAAAGTAACCAATGAATCATTGACATATGAATTTTTGCCCAATAATTTTTTTTAAAAAAGATTTAAACCAATAAATCCCCTATGCCCCCAACCCCAACCCCAACCCCAACCCCACCCCACCCCACCATTGTCTTCTCCAAATATCTGTACATTTGCAGAAGCATTTGGGCACCCATTTTCTTTGATTTCCTTCTTCAAATACTGATATTCCTTTTTCTCAATATTGGACTCACACCCACCAACACACTATTCCTTTTTTATTATTTTCTTTTTCAAATATCTTTTTGTTTCTTTTTTACCCTAATTAGCAGGTTAAGAATTCACAAAAATATTAAATGTACTCCTTCGTAAAAATTAATTTAATTCAAGAAAGAATCTCATGAATAATTTAATATTTAAATGGGTCTATTTCTAAATTTTGTAACAGAGATTCATCATTTTTCATCATTTTATTGTAACTAAATTTTCGCCATTGTTGGATATTAATGTTTGCAGGAATGGAGGCTGAAATTGGAAAGAAGAAGAAAAAAAAATCAAAAAGTCAACTGAATATTTATCTCACGTGCAGTCATTGAGTGTATTACACTCATTGAGCCAGGTAAGCAAAAAGTGTCAATACGACCCAACAAAAGCTGACATGAGGTGTCTAAAATGACATCACCCGCTTAAAATGTCTAAGTGAAAGTTCGTGCCAATTTTAAGGGGCTACCGATGGATTAGGCCAAATTAATTGAATTTCAGTAAATATGATGATAAATTCAGAAGAGATTCAAAAAAATGTTGACCATGAAAATGAGAAAATAATCTTTAATTAGGCGTGCAATAATATATATATATAGAGAGAGTCAAACAGTCAAACATTTATGGACTTTAGCACGATAGCTAAGTATACTTAGCATATTCTTGTATTAAACTATTGACTTCAACAACAATTTCATGTTGATTTTGTTGCTCCACACATAGTCCTTTTGACCACTGTCATAGTGATAAATAAGTATGTACATAAATCAAGATGAAGAATGATAAAGTTATAAAACGTATGTTTTTTTCAAAAAAAAAAAAATGATTAAAAAAAATAGCAATAATTACCTAAGGTATGTCTCCATTTTTGAACCATCTTAAGTCTTTCATCATCTTTGTTTCCATTCACATTTGTTTTATTCTTGCAACACGAAAAAGTTATTGAATCGTCCTAAAGTTTATACAAAACAAAACATAAGTTAGAAAATCTAGCCTAAATTAATACCAATTCAACTAATAAATCACATAAAAGGGATCATTTTAATATTTGCTTTTAAAATAACTAGAAGAAGGCTACATTATTAAAAAAAAATAGATAGATTTTAAATTAATTTAAATTTTAAATTTGTGAGAAAATATAATTTTGCCTTTCCTATTAGTTAGTGGGGGAAACGGGGTAAGGGACATGCACTTAAGTTTTACTCTTTTTTTTTAAAAAAAAGGCTTAAGTCATACACGGCCCTTTAATGTTATCTGCATATTTCATTTAGATACCTTAACTAGGACTATTACCTATTGAGCACTTAAATTATTCAAAAACTATACCTATTAAACACAAAATGTTGATATGGCAAAAGAAGTATTTTTCACATCCTATGGGCGCGTGAAATTTTTTTTAAATGCTTTTTTATTTTTATTTTTTCCAAAAAAGCTTACATTTTTTCTTCTTTAATTGACACTTGGCATTTAAATGAATTAAATTTTTTTTAAATATTTTTATAAATAATATTCTTAAGTCAAAAAAGAAAGAGCACCCCTACCACCCCTCAAGTCATCTTCTTCCCCAAATTTAAATTTTCAAACACAACTAAAGAATCTCCATTTTTTTTATTTTTTTCTTTTCTATTTCTTTTCAACAACCATAAAAAAAACAAAAGTTGAACCAAGTAATTAAATTTGCAAGAAAAATAGCGAAACTAGATTACATTGACATAAATAAGTAAGTCGACGTTTTATCTCCATTTTCGGTCACCTTCGAATAAATATTACAATTCAAATAAAATTGTAAACCCACTAAACTTATCAAAAACAATATGAAATAATTCCCTAACTTAATTTAGGTCCTCTTGATTTCTCCTTACAATTGATTTTAAGATGATAAACTATTGGCAAACTTTCTTTATTCATCACTCTTGTACCAACTCTTTGAATATCTTTCTCTATCACGTATTAGGAATGAAAATTCATTTTTCGATAAAATTAATATGGGTTCCTTTAGATTTTTCTTTGCAATCGATTTTCGGATGAGTAACCATTGACAAACTTCTTCATCATTATTGTATCAATCTCTTTAAATATCTTTATCTCTCACATTATAGGAATACAAAATATTTATAAAAAAAATATCAAATCAACAAGTAGGAAGTTTGTTGTTTGAGAAAGAAAATTGATGAGAAGAAGATGAAGAAGAAAGGGGGTTGGGTAGAGTGGGGTTGAGTAAAATTGATTGTCATTTCATTATTTTTATTAAGAAATAGATATAAGATTTATTAGAAATAATTTTCATCATTTTTAACATAAAAAAATATATTATATAGTTGTTGGGGTCAAGTGACACATGTCATCTTTTAATTAGCCATTTTTACCACATCATAACAAGTGTATCTCACACACTTTGCCTTTTTTTACAGATTATCGAAAAAGGTTTAATAGGAACAAGTTTTGAATAAATAAAAGTGTTCAATATGTAATAGTCTTAGTTGAGGTGTCCAAGTGAATTATGCGAGCAACTTTAAGGGGACACAGATGACTTAAGCCAAAAAATAATTGTCTTTTCTGTTCTTAACTTTTTGCATAACGTTTTTCTTTGTTTAAGAAATATGTATATTTTTCAAATTAAATTCAGATCATTTATTTGATGTGAATGGTTTTTTAAATCTAAACTAGTATTTATTAGATTGATATTAAATTTGTATGATAATAAAAAGGGAAGTACTAACCATATATAACTTCCAAATTTAAAATAGGATATGTTTAAAAATATATATAAATATTCTGATATTTATATATTTGAATATTTTTTAGGGGTGACTCGAAAATGTTTTAAAACGAAACATGTGTCTTAGGCCCCGAAATTTAAGGGGTCTCAGTTTTAATAATAATAATAATAAGCTATAAGTTATTATTTTTAACAAATATTGAATAATATTTGTAGAAAAAGTAAATATTTCATGAAAAATGAAGGGATAATTAAACGAAATATGACATGTTTGAAATACTATATCTCATGAAAAATAATTTAAAATAAGAATGATTATATTATCATATGAAAACTAGAAGAAATGAATTATATAAAAGTTATTAACAAGTTTAAAGTCCAATTTAATTTTTGCTTTAGGCTACTAATACGCTTGAGCCGCCATGATATTTTTAAATGCATATTGAAAATTCCTAACTAACGATTTTTTTGTCCCTAGGTGCGTATTTTTGGTGCATTGACTAAGATATTTTTTTCCACATTACTCTATCTATTATATGAGCAAATAGAGATGAGACGAACACAACACCAAACCTTGTACTGAAAGTTACATATGTTGTACAGTAAACTTAGGACAAATAGTGGCAAATTGAAGATTTAAAATTTTATGTCCTTCTTTAATGGCTAACACGTGTTTCATTTCGCATGTACATCAGACACATTTATGACTAACTTTATGCAGCAACACTCCACGTTACCACTTCTCTACCAAAAATACATTGCATATGTCCTTCAATCAGCCATTAAACCCTAAAATCCATGTAAACTAGCAATTGAAACAACCATTAAACCCCAAAATCAAAGAAGCTTCATTCAAATGCCATCACACAAACCATAGTTCTGATATCTTTAACAAGTTTTTATTGTCGGTGGCTCGAGATTTTGTCTATCTTTTATAAATTTTATTTAAGACTTATTGGGGTCGTCTCTGATCCATGAATATCTTCTCAGTTCCATCAATATTTTCAAAAATACCAATAAATACATTACTTGCACTTCTCATTTCACGAAAACAATTGTGACAATATTTTCTATTTCTAAGACATTACCAATTCTTTATGCATGAATTAAATATTGTTGATGTATCCTAGAAATATTTAGTATTCTAGAGGGTAAAAATAGCTATAAGGTTGGTTTTTAGATCTCAAGCACCAAACTTTAGATCCCATGTAGAATAAATAAACATGGCATGTGTTATTGTAGTTTTGATGATTTGACAAATCCAGGGACCTTGTGAAATGACCTGGTGCATGGTGTTATAAATTCTCTATTGCCAGGGTGGAAAAAGGTACAAGTGGTTGGTGCACAGTCTCAAACTGATAACAAGACAAATCCAGGGACCTTGTGAAGGGACTTGGTCCTTGGATCGACATACTTCTCACTACCATGCTGGAAAAAGTACAAGTGGGTGCACAGTCTCCAAGTGTGGTAGAAAGTGCAGAGACCTCGACCAATCGCGTGGTCTCGAAGGTTGTGACTATTCTTCATTAACCTAATGTCCAAGAGTCACAACCTTAGTTTTTGCAACTTGAAAAAGCTTTCAAGAACTCTTGCAAAGACTTATCGAAAAGTGAAGATTCATCATCAAGATTAAACTCAAACTAGATAGAGCTGCCATCTTAGTGGTCTTAGGATTTATTCTTCCGAACATATCTTGTAAATCTGATCCTCAATCTATAAAGGAATCAAATAGTTGTTTGGTGTTACATTCTAAATTAGTTAGAGTTAACTTATTTAGTGGTAGTGTTGTATCTGTGTAGGAAAAATCTAAATCATCTAGAGTTAGGTGTTTTTGTGGGCGGTGTTGTATCCGCTTTGAAAAAAGTCTAAGTTATCTAGGGGTGATAGCTTAGTGGTCGGTGTTGTATACATTTAGGCTCTTCAAGTAATAGGTAGATTGCTTGTTCGTGAGATTAATAACTTTTTCTCACATTGGTGGTAACTGGGTTCACTTTTGCTTGAGAAGATTAGTTAAGCAAATGAAAATCTTGTGCAACAGATCGTGGTTTTACTCACTTGAGCAAGGAGGTTTCCACGTAAACTATTTGTGTTATGTTATTATCGTTATTTACTTTACAACATTTGTCGAGTTCACTCATGGGACCTACTACGTTGACTGGTAGTGGATGCACACATTCTATCAATTGGTATAAGAGCAAGTGCTCTCTAGCTGGTTAACACCAAGAGAGGTACTCCTGTCAAAGAATGGTTGCTCCATTGAACCTAGAAAAGGGACAATCACCATGTTTCAATGGACAGTTCTATAGCTGGTGGAAAACAGGATGCATGATTATCTGATGGTTGAACACAGCGAGGTATAGGACATAGTGTTGATGGACCCTTCATTCCAACGATTGAAGTGAAGGAAGGTGAAATAACAACAGTTATGTCGAAGACTCGACAACAGTACAACGAAGCTGACAGAAAGAAAATTGAAAAAGTTACAAAGTAAATAAGGTATTGGTGTGTGGAATAGGTGCTAAGGAATACAACATGATTTATGCGTGCGAATCAGCGAAAGAAATCTGGATTGCTTGAGGACTGCTCATGAGGGCACATAACAAGTAAAGGAATCAAAGATGGACATGTTGACCACCCAATATGAAAACTTCACAATGAAGGAGGGAGAAACTATTCACAATATACATATGAAACTCTCATCCATAACAAATGAGCTACGAAGTCTGGGTAAACCTATCAGCACAAGCAAGCAGGTCAGAAAAGTGCTTCGAATTCTTCCTAAATCTTGGGTAAGCAAAGTGGATGCTATTACTGAGGCTAAGGATCTGAAAGTCTTGTCAATGGATGCTGTGATTGGGAATCTCAAAACCTATGAGATGAACAAAAATCAGGACATCTCAAAGAAGGAGGCTAAAAAGGACAAGTCACTAGTCCTCAAATTTTCATTTGGTGAAGCATCTAGTGAAGAGGATGACATGGCCTATCTCACCAAGAGATTTCAGAAAATTGTGAGAAAACATGGAGGGTTCAGGAAAGGGGGAAATCTTCCTCGAACTGCAACTGCTAGTGACATCTGTCCAATGGCCAAAGCTGAAAACAAAGAGCACTACAGACCTGGAGGCTAAAAGGACAAAAGAAGGGACCTGGTCCTCAATAAAAATGCAACGAAAGCTGCTGCTGATCATCTCTTGAAGAAAGCTCTTGCAGTGTGACTCATCAAGTGAATTTAAAGAGTCAGAATGCCCTGATGATGCCTCCATGGTGGTTGTTCAAGACGATACAAATGTGTTTGATGGACTGTTTGCTCTCATGGAGAAATTAAACTATGAAGACGATAAAAAGCTAACTCTCTTTCACATTAAGCATAACTTAAATACTTACTCTGTTCGAAGGTTGAGAAACCTAGAAAATGACCGGATTGACTCTATTATAGAGTTAACCACTGAAAAGAAATCTATGAATAGTAGTCTTGATTGTCTAAATGAAGAAAAGAGATCGATGGTAGTTCAGATGTCTGTTCTTGAGGAACAATTGATGGTTATAGAATCTGAAAAACTAGAACTTAAAGACCAAATGGATTTAATGATTGAGAAATCTGGAACACGAAATGGGGAATTCACTAATCTGTAGGCAGAGTTAGAAAGCAATCTAAACACGGCTGAGACCAGACTGGCTTAGCCCTGGAAAGAAATGATCAGATAGAGAAGGACCTGATCCTTCTTAAGGAAGAACTTCGAGTTTCCTTAAAATGGACCAGCTCCACCAAATTGCTCTCTAACATTACCAGTCAAAACAACTATAACAGAAAGGGGTTAGGTAATCTGCACATTACTCCTCCTTACAACCCCCACAACAAATATGTGTCTATCTCATATAGTTTATTGTGCCTTTATTGTGGTCAAAATTGCCATCTCAAAAAAGACTGTCCTGCGTGGAAGACTTCATAAGAAAAATTCTCTGTTTACTCTAAACAGAAGAAGGCTGAGCTAGGGGGACCAGGTCCTGCTGGTAACAAACCTAGACGGAAAAATATTAGAAAGAGAAAACCTTCTCCAGTTCATAAATCCTCGAACTTGAGGAGAATAATTCTGCTTCATTGGGCAAAAACACTCTCATTACACCTTTGTTAGCTTATTGGAAACTCAGATTGAAGTGGGTTCCCAAGTCTAACAAGTAACGTTTGTTGCATGTGAGTGAAGAAAGTAGCAGCAAGTGCTGGTACATGGACATTGGATGCTCAAAGCACATGACTGGAAACACCAAAAACTTCCTTTCACTCAAGGAACTTCAAGGTGGAGGTGTCTCTTTTGGCGATGGCAAAAAGGGTATATTCTTGGAGTCGGAAAAGTTGGAAA